>JAWNNH010000195.1:1200000-1800000 GCA_035043045.1 Hirtodrosophila alboralis | reverse complement strand
TCTTCCAGAGAAACTTTCGTCTCTAGTACTTTTCTCAATGCACTAAATGATTTGTCCTGTTGCGCAGCATGCTGCTCATCCTGTTGAATCTCGTGCTGCAGAATTTTAAATTCATGCTCTTCAATATCAATGATAGCATTGCGTATGATATTGCGAATGTTTTCTAGGGACTGCAATGCCTGTTTATCTGGTTCTCGTTCCCGAGCGGATAACAACACACCATGTCCCTTCTGCGTGCTCTCCTGCAACAGGCTGAGCGGTTCAATTAAGTCTGCCAATGAGCCAGAGGTGGATTTTACCTCCGTCTGGCGTATGCAATAGTTAAGCTCATCGATTGGACGCTTCAGCTTATCGAGAAGCTCTACATGGTGCCGGGTAATATCTCTGTCTAAAATGGTGCCAATCAGTGCAGACAGCTCATCTTTTAGATTATGTAATCGAATCTTTACATTCTCATTAAGACGATCGGAAATTCGTTCAATGTTCGTTTCGAAATGTAAAACTGCCTGAGCAATGGACTGCAATAGTTTCTGGGTGTCTGCCAAGTCCAAAGTAGCTTCCTCGTGTGCCGCTTGCTGACTGCTCCCAAGATCCTGACCCAATTGAGCCAGACCATTCTGAATTTCCTGCAGCGGTGGCACCATCGATTCCACCGTACTAACTGTGAACATGCCGGCTTGAACACTGTCCGATTGTTCGTTTAATATTAGCTCCAATCCCTTATTGAGCTCAAAGAGCGGTGGAGTTACAATATCCAAAATGGCCATATTAATCTTTTGTTCCATTGATTCTGAACCAGCTAGAGACTCTGTTTTATCTTCAATAGATTGAAGTGTGCTCTGGAGTTGCTTGATTGGCTCCACAATACTATCCAGAACTTTCTTGTGCACCTTTTTGTAGATTTGCTCTTCACTCTCCTCCAGTGAGAGCTCCATTTCAACGCGTTCCAGAGCTTCCTGTATCCTTGCTACGGGTTGACAGATTTCTTTCAAAGCACTCGCTTCGCTGGGTAAATTCGCCTCCGATATGGAAGCAAATGAAATACTTTCAGGCACATCCTGCATCTTTTCAACGGCCTCTGTAAAGTGCTTGGCTGCCTCCAGCTCCTGGGCTTCTTGCAACAGAGCTTGCGATCTAATTGTACCTTGGGTTATATCTAGGCCTTGAATTATATCATCGGCAGTTAATTTGATTTGTGCCTGCAAACTCGGTGATTCAAATTTCTCGCTCACGACTTTCAGCTCCTCCAGCGCCCGCTTCATATGCTCCGCCACGCTGTCAATAATGCAGACACTGGTCCTTTGTATAAGTGTGGCACCAGTCTCATCAATCTCAACACACTTCTCAATCACCTGCAGGCCCATGTGCAGCTTTCGTATATCATCATCCATGGATTGGATTAGTGCATCGATTTGAGTTTCGCCCGAATAGACGCGCAGCTTTGATTCGATCTGTTTAATGGGTTCTATGATATTTCGAATGATGGCAATGCTTTGATCAGCAGCAGCTGGTGTCATCATCATTGTTGATTGTTCCATAACCTCAGTCTCCACTACTGCCAAATGGTTTTCAATGGTTCTCAGTAATTTAGCCAAAGGAACCAATGCTATTAAATTCATATTTATTTCCGCCTCATCAGTAACTGCTTTAATATGTGAAGCTGGTGTTACCAATAAACCATCACCCACAGCGCCCGAAATGTCCATCAACTTGGCCTCATCCTCTGTGGTCTTTGATGAATCAGTGTCGGTTGGTTTCTTTGACTTCTTGCGCTTTGGTGGTGCTGCGGCTTCTCTCTCTGCCGATTGCTCTGATGTATCAGCTGTGGCAACCTTTAATGATGTGGACATCTGTGCACTGGCAAAGGTTTGCAAATCAGATGTCTCCTCTTCGCCCTGGCTGCCCGAACCAGAAGCCTTGGATAAACTAAAGAATTCATCATTCTCTGTGGCACGTGACTTTTTGCGTTTTCTTATCGGTGCCGTTAACGAGAGTTCCTCTTCCATTTTTTCAAAGGAATCTTGGGCATATTTCTCGGTCTCCTTATCGAAGACACCCTCCCTGCCAGAGGAGCCATGAACTGTGATCTCTGTTATGGATATATCGTCCATATCAGCTTCAGTGCGCATATCCTCATCGTGTGTAAAATATTCCGGAGATATATCAATGACTACGGCTTCCATGAGCAGCTTGCCGGATTGTGATGTCTCCTTGACGAAACGCAGCGGCGGCAGCTCCACAATATTGTGTTCAGTTACATGCTCCGATATTTGATCTGCATACATTTCAACAATCTTCAGGGCTTCCTCCTCGGTCAGATCGGGTGTCTCGTAAAGTGACACTGAGACTTCTTTGCCATCAAATGAGAAAGAAACGTCGCCCTTGTCATCTATGGTTATATCGCCCATGGGCGTCTCATAAAGCTGCGATGTGCGCTCCTCCTGTATGGTGGAAAGCGAATAGTTCCTTTGTAGTTCGTTCTCATGCGCCTGCTCAGGCTTCTGACTACGCTGCGCATCCTCGAAGCCCAGCAGTGAGGCAGAGCTGGCGACCACGCCCATGCAGTTTCTAGCCTCACAAGTGTAGGTGCCCAAACAGCATGTGCCATCCTGACCAGAAATAATACGATGTATATCGCCTGGCTTCAATTCAACGCCATCCTTATACCACTTGAGTACAGGCTGGGGCACTCCAATAACCTTACATTCCAGATTTACGGCGCCCTCTTCGGTGAGCACAGCGCGCAGACATTCCAAAAACCGAGGCTTCTTGTAGTGCCTTGGGATTTGCAGCTTCAGAAAGCATGAGGTAATGCTTGTGCCAAAATCATTGACGGCAACACATTTCCACTCTGCCTGGTCGACAAACTCAACCGATTTCATATCCAGCAGCCAGTCCTCATTTTCGCCTCGATAATGGTTATAACGCTCATTCGAATCGATGGGCAGCTCATCCCGAAACCAGCTTAATATAGGATCTGGCGTAGCCTTGACCACAACTTTAAATTGAAATGGTTCATTGATTTTGGCATCGGTGCTTTTAAGGCCGGTTAAAAACTTAGGCGCTTGATTCTGATGAGTGAAAACCAAACGCTCCTCATCAGTCAGCTGGTTCTGTATGTCCTCCACAGTCAGGACCGCAGTGCTGCTCGTTTCCCCCATACAATTCCTTGCTATACAACAGTAGGTGCCCAACGAATTGGTGCCCGTTAGCTGGTAAACATCGCCAGGTTTTAATTCATGTCCATCCTTGAACCACTTGAGCACTGGCGTCGGAAAACCAACCACCTTGCACTCGAATGAGACTAATCCCTCCTCGGTAAGCACTGCGCGCAGGCTCTCCATAAATCTCGGCTTGCGATAGTTTTTAGGAACTGCAAACATAAATTTATTAATTACAAATATTGTTTGTTATTTTATATACTTGACGCACTGTCCATGTTGACCTCACAAGCTGTGATGCCCACACAGCCCTCAAAGCTGCTCACTACGCATTTCCAGTCGCCTTCATCGCAGGATTCTGATGGCTTTATCTCAATCATATAGACACCCAGTCCATCCTCAATTAGTTTATAACGCTCGCCAGTATCTACGCGTCCATCCTTGTTGTACCAGGTTACACTTTTAGGCCAAGGTGGCACCACAACTGAATAAAATAAATAAATAAAGTTATATTAGATATACAGTGATCTTGTCGTAGTAGAAATTCTACTACTTTTTCTAATTAATGTATCCCGACATTTAGAAATAACATACTTATGTTAATAACAGAATGTTAAAATCGTTTAACAGTGAGTAATAATCAATTTTATTGCTATCAAGACTCTGCCCCAATAAATTAAATACAGAGAGAGAGAGAGAGAGAGAGAGCGTACAGATAAAATTTCTCTCAATTTTGTCATTATTGGTTTTTGTTTTGCTCGTCTCATTTGGCACATCTTCTCTTCTCTGATGTTGTTGACCCACCTCAACAACAATCTTAACATACCCATAGCATTCCAACCAAATTCATTGAGTTCAAGTTTCTAGAGCATGAGCACACAGCAAAAAATAAAAAATAAAAACAGAAAAACGCCGCTAGCCGGTCGGCCTGAAATCTGCTCTACATATATCTGTATAAATATACGATCTATAAGTATATATAATAAAACAACATATAGAGAACTACTAGCTCAAGTGTGCGAGCAAAATAAACAAATATGTTTATTGGCAATTTGCCAGTTTTTAACACCGCCAACGCGCTGAGAACTCACCTTGACAGCCTAGAATGATGGTATCGCCAATGCGAACGCTCAAGTCCCGCAGCTCATTCGTAAAGATCGGCGGTGGAGTATTATTGGAAATACTGTGAAGTCAGAAAAATTATAGAAAACAAGGTAAAAAGGTTAAAGGTTAAATTAAATAAAAAAAGATAATTAAAGAAAATAGACAACCCACTTGTCGGCTGGCTTAAGTGATCCCTCACGACTGCCACGACCCACCACATGAACCTTGGAACTGGAATAGGTAACGCCCATGCAGTTCTTAGCCTCGCAGGTGTATGTGCCCAGTGATGTGGGATCATCGGCATTGGCTGTCAGTGCAAAAATATCGCCAGCTTTAATTTCCTTGGAGTCCTTGAACCAGCGCAAATGTGGCGTCGGCACACCCACAACCTTGCACTCTAGGGAAACGGTGCCCTGTTCGGTAAGCACTGCACGCAGCTCCTCCACAAACTCAGGTGTCTTATATGCCTTGGGCACCAAGACATTCAGTGTGGCCAGACAGGAGTTACGTCCACCCATATTCTCGGCCATTAGCATCCATTGGCCACCATCCTCTAATATAACTGGGCTCACTTCCAGATAATGAAATGTGCCCTCGTTGATCTCTGTGATGCGATCGTTTTCACAAATTCTACGATCGTTTCGATACCAGGTTAGCTAGAGGGAATATAAAATATATAAATGTTCATATTGATAGAGACGGACAAGGAAAAAATCATTTAAAATCAATTATCAGCTAATAATAATGTATACTGTTCTTTTATAAAATTATCAATCCTAAATTTGTTTCAGCAAAAAGAAAGTTTTCAGATCTTAAACAAAAAAATAATGAGTTATTATAAAAATTAAAAATGTATTTATAAAATAAAGCTCATTTGAAAACTGCTTTGAAGTAAAGAATTTGAATTTAAATCATATTAATGTTACTCGATTTTAATCATTATAATCAAGAATGTCCTAGTCTGAAGATTTTATACGATTGACTAACAACATTTTTTTTTTTAATTTTCTACCTTGAGATCTGTTGAACTGCGTATTTCAGTAAGGAGGCGGGATCGTGTTCCAACTTTGACAGACAGATCAACCAGGCGTCGAAGAAACACGGGCGGATCCTCACCCGTTGATCTGTCCTCGACAATGAGTTCGACATGCTTCCGCACGACGTCGTTGCTTTTCGTACGGGCAAAAAGCGTATAGTGTCCGGCATCCTCGCGCTGCACATGCTCCACGGCCAGCTGGACGGCGTTGCTCGTTTGCGTAATCCGAAAGCGATCGGAGTTCTCAATGGGTATCTCGCCACGGCTCCTATGAAACGGCAAAGGAATTATGTGACATGCAAATGGGTGTTGATAGTACATATATGACCCAATATGGAACTATATAATATCTAAGGATTTACCTTTTCCTATAGACTGACGAGGCAGAGGCTGTGGAGAGCGTGCCGTGAATCTGTTTGTGTTCATTGCATTTACAGCATTTCGAACATCCGTTGCCCATGATGTTCGTTAGATTTTAAATGTTTATTTCAAATATTTATGATATATATATAATACATATACAGAAACTCACTCATGCACACACACATACACAGCCTGTGCGATTGAGTAGAAATTAAAAAAATAATAATATTAAGAAGTATATAAACATAGGCACGTGCGCACATTAATTAGAGCTCCTTAGCCACAAAAGTCATATATTTATTTTGGCATTATTATGATTATTATCAAATAAACAAAGCCACAGCAACAACAACAACAACAATAACAAAACTAAACCAATCTAAAAAGAAAAATGACGAAAATATTTCAATCGAAAACAAGAATGTTTATAAATAAATGCACATTTTGGCTTTGTTCGAACTGCTCGACAATATTAATTGTATTTTGTGTTTGTAGTAGAAAAGAAGAGTAGACAAAAAAGAATTTTCGTTTTATTTTTGCTTTGTTGTTGTTTTATTTTTGTTTTTGGCAATTTATTTTAGGACGCGTATCTCACGGATGCCACGCATTTCATTTTCGAAAACCTAATAACTAGTTGTTCTCTGGGTTTTCTGTGTGTTTTCATTCTACTAAGTAGACAACTGAAAATTTAAATGTTTTTTCGAATGTAAACGTTGTTGCTATTTCTAGTGGCTCTTGTATTTATTTATTGCAGATTTGTTTGTTGAGTTGGCGCGGATATTGCAAAATTTATACTTCTACACACACACAATATACACTGTGTCTGATTATGTAATTTTCCATTTAATTTGAAAACTATTTTCAACACTTTTAGGGCATAAAAATTGAAACAAATGTTGATGCTCAGCAGCTTTACAAAACATTTTCAAGAAAATTTTCTCATTGGCAACTCGCACAGCGCGTCCCAACTTGATTTGTTAATGCAGCTAAATTTAGCAATTCTTTTGGGGGGCCCACACACACTTTTGTCTTTTGTTTTACACTATTACACACAAATACTCGAACTTCTGGGAATGCACGCTAAGTTGATTGATTTTGGGTGCACAATTCGTGTATATCACGTAAACGCAGCGTTTGCTTATGATTTTAGGCACACATACTTATTAATTTAGTCACACACACACGCACTCATATACGTAGATAGCTATACAAAATATTGCCCGCCTTTTGGGCAACGGATATCTTAATGCGCCGATCGTCAAAGTGGAACTGGCGAACCGGCTGCTTGGTTGCCTACATCAATTGCTCAAGAGCCAAAGCCAAAAATTGGTCAAGAGAAAGATGAGCGAAAGGCCAAACGCTAAATATGCTCTGGGCGCAGTCGCCGTAGTCTCATATCTCACAGTTCTGCCGGATCTAACTCAGTTCTTGTAGATCAGCCGTGAAGGTAAAAATCATATGTTAATGTGCATAATTTTGGCACTAAGCACGGCTACTCGGTGAATCATACACACAAAACACTGCACACACAAATTCGCATAAATTATAATTGTATATTGGCTATCTGCGACTTACCACTCGAATTTGAAGGGCAACAATTCCGATTCGTCCTCCTCATCGCAATCGATTTTCACAAAAAATGTTGCACGTTCATTGGGTATGCAACGTATCAGAGAACTGGAGTTATCACTGAAGGTAATCTTTGGTGTATTTTGAGGAATTGACGTCAATTTTGTGTTCTTTCCAGGAGGCTCTACAATAATAGAAGCGAGAGAACAATTAGATAAGATTTAAAAGTTTATATATTAGTCATAAAAGACCAAACGCATCCTGATTCTTCTTTATTTAGACTATCTTCTAATTATTATTATGGAAACACTATGTGCTGAAATATATGCTCAAAAACTAAGTTATTAACCTTACATTTCTCTATAACACATATAATTTAAAACAAATTTTATCTGCGGCAGATAATTGATTAACTACATACTGAATTTGCTGACTTTAGTTCTTAAATACAAACAAATCACTTTCTAAAGTTTTTCCTTCTTACATGAACTCCAAAATGAACTTAATTTGCATATACATTTATTTGCAATTTAAATGCGCAAATCTTCACCGGCAACAGCCCGTCGACTGTCTACAAAATCTGCACTAAAAATAGTTCAAAATATTATTCATACTGAAACTATACTAAAATATTCGAATGTACACACATATGCGAATTGTATTGGTATGTATTTATTTATTGCAAGATCAAAATGTATTTTAAAAAATTTAAAAACAGAATAAGCTCAATACTGATTAACTAATAATTATGATTATATATATACATAATATGCCAGTCTTAAATTTATCGCACAATTATGAAAAGTTTTGCATAGGCATTTCCAAATTACGTAACCGCACTGAGGCCGCCAGACGGAGACGAAGCCCGTGCGGTCATAAAAATACACACACTTAATAGAATCTCTATTGTCTGTTTAGAGAAAAAAAAATGTAAAAGGCTTTCCCTTTGCCCGTGTCTGGGGCTGCTCACCTTCTATTACGGCAGCGGCAGCGGCGGCGGCATCTGCAGCCGCTGCTCCCGGCGTTGTTTCCATGTTTCAGCTTTAGCTTTAGCTAGATTTGGAGCTATATAATTAGCCAAAAACAGGGCCACATTAACATGGGCACACGCACACACACACACGACGTCGGGTTCACAGGACTTCTTTTTTCTTACTTTTTCTTTTATAAAGAAATTAAATAATTTTTCACTTAGGTTTGGAAATTTTGTGTGTGCAATTTGTTAGATATTTTAATGCGGCGTATACCGAAAACGATTTGTTTTTTATATTTAGAACGACGTGCACACAAACATGGAGGCGGCGGCGGCGTCAAAGATTTTTAAACTTTTCTTTTTTTGCTTTTTGTCGTTTCAGTTGGCTGAAAAATTAAATTTTCGTAATTATTTTGAACACAAAGGGTAGCTAAATATGTATTTATTTATATGATGTATATATAAATTTGGCTTTTTGCACTTTTCAAAATTATATATTTCAAATGCAGCAGATATACATTTGGTATGCTTCTTCCAACAGGCACAGATACAAACACGAACACACACACACTCACATAATTGACACATTCGGTGAACAAAAATTTTCTATATATAAATAATATATACAAGATAGCGTTGAGGGCGCGCGCACCACGTCCAGCAGACACCTCCTGGATCTCCGATCGTTTTTCTCAGACTGAAACTACAGCGGCAGCATCTGCAAAGTCCATGCCGAATGTCGCTGTCGGAGAATATTTTTTGGCCGACTATCTCTGTAGAGAATGCTCTCTCCTATGTTTTCGTTTCAAACAAAATAAAGAAGAGCAAAACCCTTGAAGATGAGTAAATTGTAAGCACCTGCAAAGTTTGCGCATGTTTTAATTCTCTATAAAATAAATACAATGCTCTCATATATTGTACATAAAGTAAAATCTCTCTCAATTTAAATAATTATTAATTATTAGTAAGTATATTCATGTTGCACCTGACCAGGGTAATGCAACACATGTCCATATCCTGTTTAGCTTAAGTAAATACATACAATGACGATCGGGCTGATTGATTGAATTTGAAAATTGGCCAGCAAAAATCAACAAGTGGGAGCTAATGTTTTTGCACTTGTACATTCAAATTGTTCGATTAAGCTAACATCCTTTAGGATGTCTCAGACTGAATAGAAATGTGAGCTGAATTTGTTGCGACACGATGGTTCCGTAAACGGTGAGAACCAGGCCAATGAGAAGCGTCCAAATACAGACTGTATACTCTTAAGACGCGATTTTTTAGCCCAACGCGCCTCTTCCTTCTTCAGTTGTTCAATGCCCTGTAATGAGAGATGCCGACGTTAATTATAAATAATTGAATTCATTGCTCAGCAATTAGCCAGACGCACCGTTTGATCGTTTAGTATGGCATTGAGCTGTGTGGCCAGCATTATAATGGTGAATATGCCAAACATAAGACCCTCGAAAGTGAGAAAGAGCAACAGAAATATAGTCGCCGGCGGTGAGTACGGCGAGCAGGTGCGCCAATCATTTCTCACGCACTCCGCAAACTGCGTCAGCACCAGAAAGAGCGTGTGCACCGAAATGGATGCTATGTAAAACTGCAAAGAGTGATGGAATTAACTGATGGCTCGAAGCAGCTGCTCGATAAGTACGCACCGTAAATAGTACAAAAAACTTTTGATTGTTCTCGCCAACGCAATTGTTTACCCATGGGCAATGATGATCCATTTTTCGTATGCAACGCTGGCATACGGAACAATGGTGGGCACGATCCGGCTTAATGCTGCAGCATTTAGGGCACTTGTAGAACATTTGACCCTCGCGATAGCCCATTTGTTCGATCATTTCTTTTGTGGCATTACCACGCGGCACAGCGCCCTGCAAAGTGAATTCATGTATTAAGTTGGTTATTATAAAGTATTAAAAAGCTTACCGGATCCGACAGCATAGTGCGCAAGTGTGAAACAAATGCGAGGAATGCAAGTGCTTGGAATATAAACATATTCACAGTACTGAATACGCTATAAGTGCTATAGTTTGGCAACAGTATCAAACCACAAACGACAAACTCGGCAAACAGTATGAGCAGCCATGTCATAATTACGCACACAATTCCACAAATATCCTGTAACATGTGTATTTATTAAATATTTATCATTTAACTGCAATTTCAGACGCACCTTGACACACCAGGCCCTGTTACCCAG
The DNA here is from genome assembly GCA_035043045.1 of Hirtodrosophila alboralis. Lineage (NCBI taxonomy): Eukaryota > Metazoa > Arthropoda > Insecta > Diptera > Drosophilidae > Hirtodrosophila > Hirtodrosophila alboralis. The sequence continues at coordinate 1,789,579 of JAWNNH010000195.1, read as the reverse complement.
GCAGCGATTGTGATGATCGACGCCGCCGCCGTTGGCCAGTGAAGAATATGTGTAGTGCATTCCGACGGCTGTTGGACACTCAGTACTAAGTGCGTTGTCAGACCACACGCACCCACGTTCAGCAATGACGCATCGGTTTTTATTTTCTAGATAACGCGCGGCAACTGCTGGTTATACACAAGCTTGTCAATAAATACGGCAAATTTCAGGTGGAACAGCTGTCCAAAACAGTCGATAAATCGCAAGTGTTGTGTAACGTAAGAAAAAACCGACAATTAATGCAAATTACTGACTGTGAAATACCCTCATCCGAATATAGAATTACAAATTTGTTTATATATTTAATTAATATTTTTAGGTATGTTTATATATTAAAATCGTTGATATAAAACTAAACACTCTTTAAATTCAACAGATTACATGTTTGTACAAATTCTCACAAAATAACAAACAATGCAACAAAATACATATGTACATTTACAAATTTATATGCACAATCTAGTTTTCTACTTTATGCGGGCGTCAGTTTAGCTGTGGGCTCAAGCAGCGCCCATAAGCCAGCCAATGATGAAATCGCCCCAAGCATTCCTATAGTTCTCGGTGTTAGTTTTGTGTAACCCAAAGCCGTCAGAGGTATAAAGAAATCGCAAGCATTTTTCACTGTATCCACAACGATACTCTTGTGGCTCAACATCAGAACATACGACTGCAATGCCAAACGTTTAATATCTGCCGGGGAATTTATGCGAGTTTGCACCTTGCAGCGCGATATGCCGCCAGTACAGCTAGCTTTGTGTAGATCCAAGGCACGCATTATCTCATAGAAATCACGACACAGGTTCATAATGATCGAAAAGAGCCAATATTTGTTAGCAATTTTGGACCATTTCTTAGCATTCACTGTTGTTAGCCCGGTGCGTGCCAGCCACAGAAGATGGTCAGCAAACAGGAACAGGGCTTGTGAAACTTTGCTCATTGTCAGTGTAACGCGAATCGTTAAATCTGGATAGTGTATGGAACGCAGACTTGCGTAGAATACGTCCAGGCCCTTACCAAAGCGAAGCACTGTAAATATATATGTATTACATTAGGATAATTTTTACGCAGTTAACAAAGAAACTTACGTTTTCGGAATGTGCTCAGAATGTACTCAATGGTCTTGAAGTTCTCAACCAATGCCGGATGGCATTTTGAGCTTTCCATTGAATCCCACATGGCTCGCGATGCATATTGGATGAGTCTTGCAATTTTGTCTCTGCCGGCGGCCTGATTATTTAACTGCACCCACTTCTCCATAATTATTTGTTGACCAAAATAAAGTCCAAATGAAATAAAGTCCAAGGTGCAAGCAGTAAGATAGTGAAGTGTATTGGCCAGGAATGCGTTTTGACGTTGCCATATTGACAAAGCAAGCAATTACATATTAAAAATGGTATACTTTTGGTATAATTTGGTCACTCTCTTGTTTATATTTGAGCTTTCAAATATCGATAACGGCTTATCGATATTTTGCGCAAGTGATAAGTGCATGCCACGTCTTTTGGACATAGGTTTTATTTTTGATAATAAATAATAATAGCTTAATTAAAAATGGCGGTAAGTGAATAATACGATAATACATGATATTATTAATGAAATTGCACTTCATTTGCAGCCACAACCAAAAGGAAAGCAGGGCACAAAGGGCGCTAAACAAATCGTCGAAGAAAACAAGACAACATTAGCATTTTATAGGAACATGGCCATTGGTTGCGCTGCCCCTGCTGTATTACTGAGTTTTCTTGTGTTTGAGATCACAAAACTCACAGTGGTGAGTTAAATACGTAATTAGACACTAAAAGCAACATGTGCTGATTAGTCCACAATCCTTATAGTTCATGCTGGCCGTCTCGCTACTTATCTTAGGTGCCGCTTACCAATTTATGGTATTCATGTCTCGTGCTAAATACTCGGACACCGGCGCCCTATTGGACTCTGGAAATGACTTAAATATGGAGGGCGGCATAGCGGAGTAAGTACTTTATATACCAACTGTACATACCTTACTTATTAAAACAACATTTCAACACAGAAATGTCAAGGATCTTATCATACTTACCTCAGGCACGCTGTTATTGGCCTTGATATCAAACTACTTTTGGTTGGCTTTGCTGTTGGCCCCCATCCGTGCCGCCTGGATGCTCTGGGGCACGGTTATACAGCCCTGGCTGGCGCAGCGCAATGCGAAAGAAGAGCCAGAAGTGGACGAAAAGAAGCAAAAAAAATTGGATCGCAAAATGCGTCGCATGAGATAAAAACAATAGATGTTCGCGTATTTACAGTATAGGTTGCAGTCATTTTCCTCTGGTTTAAGCTACCTACAATTTATATACTCTTACGAGGCTGCTTTATAATTTTAAATCTATTTTTAAAAATTAGATTTTACTCTTAAACTGCTTAGTCAATAGGCGGCCAATGTGAAAGTTGTGTGCGGGTATTCAAATTTGTTGTTTTCCAGATTAAAAAAAACCCGAGACAAAGGTGTCTCCAGTCAAAGAAAATGCAAATTATTTTTTTCTTTTTGGTTGTGTAATTTTTGTGCGTTTAATTTATGTGCTAGAGTGAATAAATTTCAATTTGTATAGCAAAAACGCTTCACAAGATATCTGATAAAAGATATATGTACTCTACAGAATCCAATTGTGAGCTGGAATATAATTGGGTAAATAAGGCTCACACGACGATTCTTTAGTTGTCGTTCAGTGCGCAATATTTCGGAAATACAAAAAAAAAGGGAAAACGAAAAGTTCAACCTTTTTGAAGGGAATCAAAATTTCGATTTGATTTAAAATGTTCAAACAACCTCTTTGTGCATTGTAAATATATATACATATAATATTTATGTATATATTTATAAATAAATGTGCATTTGAGTGCAGGAACTGGTGCAGTTCTAATTAGTGCATTTTGCCACTTATAACAGCGAGCATGTTTCTTAGAGGGAATACAGACTGAGTAATGAATTGAAAGTAAACCAAAATGTAAGCATTTTGCAACAATTTATTCTTTGTTGACTAAACAATTATGCATCCAAGCTAATATAGGTAAGTATAAAAAAGTATGAAATAATAATGACAAGTGTCGTTGTTTGGAGCTCATGTTTTCACTATTTTATGTGATATTTTTTTGTGTTTTGTTTAATTATGTTTTCAGTTTCCAAAAACCCGGCCATAGCCTATAGAAGCGTCAACAATAAACGATTGTAACTTAATAGCTTAACGCTGGTAAGTAAGTAGTATGAATGTAAATGCAGGCTTAGTTATGAGACTGTAATCATATATAATGTATTTAACTAAGAGATAGGAGTAGAGTGTGTGTGGGTTGAGGGGGAAGGACAAACGAAGGAAAGCTGAGCTATGTATTAAAAAAGAATAGAAATAGATATAGAAACTCAACTACACAGCTAATGGAGTGTGTCTGTGATTGTGGAACATGCGGCCATCATCCATGCTCGCCACAAGCAGTTGGTTAACATCTGTGCTTAACTACAACAACATCCAACAATTTATAATATCAATGGACAAGAGCGGTCTCCTCTTAGTTGTATTGCTCGGGTATAACATATGAGATATCGTCCCACGGATGGCGATATAGGCCCTGCTTGAGTCGCTTCTGGTCCATGTAATGACCAATGAAGCCTATGCTGCGGCCCAGCACAAACAATGAGTTGATGGCACCAACATTAATATACTCCTGTGCCTCCTCACTGTAAATGTTATAAAAGTTAGAAATGAAACTACTCAACTGAACCTGTATGTATCTCACCTGGTAAAGGAGCCGCTGTTGCGCAGCATATCAACAAAGGCGGTTGCAATAACACCATCCACATTTAAAATCAAATTTGGTTTCTTGTTTGTGGTGATTTTCTCCACCTCCAATGCGTATTTGAGCAGCGGACACTGTGGGAAATTTTCCATGACAAACTCCTTGATGATTTTTACACGCACATCGGGATTGTTAATGGACTTGACACGATGTCCAATACCCAAAATAAGTTTGCCCTCTTTACGCATTTTGTTAACAAACTCCATGGGATGCAAATTGGTATCGTAGGCCTCAGAGAATTGCCGGGCAGAGCCATCAAGTGCGCCGCCAAAGCGATCGCCCTGTCAAAACCAAACAGAACACATTAGCTAACAATTTAAATAATTAAATCATTTTTCACTTACAATGGTCAGCAGGCCGCTGACAACTGAGGAAACCAGATCTTTGCCAGCACGTGCACATACAATTGTATTGTGAGCGCCGGAGACAGCGGGTCCATGATCAGCGGTAACCATGAGGCACATCTCGAAGAACTTGCACACATAGGGTGGCAAACAGCGCTGGAACCAAAGCAGCGAAATGACGCCACCAATGCCCACGTCCTTATTAAGCACCTCACTGATCGGCATGCCTGCGTACATCAGCTCCTGGCCGCGCTCATCACAAATTGAGGTCATAAACGAAGCGGGCTTGCGTATAAGTCCAAGCTCGCGGGCCCACGAATAATCCATGGGAACCGTTGGTGGCGGCACTTCCTCGCGCGGCACAATGCGTCCCGTCTTGACCAGCTCGCTGTACACATGATGTATGAGCTCGCCCAGCGTATCAAACGAGTCTGGCACATAGGCACCAGCATCGCGTAGCGCCTTATTCTTTGCCGTGGCCGTTTCACGGTCCGAGTTGGCGCAGGAGCCGGCATGACCGAATTGCACCTCCGAGGTAAACATGCTAGCACAGGTACCAATGCACCAAGACACCAATGGCTTTGTAATGCGTCCATCCTTTAAAGCAGCGCACACATCATACTCCTCGGTGCCACCCACTTCGCCCAGCAGCACAATGAGCTTTGTCTCTGGATCGGCCTGGTAGCGCAGTATATGATCCATGAACGTGGAGCCGGGGTATCTATCGCCGCCAATGGCAATGCCCTCAATCACGCCATCCGTTGCCTTTGAAATGATGTTGTTCAGCTCATTGGACATGCCACCCGAACGAGAGACATATGCCACGCTGCCTGGACGGTACAGCTTCGAGTGCAATATATTATCCAGCATGCCGCCCGTGTTGCCAATCTTAAAGCAGCCCGGCTTAACGCCGCCCACAGTTGCGGGCCCAATAATGGCCACACCCTTCTTGTTGGCCTCAATGATCAGCTTGCGTGTCATATTCTCCGGTATGCCCTCGGCAATGATCGCCACCGTGCGTATCTGGGGAAAATCTAGCACCTCCAGTGTTGAATCATAAGCGGAACGCAACGAGGCAAAGTTAACCATAACATCGACCTCCTTGTGCTTGTGTATGGCATCAGACATCTTCTTGTAAACCGGAATTAAAATCTCCTTGTGACCCCAATAATATTTCTGCTTGTGATCGCCCGTAAATGGATAAACCATGGCCACCACCGATGGTTCATCACGTCTGCATTGGAAATATGGTAAAGAAAAAGAAATTTAAATAATAATAATTTATAATTGATTTCAGTGTTGCCAATTTTGACGACAGATTTATAAAATAAAAACTGGAATTTTAGCTTTTGATTATAAATTAGTTAGAATAAATATTCTCTTGTTAATTAATGTCATTAGCCAGATTCGTATACTAAGTATAAATTTAACAGAATTAAAAATAAAACAATTTAAATTGACTCGAAATTTTGGAAATTACTTTTGGTTTTTTTTTGTAAAAGGAAATTTATCAACGTAATTTATCATTACTTTTGATTTAAAACATTAGTTAAACGGTTTAAATAGCCTGTAAATTAAAGATTTAATTTTTAGTTCACAAAAAAATAAATTTTGTAAATTTGAGGAATATTAAATTGTTTGATCTGGAAGATCGGAGTGATGTAAGCAAACCCGATTAAACCAAATGTTCTTCGAGATGCGATTCGATATTTATGCTACTTTTTAAGCTTTTAGAGTAATCGATAATTGGCAACATTGATAAGCTGATAAGTAATCTTGACTTGCCTGCAGATAAAATCGAAATCGAGCATCGATTGCACCGCCCGCTGTTGCATGCCCCAGACGAATGCTTTAGTGGAATTCGAGAAGAATTTTCGATTCAAAGTTGAATTCGAACCGTTGCTGTTGCTCTGCTGGTGATTATTGGTGGCGAGTTGGCCATCGCTCTCATCTGCCGAGATAGGTGGTAGTTTAATCGATTGTGCTGTTGTCGAGCGAAAGGCTTTTAAGTTTCGATTTCCCAAATGAGTGTGTCGATGCCCGATATATTGATATTATGATGATGAGCGAGGATCGAGAGAGCGAGCAAATAGTCGAGAGAGAGTATAGAATTTTGACATACATATATACACATACATAGACAACATTCAATACAATAACATTACGAGGACGAACGGTGACGCAGGATAGTGCGAGGGTATGCAATATATAACGATGTGAAGTTGGTTTGATTTGGTTTGGTTTGGTTTTGTTTTTGATTTGGAATTTCAGTTCACATATCGAGGACGAGGTGCGAGTTGGCCAAACGTACATTTCATAAATATTTTTTGGTTTTATGGTTTTGTGGGTGTGGTTGTTGATTTGTTGTTGGTTGGACGGAGGGCGATCAATGCAAATACATACAAAAGAAATACAAAGAAAACAGAAATATAAATACAGGTCCATAACAAAATAAATATAACAAACTACAAACAAACAAGCAAATAAAATAAAAAACCAAATTGTATTGTTAATAAAACACCACAGGATATAGGTGGGTTGTTGTTGTTGGTTAGAAGGGTGGGAACGTTCGTTGATTGTTAGCACATTCCCAAGGAAATTGGGGTTTCACCTACCGGAGCCCAGACTATCAGCTTCACTGGCTGCTGCCTTTTGATCAGCACGTGCCTCCTGTCCACCGGGCAGCAGAAAATTGGCTGTGGAAAACTCAACACTTGCTACCTGTGGTATGGGCCGTTTGCCCAGCGCCATACCGCAAATGGCAGTCATGTGTGTCTCGGGTCCAAAGACGTGTAAAGGTATGCCCAAGGTGCCACCAAAGTCACGCATGCGACGTAATCCCTCCTGATAATTGGGTCCAGCACGGCGCACAAAGATCGAGACATTGTGTTCGACCAGCTTGGGCTGGAATTCACGCAGCGCAGTAATGATGCCTACAAAATATACATATGAGGTTATTGTTAGCTGATAAACTGATAATAAGGGCTCAGGTATAGGCTCACCTTGGAAGGTCGCTGCAACATTTGTAAAGTTAGCAATACCGCCGCCTGTAATCAGCACCTTGCCATCGGGATGCTTGGGGGATGAGGTCATCAGATTGAGTATCGTCTTTGCATATTCGTACGTCTGCTGCTCAGATGGCGCACCGCTATATTCGCCATAGTTTGCCAATTCTGAGGCACCGCCCAGATCGCATATTGTATCGGAATAAATGACACTGGCTCCACCGCCAGCTACCATAGTCCAAATGCGTCCATTTCTATTTAAAATTGTCAACTTGAGTGAGGCACCACTCTTAGCATCCAGATCTGCAATGTACGCCTCCTCCGGATAGGCATCACGGCCAAAAGGTGGCGGATAATCAATTTCGCCCCATTTTGGACGGCATATGAAATCGGCAGTCGAGTCCAGCTTGGCCGCCAAATCCAATATATACAAACTGTCAGCCGTCACCACAAGGGGATTAATTTCCAGATACGTGAAATACAAATCAGCAAATGTTGCATACAACGCGTATATAAACTTGGCAATGCGCTCCTTCTTGGATGCATCTGTTATGGCCTTGAGTAGCGTTGTCTTAACATCAGCCAACGATAATTCGCTATCCACTGGCACCTCCAGTTTAACAGCCTTGGCATCCACATCGCCAATATCCACGCCGCCTAAATGATAAAACAGAATCGTGTCTGCCGAACGATGCGAATAGATGCAGACATACATTTCCTCTTCCTGTGATAGCAACAAATGGAGTATAGAATTATATAGATATATATATAAGTATTGAAGACTTACCTCTGCATGCGGCACAAATGGCTCGATTATAAAATTACGCAGCTTGCCCACCGCATTGCCAATCTTCTGATCCTTGTTGAGTCGCTCGCCAATCCATTCTTTAACCTGTTCAAATGTCTTCTTTACGCCAATAAGTCCAAGTTTACCACGTCGCTTGATCAGCTGATCGGGCTTAACCACAAGCGGCTGCAACAAAGCACAAAATACATTACTTTAAATTATATTATGACATTTTTATTTTAAATATAAAATATATATAAAAGTTACAATTAAATAATGTAATGTATGTTAAATTGTTGTTCATTTAACAGCTGAGTCTGTTTAAAACCCATTAGCTGAGCAACTTATTGACCTATCCCTCTGTTTTGTTTACTCTGATTATTAAGTTATCAGTGCCATAAGCTAAACAATTGTTGTAAATCATTCATTGAACCTATTAGGAAGCAAATGCATCAACGAAAACTCATCTACAACCTGCTGCCCTCCATTGTGAGCAGAGATCAGGCGATAATAGGTTCGAGATGCGAATAAACGACAATCGCCAAGGGTCAGTCGAGAGGCTGCGTCATTGACAATGACAATATATGCGCGTGCACACACACGAAGCTTGACAACACACACAGATACTTACTTATTAGAAGATCGTACGAGTGTAAATTGAGCAAAAAACACCAACAACAACAACAAAGTTGAGAATATAAAAAAAATAACAGAGGGCAACGCCTGAACAGCCTCAGGCGATTGTGTGATGACTTTAAAGTGTAATTGCATGTTAACAAATCTAAAAAAAAAAAGCTAAAAACTTAACGAAATATATATACCCTGTAAACAATATAAAATTAATTATTTTATATTTGTACTTTAGAATTTAGCCTTTAAAAATGGAAATAAGAAAGACTTTCTGGCCGAGTAGAAATTATATTTTGACAACTAAAAGCGACTTTTTAGAACCTTTAAAGTGTATATATTATTAATAATAATAAATAGTCAAAACTACCTTATCATTTAGGAACTTCAGTACTAACTATAGGGAATTTGCCACTCGACTCAATGATGCTATAGAACTCGCCTGAGAAAACAATGCATAATGGTGTTATACCAATTCTATGGGCTGTTGATTTGAAAATTTTTTTGTTTTTTTTTTAAGTGGATAATCACGCCACCCGCCACCACCAGTCAATCAACATTTCAACACTCACAAGCACATCATTCAGTTGATAGATAAACAATGTGCTATCAATAATAATTTCTTTACGCCAATCATTTAATTGATTTGACCACCTTTCCGGCCGGCGGCCTGGAAACACATCCAATGTGTATACAAACGATATGTCAATCAGATAACACAATATTCTTATCCATAGTTTAAAATCAAAAGAAAGTTTTTTAATACCCTAACTAAATAAATAATGATATGATTTTCCTAACGTTTGCATTATTGCTTTTTGACAAGATTTTGCTGATTAAATTGTCGAAAAATATATTTTAGAAAGTAAGTTTAAATGATAAGAATATTTAGATTTGTGTAGCTCTAACTAATTAAAACATTTCTTTAACAACTTAGGGTATACTTTTAAAGTGTAAGCTCGTATGTTGTTTTCCATAGAAAGAATCACATTCATCATGCATTCTCATAGTGCGATTCCTTTTACTTTTCGTTGAATTTAGATCACATATCAAACTAATCGTGATTTGATGTTATGCCAGCTTTGAAAACATTTTATAAGTGCATAGTATATATATATAGTACAATCGCAAGTACAAACATTGAAATACAAATATAGAAATATAAAGTCGAACCATGCTTATCTGGGTTATTTGGGAACCATGCGGCACAATGATGCCGGGCCGTAAAGTGCGACGCGCTTAGTCACGATTCGAAATGAAATGGCCTCAGCCGGCTTTTTGCCAGCAAGAGGGTCAAGTTCAATGACAGAATACAGATTTGTTTGCTTGATGACCCAGTTTATAGGTTTTGCTTATTGATTGAACTTACCGTTGTTAGTAACCAGGGATGATCGATGCTCAATTTAGACCAATCCGTATCGGCATTAACTGTAGCAAAGCGGCAGATTGCAGCGCCGGCACCATGATTATTAAGATGACGATTTAGGATATCCTTGCCGGTGGCTTCTGTGATCGCTTTCGCAGACATGCTGTATTAATTTGAGGTGCTACAAGAGAGGAACACAAACAAACAAAACGAACTTATTGCATGTACATATAAATATAACAGATATTGAATTCAATTTCAATTTCAATTCAATTAACTTTAGCTTTGGTTTTGGTTTTGCTTAAGTGCCTCTGTTTGCTGTACTTTCAAACTTTGATTCTATTTACTTAGAATTGATTAGAGAGCGAGCGAGCAAGACGCGGTTCCCACTGTGTGTGTGTGTGTTGTATGCAGCAAGTTTATTCAGCACCTGTGTTAAGTGTGTTGTTTAAATGGGTGCGTTTTATTTATTTATTTATTTGTTTGTTCGCCGCTCGTTATTAAAAACGGGCGTTGGGTTTAACGGCAACCTGCACGCTGTCGAGCCTGAAGTAAACTGAAATTTAATATGCAAACGATACAACGATGAAGGCAAATCCGAACCCGAACTCAAAAACCAAAACCCGAACCGGAGAATCAAAAAAAAAAAAAATAATATCAACAAACGACTAAAACCGACGACGCTCTGTTCGTGGAGCTCATTTTCTAGGTTGTATTTTATGTTATCGTAAATATATATACTAGTATTCGCTTGGATTTACACGATAAAATTAAAAACCTTCATGAAATGTTTGCATAAAGTGGAACGAAGACGGCACGAGCAAGACGTGAAGTATTTTTCTCCTACAATTACCTTTGCGCGTCTCTAATCGATTTCATGCACTTTGTGTGTGCATTTCTTGATCGATAGCCGTGTGTGTGAATTAATTCAAATGAAATGTGATCTAACTGGTTGATTTCAGATTCAATACACAAATATAGTACATACATATACACAGTAAAGTCAAATGTTCTGTAAAAAAACAAACTTTTTGAAGTACATTCAACTTGTAAACAGAGTAGCTTCAACTTGAAATTAAATCACGCGACTTGAAACTTGATTGAGAGTTTAATTAAAACATTTATTGTTTTAACTAATATTTGCTATTCTTAACAACAATTACTAAGGTAATAACTTATAGAACATGTGTAAATATAAGTTATAACATCGAATTTCAACTAAATAAATTATTATGAATACGTGCTACAGTAACTTTAAGAACATGAATAAGAGGGGTATGCACGTAATTTCGTAAATGCCTCGCAAACTCGTAAGTCTGGTAATTTAAACAGTTGGCAAATTTTTTATATAGACTACGGAAAATAACAATATACTCCTATTTAACATTTTTACTTTGCTGATTTGCATTTATCGCTTGAAATAAATATTATTTTTTTGTTATTTTTTTTTTAATTATTATTTTTTTTATTTTATTTATATTTTGTTATTATTGTGTAGTGGTGCCTTTCTCGGCGATTCTCAAACTTTCGTGGGAGTACTTGGTAACAAATGTATTAGTATGGTTTCTTTTATTGAGTTTTTTTTTTTTTATTATTATTTTTTTTTTTTCAGTTACCAATTAAATTAATGTCATCAAAAAGTTATAGTACTCGTACACCTGTTAATTACTGGGACAATCTTATATTAAATGATTTGAGATAATATACTGAAGTATATGATAATTAAAGTTAAGAAAACTTCTTCTATTATATAATATTTAATACATGTTTTTGGGTTTAGAAAGGGTACTTTTAGTTAAGAGGCTTTTTCTGCTAATCAGTAGTATAGATATAATGAGGAAAGTTGGTAAGTATGCTAAAGATCGGTGATTTTTTATTTTTGATTATATGTATCATTGTAATTTGATCTGAAAACATTTTACTTTTACATAATCGGTTTCAAAATGTGTCAACCAAACTGTTTTACAAAAGTTAGTTATGCATACTATTTTAATAACTAAAATACCCGTTTAAACTAAATGACCGCTACGCTCTACGGGCTGAAATCGAAGATGAAACCGGTTTATCACGGTGAAGACTAACACAAAATTCAATTTTTGGTATAGGGAAAAGGGCAGGTACAAAAACTTTCACCCGAAAATAGTTTATGGGTTTGCAGGTAAAATTTACGTTGACACGTTGTGAGCACTGAAAATACAATGCAAGGTTTTTCCTGTAATACAGTTGATCGTATATGTAGGTGTTATGAGCATGTTGTAATAATGTAAGGTGGTGTCATGTCAGTTATTAAGAGCGTATACGTGTGATAGCAAAAGAGATTTGTGAAAGAGATTGAGTAATTCTATTTTGTATGCGATCTTTTCACGAGCCACAACAATTGGTAACTCATAAATACGAGCGTACACCACCTAGCATAATTACACCATGGCTGCGAGCGCTGTTTCTGTTTCTACTTTTGCTTCTAATTTGCACACATTTTGGGCTATCGCTGGCAAGGCATAAGGGGAATGCGGAATGTGTTGAAATGACTTTGCAAATTCAAAGCTCTCGTTGACGTTGATTTTGTTGTTGGCAAGCTGCTAATTTACATGGAGAGCGCGCAATTGTCGAAGTTCACGGCAAAAATTTCTGACGTGTATTAGAAATTTACTTTTATTTTGTATTTAACAAAACTGTAGTTTAGGCAACGTGCCAGTGAAAGTGGGTAAAATCAATAGTGATGCAATTTCTGTTTTCGTTTTCTTGTTTCTTTTTTTTCGGGGGTACCAAATGCGTCGTTGCCTCAAATTCGCATGAATTTTACGTATGTGTGTATGTTCAGTCCCTTTCATGTTTATTTGTACTGCATGTGTAGCGAGTAAAAATAACCAAATCTTATGCATTGGCATCATTTTTGCACACACTATTTAACTCACTATAACTATATGTATATCCAGCTATTACACTTTTTGTTAATAAATTTTACACCGCAAACTTTCTTTTGGATCTGAGAGACACTTTATATGCATTTATAACGCGAGTTATCGATAAACGCAATACTACGCTACAACGTTACTCAATTTGCGCTAACGTTATGGCCAAGTGTGACCATCCTATTAAAAGCTAAAAATACCTGGTCAAACACACGATATCGTGACAGCTGTTTACGTATTGAACAGCTGACAAAGCAAATGCTCTCAAAATCGAACCAGCGATAAAATAAGCGATATTGAGTAATATAATTAAATACAGTACTTAATGTGAGCCACACACTGCGCTTAAGCAAAACTGAAGTGCTGTAATAACGAAGTAACTAAAACGCGCAGCACAAAAAGAATGTACACATATATGCAACTGCTGCTGCATATCCTGGCCCTGTCCCAGCTAGTCCTGGCCAGCGGTAACCAGCAACTGGATGACAGCAGAGATAAGCTGCTAGCTGGCCTACAAGAGCGTTTCATCAGTCTAGACGAGGCCCAGACGCTGCCGGAGCCCCATACGCGCGAACAAGTCGAACTGTTGCGACACTTAAGTTTTGTGCCGCCCGCAATAGACTTTGGCAAATGGTCAGTGGGTCAGACGGTTACACAGATTGTGACGCTATTTAATCAGCACACAAATCGCACCGTTCATCTAAACTCAGTGGCTGGGCCAAGTCCAGTGTTTTACAGCAGTTTTTTTGGTACGCGCGAAGTGCCGCCACAGGGCAATACAACATTTAGCGTGATATTTTTACCACGCCACCTTGGTGCCATATCAACGGGTTTGCTCATTCAAACATCCTTTGGCCGTGCCGAGTTTACGGTGAGCGGCGAAGGCAGTGAGTGTCCCTATCGCTTAAAGCCGCTTGTCGGCATTAAGGCGCCCGTAAACGCAACGCTTACGCCAGAAATACACATGTACAATCCACACGAGCGGCCGCTGCAGATACTCGAGGTATGGAATAAAACTTCAATTATATGTAGTTATCAATTGCTTAAAAATTAGATGCCTTTTTAGGTTTACAGCAGCGGCGGCGAATTTCAATTGGAGCTGCCCAGCGGTGGCTCGGAAGGACCACAAAATCTGTGGGAAATACCACCGCATTCATTAAAGCCAGTCATACGCATTTCATTTCATGGACGCACTGCTGGCAATCACAGCGCCTATATACGCATCAAAATAGCTGAACAATCAGCGGACGATCATTTAAACGAGAATGTGCTAGTCATACCCGTTGAATTTGAAATATTGCCCAGACACGGTGCCTACGCGCGCAATCCGCTGGCTGATTTTGGCCGCCTGGCCACAGATCAGCATGCGGACGCATTACGCTTCAAATTGGATATGCAAAATCAGCCCGTAGACGCAGCACAGCGCCAGTTAATTGGCAATTATTTGCGCGATATTCCCGGGCTAAGCTACGACGCGCACAATGCCAGCATTGTACTCGATCCGAAGCTGTTCGAGGAGAGCGCCAGCATTAACGATTTGCTTGTCATTGGCAATGAGGAGCAACAGCAGCAATTTACAGTGCTTGTACGAGCAGAAATCTTTAAGGGCGGCCTGTCCTATGATCGCAATGTTACATTATTCATTACACAAGCCAGCAGCGAAGAGGCGGCGGCGATACCGCTAGAAACGCAGCGTATACTGATTGTTCGCAATAATTTTGCCTTTCCACTGATGCTGTACAATCTCAGCCTGACGCAGCCGATTGATAGCGCGCTGCTGCAACTATCAGGGCTGGAGCAGGAGTTAATTCTGCAGCCGGGCGAATCTGTGGAACTGCTTCAACTGCATTTGCTCAACGAACAGGCAACATTCAAGTCCATATTGCTAATTGACAGCAATGTGACAACATTTGAGCTGCCAGTGATCGCGTGCAGCGGCCGTTTGCATGTCTCAACACAGCCATTTGCTCTACAATTGCCCAGAGATAGCGATTATAGCTTGGAACTCGATCTGGGCACAGTGCCATTTGCGGAAATGTCACGAGATGGTTACATTATATTGCGCAACAACAATCCCATGACAATTAAAGTTACGAACTGGTACTTTAAGCCGCCAAAGAATGTCTACTATCAAGCCACCTTCTTGGGCTGTGTGCCATCAGACACGGTCACCATCGAGCTGCACTCTCAGACGGAGCATAAGAATACAAATTTTCAATTTTGTAGCCAACTCGGCGAGGGCGAAAGTGCCGTCTTTATACTGTCCATACAAACGTATGTGGCCGAAGAGAGTTTGGGCACGTTGAAAGTGTGGACGCCATATGAATTAATACGCAGTACGGTGCGATTTAAGCCAACAGTGGGTCAGCTGGACATTGAGCAGGATCAGCTGCAGTTCAAATCATGTTTTCCCGGCAAAATATGCTCGGCAGTGTTGAGCATACGTTCCAGTTTCCTGCATCCGGTGCATGTCAAGTCTGTGCAGTTTACGCGTGCCGGACTGCGCTTCAAGGACTTCAATGCGAAAGGCACAACAATTGCGGCACAAACATTAACTAAAGTGGGTCGCATCTATTTTGAGCCGGCAGCGCTATGTGGTAGCAATTGCTACATACGTCCAACTATAGATGAACTCTCAATATTTCCCATATCAAATGCGGCAGGACAAACGAATAATAATCTGTTATATGATGGCGTTGAGGTGCGTCAACGTACCGAACTCTATCGCCAGTTTAAGCGTCAGCTGCACTCTATGTCCTTGACGTTGCACAGCGAACAGCTGCCGCCGTTGGAGCTGGACTTTAGCATTGCCATTGAATGGCCTAAATTGGTGCAGTATCAGCCGCTGCCGCCAACGCCAGCGATAGAAGTGGGCCAGGTGCAACGCCAGTGGATTACAATGAGCAATCCGACAACGCAACCACTGCTACTGGACTACTTTCTGTCGGACCCGGCGTATGCGAGGCGTACCCAGCTTTCGCTGCCCCACGAGGTGATCGATGTTAGCAGCAGCAGCTGCTATTTAACCGATCATAAGGTCTTCTCACTGCCAGATGCACCCTTCCGCGGACCAGTGCTGTTGCCACCGGGCGCCACACTCACAATACCAGTGCAGTTTAGTGCCCAGCAGCCGGACAAATATTGTACACTGCTTCATGTCCGCTCCAATTTGACATTGTACGAGGCCGTTTGGTTGACGGCTCGCTCCGTTCAATCCCAGTTTCGTTTTGGCAATCGTCGGCCGGGCTCCAGTACGCCGCTGCTCTTTGAATTCAATGCTCAGCAATTTGAGCGCTGCGATGGCACGGCGGGCAACGTAAATGGGCTCACTGACCACACGGTGTTGGCCACGCGCAGCTTTACGGCTCGCAATGCTGGCGTATTGCCCATACGCATCGAGGGCTTCCTCATTGGCAAGCGACCCTGTGAGGGCTATGGCTTCAAAGTGCTCGATTGTCAGAGCTTTGAGCTGCGTGAGAATGAAACGCGTAAAATCGAGATCAGCTTTAGTACGGATTTTACTGCATCGCGTGTGCAGCGTACGCTGACGCTGCTCACGAATCTCAGCTACAATATTAACTATCAACTGCTCGCTCAACTGCCGGCGGAGAGTGTGGAACGTTGCGCCGCCAGCCTGCCCCGTCCGCCGTGGGAGTCTGGACTGCGCAATGCGGCGCTTATTGTGCTCTTGGCCAGTTTCTGCTTGGTGCTGCTGGCTGCAGTTTTCGATGCACGCGCCATTATGGCTCATCAGAGTGCATACGATGCGGCACGCTACAAGGGGCCAGTGCAGCCGACCTTCAATTTGCGAAATATTGTTAAGATGCAGGTGGCCGAGGAGGCAGCAGCAGCTGCTGCCGCTGCCGCCACAGCTGCTGCTCTTAAAGCCGAACAACAGCAGAAGTTCCGGAATGGTCAGCTGAAGGAGGTGCGTAAACGAACAACAGCAGGAGCAACTGGCGCGGATAAGGTGAACATCATACGCAAACCCAAATCCTGGACGCCATGGAGCATGGATATAGGTACCACAAGCACAACAGCCAATGTAACACAACCAAAGCCCTCAAGTTCCCCCAAGCCGAGCAAGAAACTAACGCCCCCTGCAGCTGTGCGTGCGCCCAAGAAAATCAAGCAAACGACGCCAAATGGTGGCACACCCAAGCCAAAGATGGAGCCGGTGCAGCTAGATGCACAGGTGGAGAAGCGCAGCATCTGCAATGTCAAACCGGAGAATATATCACCGCGTGCAGTCAAAACCAGTGCAGAGACGCCTAAAGAACGTGTGCTCAAGGAACAAAACGGCGGCAGTGCCAAGAAACTAGGCAAAACACCTGGTCGGGAGCGACGCAAGGAGCAGAAGCTGACCACTACCATGACCAATGGTACCATGGGCTCTGGCAAAAAGTCAACGGAACGCAAACAACGCAAGCAGCTCAATTTCAATGGACATTCGATGGCAATTGGAGGCGCCGCCTCGCCGCTCACAACGCCAGAAATGGACGCAATGGATGCAATGATAACCTCGCCATGGGAAACCAGCAGTCGCGTCTCGTTTCGAGATGTGCTGCAAACGAAACCGTTACCGGATATCGATAATGGCCTTAACTGGAATCCGGCTGCAAGTGATTTGGCCAGCAGTCAATTGGGTCCGATTGGCAGTCGCAAGAGCTGTGCTTTGCCAGTGGCAAACTCCCTCTGGGAGCCACTGATGGCGCCCGAAGCAACTGTCGCCAGCAATGCCCTCATGAATTCACTTTTCGATATTTCAGTGCCACCAGTCATGGACATGAATATGGATTTGCCAGCCTTAAGCGGTAAGTTTGTGAATAAACAAAAAATTAAAAGTTTTATTTGAAAATTCACATTTCTTTACAGATTTTTGCAGCAACATGTATGAACGGGATCAGCCACAGGGACAATGGGAACGCAGCGAGATGATAATGAAGCAGCAGCTGCTGTTGGAACAACTGGATCAACAACAAAAGCAACAACAGCAGCAGCAGCAACAACAACAACAGCAACAACAGCAGCAACAACTACAACAGGAGAAACTTATGCTCATGTCCAACATGGAGGGCAACAATTGGCCAATGAATCATGCAACACCAGCTACAACCTGGACACCACTGGGATATGCTGCATGGCCGAATCAGGGAGTTGCCCGTACATCGCCCACGCATACTATAAACCCAAGCGTTGGCGTTATACGTCCGCCGCCTGGTCTTGAATCGAATTACAACAATAATAACAATAACAACAACAACATTAATTGCCAATTGCCGAAGAATAATAACAACAACAGCAGCAACAAAAACAATAGCCATACCGATGGATTGGCAACATCGCACAACGCACAAGAGCAGCAGCGGGCACAGAATGCAACAGCAATGCCCACTCAATACGATCCATTTACCTCGCCAAGCTCAATTTGGTCGGACAATTGGCGCCAGCGCAACAATCATATGAACTGAAGGTGTAACAAAGCTCACTGATCAAATTTAAGCAACCAAATGAAATTCTTACTCTATAGACACTTAGGTTACGCAAAGAACGATGAAACAAGCATCATCATGATCTTTTCCAATTTGACATTTGATTAAATAAACGCAAAGATTAATGACTTTCATTAAACATAAACACGTAGACTTATTTCATTAATAGAGTTTGCAAAGTGTGGAAGAATTCTAATGGAATTACTATATATTAACTATCTGAAAATATATTTAGTTTGAGTTATGGGCTTTAGAAAACTCAGAAAAATTGCAAATTGTATAGTTACTAAAGACATTTTAATTTTGTATAATTATGAACAGTCATATAATAGCATTATAGCTTTATACAAAGAATGTTTCAATTAAAAACAAATTTAAAATTAGGGAACCAAATCGAACCCTAGTAAACTCTTCCAGGTAATTGTCTACATTAAATTTTGTTCATATACATATGTAGGTGTCATAGTACGAGTATAATTGACCTAAATCAACTGCAACTGATGAGTAGCCTCAACAGTTGTCCTTGTATGTGATAATGCCCTTTTCAATGAGGTCCGGCACTTCGACAGCCAGCCATGGTGCCAGGCCAAGGGCCATGGCATGGGCAATGCCAAACTTGGGCACATTGCGTGCCCACAGCGGCTTGAAGTGATCCGTTAAACAGATTTTACCACCACGATACATCTTGGCCGTCTTACCGTCCAGCTCCGGCAGTGCAATCTCTGGCGCCGTTGAGGGATATGTCACAGGAATGTCGAACTCCACATCGAATTCGTATTTAAGCAGATTGTGCATGTACCAACACTTCCCGAACCATTTGGTGCCCTCTTTGTTGGACTCTAGACGAAACCAATCGCTGCCAGATTGCTTATTGTTTTCCACATACTACAGATAAAACCAACAATAGGTAAGATTCATAATTTATTATTAAAGAATAAGCTTACCTTTATCAGAGCCTGATATTCCTCCTTCAGTCGTTGCACCCAAATATCTTTCTCACGTGGACCGGCCCGTATCTGCAACAGGGGAATGCTGCTAAGTGTTTTTCTGGTGCTATCGTCAACCATTGTGTTTTTGGACTCAAAAAGTATAATAACAAATGTATCAAACAACAAGTGTAGTGTGTGTGGACACGTAGTGTGTCTGTAAAAAATACCCAAATAGTAGATGTATGGTAACAGTAATAATAGACCAGGGCACCAGACTCAAAAATGCATATATCGATAGTCATTAATCAATTTAAAAAATAAGAAACGAAATTTATTAAACTATCCACTGTATATTGGGGGTGATTGATATACTGATTAATCACAGTACCTGACATAGATTTAATAAATTTTGCGATCTATAAAAACACGATCACAAATTTTGCGGCAAATTCAAACGACAACAAATTCTGTTAGTTGAGTAATGTTAAAATTTCCCTGGGAAAAAAATGATAAGTAAATGAATTTTAAATCGATAGTAAACAACTGAAAGCTCGTTGCTATGAAAAGGGAATTGTTAATAAATTTCACCACATTATTATACATTTTTTGGCGCCAAAAAAAAATTCATCTCTGCTTATTTAAATTTGAGTGCAAGCTTTAAGTTTGTATAGTAGACTTCTGTTCAAGTTGCGTGGTTGTTGTGTAAACCACAAGTTGTGTCGAAGCCGCCAATAAATACAGCAACACAGCTGCCAGTCAGTCAAACAATATTTGCTCGTCGAGAGATAAGGTTTACACACATAGCTCAAAATAACTAAGAAAACTTGCAGACATAAAATATGCAAACAGTGATACACTAAAACAAAATAAACAAGTTATAAAAACAAATACATTAACGTGTGCTTAGTTTCGCATTTTGTGAATAAATTACTCTACTTTGGTAAGTTACTTTGGTAAATTAATTGATTTTAAATGAATCACATTTGTTTTTACATATGCAAAAGCATATATAATTACCGAAGCAGATTTTTGTGAACATGTGCATAATAATAATTGTCTAATATTTGTCTAGGCTGCATAGTGACAACAGTAATTAAAATAAAAAAATCACATTCCGTATTTCACAAAAAATGAAATGGGATTCACTAACGTTTGACCCCATTAAAAATGCTACAAAATATTCCATTGGTAAACACGATTTTACCAGAATTATTTTCAAATTCAACAACAAGACAAAACACATTAAAATTAAATATAAAAAAAAATACTGTTTGTCATGCTTAGCTAACCATTGGCACAGATTGAAGATGCTGTCCATAGAAAGAAAAAAATAAATAAATAATTAAAAACAAATATAAGCTGTTTGTACCTTTGAACTGATAATGCCAATCCACTGATAAGGCACAAATCCACTTTCCAACTGACTCAAACTGGTTTCGCCGACAGACAGACAAGATCGTCTTAAACTGATCGTTGTCCCATCGTCGTTCATCAATAGGCACAATAATTTATTTGCTCGGAATACTGAACCATGCTCTATATATATGAACAAATCGTAACCAGATTCGACCTTAATGTGCGCTGATAAGAGGCAGCTCCGTTGTCTATACCAGTTCAAGATGTGCAGGGTACTTTTTAAGTACCGGCTAGAACCAGTTTTAGAGTCCGTTTTAATGCGTTTTCAATTAAACAAGCTACAAATTGTTTTTAAACTTTTTTCAAAAACTGATTACGCCGAAATCTGAGAAACGATTTCAATGTTGCGCATACATTTTTATACATTTATTATATTATAATATATGTCATAGGGCACTTAATAATCAACACTCCATCAATACATCGCTGGTCACCTCCAACGTGGTGCCGGCTTCTGCTTCTGTCGCTGTTTTTTCCATTGTCTTGCGTACACTAACGGCAATTATTGTATCTGAGTTGCGTTGACGCTGATGATGATAACGATACTCCTGCCACTCTTTGAAGTGCATTTTCTTGCGATGTGCATGCATATTTGCATTTGAATTAAATGTTTTCGGACAATGCGGGCAGGTATACAGAACCTCGCCAGTATGCGTTGTCATGTGCTCCTATAATAACAATAGAATATATATATTTATTTTTATATATCATGAATCATAATTAAATTTTTTGTAAGAGTCACTTACGCGCAATTCTTTGGGACGCTTAAAGGCCTTCTCGCACATTGGACATTGGTGCGTACGTGCCGTATTGTGTGTATATTTAATGTGATGTTGATGGGCCTGCAGACTGGGTGATATTTTACGGCAAATGTCACACTGCATGGGTTGCAGATTTTCAGCCGTGTGCATCATTTTAATGTGACGTGCCAGACCATATTTGGTGGTCAATGTTGATTCGCATAAGTGGCATTTAATTATCTTTTGCGGCACGCCTGTATGCTCCTCCATGTGCCGTTTCAAGCCTTCACGACCACGTATTGACTTACCGCACACATCGCAAATCTTGTCGAACTTTCTCAAATGCACCAGCTTTAAGTGCTGCTGCATAAGATATTCATTGGGGAAGCTGCAATTATAAATATTATTTTATTATAGTTATTTGAAAATTCACTTAGTTTTCGCTTACGTTTTGCTGCAATTGGTGCAGGCCACATGCCATTGCTCCTTGGGAATGTGTGTTAGCTTGTGGCGCTCACAAACGACGGAGGCGTAGAAGCTCTTCGGGCATTGATCGCATTTATAGAGGCGCCCGACTTGTTTTATATCATGCATGCGCATATGCAGCTCCAGACTGCGACGTTGACCCATGACGCGATGGCAAATGTGACATTTGAAGAGTTCAGGATTCTGATGACGGCGCAGATGATCAACGAGGAAGCCACGCTTTAAGAATTTGCGATTACAGCACATGGCATAGCCACGCTGATTGTGCTCTTGGCGTGTATGTTTAAGCATATCAGAGAAATCATCCATGGGTATATTGCATACTGGACACTGGATTTTGTAATGTTCCCTAATGTATTCATTAAATTCTTGTGATTTCTTAAAATTATGTATGCCGCTGCCTTTGATCTTGCTGACAATTTTTAACTTGGCAGCCCCGTGACGTTTTTTTGTTTTTTTCGGTTTCGTCTTCGGTTTGACGACAATTTCATCCGCTTCGCTTTCGCCGGCGCTTTGCTGTAGATAATCGGACATATTTTGTTCCTCCTGATCCTCCAGCACATCAGCTATGCTTAAATCCGCATCGGGAAACTCGATTTTGATTTCATTTAGATTGATCTGCTCTAGCACGGTTTTAAACTCGTTGCTGTCAATACCTGTTGCTTCGTCGCCTGGAAACTGTTTGCGTGGACGTCCACGTCTACGTTTAACTGAAGCCGCGACGCTTTCATCTAGCAAGCTCTCCTTCTTCACCACACCCACATCCGGCTCCATGGCAATTGTATTTTCCTCCACAACGGCGCTCGTTTCGGCTAGAAGTATTTTGTGCGCCTGCTCTACACTAGTATAGAAATTGTGGAATGCAAACAATTGGTTCCAGCAAACACCACAAACGTGACCACTGGCATGTTTAGTCTGCAATTGAAATTGAATTCTTTAAAAATAAGCCATAAGCTGAATTGACGCTTCTTACCTGAAACCAAAAGTGCTTTTCTATGATGACATTCATGTCAAGTATTGTCGCTTCTCTGGAACCAAATTTAATATTGTCCAGGGCGTCATCTGTGCATTGCATGCACAAAAAACACATTTTAGAATGCTGCTTAAGCTTAATAAACTCAAGTTAATAGTTTAACAAAATTCCGAACGCGACAACAGGCATCAGGGGAACAGCTGTTTTAGCTCAAGCTAGAGATGAGCTCGTGTTTGAATTATTCAACACGATATTAACACTAGAAAGCCGCTTCAGTTCGCTATCGTCAAGTTATCAAAAACTCTTGTTGGCTACAAAGCGGATTCTATTTTGATTTAAAAGTTGTTTTTAAATCATTTAAAATAATATTAATCCCCGTATTCAATTAACAATGTTTAAATTAGACGTTACTCCCGATTCTTAGCTGAAGACTCTACATAGATAATTGTGATTTGAATTAATTTTGAAGAAAATTTTCAACATAGATCTATTTTGCTTTATTTTTAACATGCAATAGAAATCACTTCACGTGCCCAACACCAGTGCACATAGAGCTGCCAACTTGCTGCAAACGTAGCTCATTGTCACAGCTTTAAGCAAGTTGGCAGTTTTGACAGTTTGGCGTCTCGGCACGACCTGACTTTGAATTAAATTAAACAATTTAAGTTAATTTCTTATAGCAGATTGTGGCGCTTAAACGATTTAAATATGTAGGGAGAACAACGCACAATCAACAATGAACATTCATACGCTGATTGTCTCCGCATACGCAAATAACTGAGTGTAGGTTGTTGTCTCTTTGTCTCGTTTATTGTTGACGATTTGATTTGTTTATTAAAAAAAACATGGCCCAGAGTTTGTTTCCCTTTGTTAAGTAAAGGTAAAAGGGTGCTATTGCCAAATTTTGAGCAGTGTGTGTCTGATTGATAAAGATACTTTATGGCAGCCTTAGACTACTGATAAGCTTATTAAATATTATTACCCAATTGTTTAAATGCGTTATTTACCTGTGTTATCTATCTTAATTTTTCAGTGGCTCTTGCTCAGGTGTTAATAACAGCGCTTCACTGGCATTATCGCACAGATCACACACAGTATGGATGTACAGACAGGGCGCATTGTGCCCGACGGTGGCTATGGCTGGGTTGTGGTCGCCGCTGTGGCCATCATTAATGTAAGTCTTGCTCTCAGCTGTCTGGGAAATTGTTAACTAATTCGTGTTTTTTTCACAGATGACAAATCAGTCCATCTTATCGGTATTTGGTCAGCTATTTGTGGGTGAACTGCGTCGCATGCATGAGGACACTTTTACTGCAGCGCTTATAACCAATCTCAATAGTTTGGCTTTGAATTTCTCCGGACTGTTTATTGGACCGGCCATTAAAAGTTTCAAGCCACGTAATGTGGCTGCCACTGGATGTTTATTGGTTTCCTTTGGCTTGACTCTGTGCTCATTCGCCACCGAGAGCTGGCATTTTATTGTTGGCTATAGCCTGTTTGTGGGCTTTGGATTGGGCCTGATTTCACCATCTACATTTATGGCCATCAATTCGTACTTCAGCAACAAGCGAGGACGTGCCGTTGGTGTCTCCTTGGCCGGTGCAGGCGTCGGTCAGGTCTTCATACCTCATGTGGTGCGCTATTTTCTGGACAATTACGGTTTCCGTGCCGCAGTGCTTGCCATGGCTGCTTTATCACTGTTCGGGGTTAGTATAATTAAAGCACTTATATATTTTATAAACTCTTGACTGACTGAAAACTTACTCTTCTCTTAGCTTTTTGGTGCCATGTTCTTGAAGCCACTTAATTCACCTGTGAAGCACAACAATCACAAACATCTGCAGCTGCTTGCTGACAAAGAGTTTAAGAATCAATCAAGCACATTAAAGGCAATCGTTGTGCAGCCGGCTCAAGATAGCAGCACACCAAAGCCAATGGAACCAGCCAAGACTTCTGAGACGCTGCTCAGTCGCATGGGCCATCGTTTATCACAAGCCATGGACTTGGAGTTGCTAAAGGATATTGTATTTTGGAGCATTATTGTGGGCATGGCGCTGGTCTACACAGCCACCATTAACTTTACCATGGTCTTTCCCAATTTCCTGGAGCACACTGCAGGACTAGATAGAAAAGTCATTGCTACCTGTATGTCCGTAGTGGCTGGCGCTGATATCGTGTGCCGTCTACTGTTGCCCTGCTTGACCGATCGTCTGAGAATACCCTATCGTGTTGTCTTTCTGCTTGGCACAGCGGGCTTGCTGCTAGCACGCATACTATTGGCGCAAACGATTAGCTTGCCAGTCATTGTTGCCATGTCTGTGCTCACGGGCATGACCAAGTCGGCTACAGTTATTAACAACAATCTGACAATATCGGCATATTGTCGTTCTGAGAAGCTAGCCGGTGGCTTGGGTCTCAGCATGATATCCAAGGGTGTAATTGTGATAACTGTGGGTCAATTGCTTGGCTGGATTCGTGATTATGCAGATTCGTATGTTATTTGCTTGTATGCACAGAATGTGCTACTCTTGATGGTTGTTGTAGTATGGACGCCCGAGATATATTATCGCTACAGAATGCAAAAGCGCAATACGTCCAAATCCATGGAGACTACTTATATGCCGGCAGAGCAGGCGGAAGCATTGAATCCACGTTCATAAATGGGAGATTAATACATATATATACGTATATATAGACTTTTAAGGATGTGATAACTATGCGTTGTGACCAAGGGCGCTACTTTGTATTTATAATTATTTTATATAAGTATACTACTTTAGTTTTAAGCCAACTCGACTTATTTATTATCATATAGTATGGTAAGAACTTTTATACTGCCCACAATAACCAAATTATATGCAAAAAGCTATATTTAAAAAAACCCATTTATTTTATTCTCCACAAGTGTATATTATCAGATCTGAATTTAGAATCCATTCCATATTCATTTTTTTTGTTTTTTAATTTATAAAGCTTTGTGAGCCCGCAATTTCAGATTCGCCAGACTCTGTATTGTAGAACAAACGACGCTCAATGCCATCCTTGGTTATGATGCCAACGCGCACCACGCCTCCAGAGCTGCCATCATGATAAATGGCATGTTGGACAGCTGAAAAAGTGATTCAATTGTTAGTTTTATGACATAAGATAGGTTTAATTAATTTCTCAGCAGCGAAACATTTATAATCTTACCTTTCTTAACAAACTGTATACACTCGTCCTTTGGCATTCCCGGACGGTAGTGCTCTTTGACGAATCCATAGATGAAACTCGAGCCTGAGCCGCCAATGGTGCAGGCCTCGCGGGTCAACATACCACCCAGTGGCACACTGTATACTTGACCACCACGCTCCTCGTCCCAGCCGGCGACAATGATGCCAGCTAACAGGGAATCACGATAGTTATAGCAAAAATTGCGAAACTCTGATGCAGCCTCCCAGACAAGTGGTTCCTTGTTGGTCTGGTTCTGATGATAGTTCAGCGAGTAGGCGACAATGTCAGCAATGGCCTGGGTATCGGCGGCGGAGCCACTGCGACAACAGTATATCTTATCCGAGATTTGAGTCAATTTGTCGGTGACACGATTGGCAACATAAGCGCCAGAGCTTGTGCGAGAATCTGCGCCAATCACAACGCCGCCATCGAATTCCACGGCCATAATTGTGGTCTGTGTAAGTAAGTAAGTGTATTATGATGCAGAAAACAGTTAGAGAGCTAGGACTTACGCCAGTGCTGACGGGGGTATCGGTTAAGTCAAAGTCGGGACCCATGTTGCTTAAGCTTTTCCTTTTTTAAATTTGTAACTCGCTCACCAAAAAATGCAGAGTAAAATGACTGGCTTGTTTTTGACAAGTGTTGCAAAACAGCAGAGCGGCTAACCGGCGCAGTGTTGTATAATGGAATTTGCAGGTATGCATTTTGAGACTCGATCATATTGTTATCGTTATCGCTCA
Organism: Hirtodrosophila alboralis; assembly: GCA_035043045.1. Lineage (NCBI taxonomy): Eukaryota > Metazoa > Arthropoda > Insecta > Diptera > Drosophilidae > Hirtodrosophila > Hirtodrosophila alboralis. Next base: position 1,762,685 of record JAWNNH010000195.1, on the reverse strand, counting down.
TCCACATGTTGACTTTGTTTTGATTCTGTTTTAAATATTTTCTTGTACTTGTTTCGAGTGTTTATCAAAGAAAATGGCATACGTTGCGCTTAGCGAAGCGGAGAAGACCTTTATATTACATGGCGTTGAAGTAAGTTTATTTTGTTATTCTTTATAATCAAGCTACAAACATATATGTTTTGTTTTCAGGAGGACTTTCGGTGCGACGGACGCTCGCGTCGCGACTACCGACCCATGGAACTGGAAACTGGTCTGGTCAGCAATGCGAGTGGTTCAGCGCGCCTGCGATTAGCAAATACAGATATTTTAGTTGGCGTTAAGACAGAGATTGATGTGCCTAATCCATTAACGCCTGAATTTGGCAAACTTGAATTCTTTGTAGATTGGTAAGGCGGGAAACTACAAATATTATAACTGACTAATAGAGTAACTTTCTTTAATACAGCTCTGCAAATGCCACGCCAGAATTTGAAGGTCGCGGTGGTTCCGATTTGGCTCAGGAATTGATACTTTCGCTACAAAATGCCTACGAGTCGCCATTAGCCTTTGATTATCGCACATTGTGCCTTATACCGGGTCAGCAATGTTGGAAACTTTATATAGACATTTTGGTAAGTGATTTTCTTGTAACCATATATGTGTATGTTGTAATAAGGTACGTTTTATAGATACTGGAATGTGGTGGTAATCTGCACGATGCTGTTTCTCTGGCAGCCAAGGCAGCTCTTTACAACACAAAGCTGCCGCGCGTAACTGCAACTCTTCTGGACGCTGGTGTTACGGATTTAATCATTTCCGATAATCCATATGATTGCACACGTATTGGCATTGATGCTGTACCTTTGCTAGTGACCGTATGCAAAATCGGTGACTACTGTTTAGTAGATCCAACAGCAGAGGAGGAAGTTTGCAGCACTGTCAGCATGGTGGTATCCATATCCATGCGCAATAATGAAGGTAAAAACAGTGAGAATATTACTGAACAGACTTTAATAATGACTTTATTTTTATATTTAATGATTGTAGCTTATCTTTCGGGCACTCACATGACTGGCGGTGGCTCCATGCACAGAGATACCATGTTAAATAGCATACAACTTGGTCTCTCCATTGGCGAGCAACTGAATAATTTGCTTGTTAAGATGCTTAAGTCCGAGGAAGAACGCGTGGGGCCTAAGCGGCCAAAAACGGTTGGCTTTCTTAAATAAAATATTTTTTTTTGAATTAGTATGAAAGTTTATTAATTTATTTAACTGACATTTGACTATACATTGAAAGTGGTTTATTTTACTTTTAGCTTAGGGCTTTATAAATGTTACGTGATACAGCAGTTAATTGCGTTTTTTTGCTTGTTTGCTTGCCGTAACTGGTTTTTTCTCCTTCGGTTCGGGCTGTTTCCCTGATAGGAATGATGTCAGCATTTCACTGATCTCAGGCATATCGTTGGTCATCTGTTAAGCATATAAATAATTAAAAAAAACTATTTCAAAAACATAAAAATACTGCTGTTACCTTTGGGAACTGCATGTTCTCAATTTCCTTCTTTGTCTCGGGATCGTTGATCATTTTTGGCAGTACCAGCATAAGCAACAGGGGCAAAGCCATCATTATAACCATTGGGCTGAACAGGAAGTCGGTTATCTAGAAAGAAAAATGAATATTTAGTTAAGCTAAATGTTGATAAAATCGGTCAGATTTAGTTACCTTCCATTGCTCCCGGGTCTGGAAGTATTTGAATTTCATAAGCGGCTTCATTCTGAGTGGATAGGGCACTTGTACCACCTGTGCTGGCTGCATGTAGTTCACTTTGCGTGCCCGAAACTTGCCTTTCGGATTAATTTCAACCCGCACTGGCTCATAGAACATGTCCGGATGATAAACATCTAGTACATAGCTGCCAGAGGGTACGCCGCTTATTATAAAGTGTCCATCCTCACGCACAAATCCCTTGTATTCACCATTGTTTATGCTTATCGAGAGATCCACTTGCCATTTGTTGCCACTGGACAGTGCCACAGCATGTCCTTGGCTTACTCCAGGCCCCAGTTCGGGCGCGTACACTTTGCCCTCTATGGTGTAGTAACCAGATATTTCGTCAACTAGCTCATCCTGGCCGATAACAAGTTCGCAACTACTCAGGGCTATGAGTGTTGCAATTATAAATAATTTATAAAACATTTTCCTATTATAACTTTGACTTTGCGCTAATTGAAAATTTTATTGGAAAAAAAGGAACACATCAGATGTTTTAAGTCATCGTCTATCGATAAGCACTGGCACACTTTTTGCGATAACATATTCACGTTTTTCACCACTGGTCAGTTATACGGCAAATTAAAGTTTTGGGCAAATTGAAACGTGTTTCGATTTTCCGGCAACATTGTTGCCTCTCAACATTGTTGCCTGGCAACATACGTGCGCAACATTTATATTTTGCATGGGCTCTTGTCCAATTGGAGATTTGAACTCAAGGCGCGCAGTCTTGTGCGCGGCTAAAACGAAACAGTTAACAAAATACCGTATTCGAGAAGTGATTTAATTTTTAAAACGTCTTGACAACATTTATAGGTTAGTGTGTGTTTTTTGACCAAACAAGTTTCGAGTTGTGCACATATTTGCAATAAATTGCTGTTGGCCTGTGCGTGTTCTAAATACCAAAGGCCAAGTTAATAGGGGACACAGGCAAATAAATTTTTAATTTTAGATCATGCAATATGCAAATATGTATATGCGCTAAAATGCATTTGAAAGTGAAATTAAACTTGAAAAAGAAAAACAACTATAAACCGCACCCAATGCAAATCTTGCGGAATTTGTGCTATAAACTGATAACTCGTTTCAAGTTTAGAAGACAAAATCTGCGGCTCAGCTCATTAAAAACAAAAATTAAATTCCAAAGTCGCAGTTAACGAAAAGTGTGAGAGAATCGCACAAAAAGAAAAAAAAACAACAACAAATATATGTACATATGAGTGTTGGCAGCCATAAAGTTGTATTGTTTTTTTATGTTTCTACAACTATGTCGCATTTTGTTGTTGTTAGCTCTGGCTACGGCTACGGTAATGGTGTACTGGAAACCGGTTTCCAGTTATGCCAGACAATGATGCTGTGTATGCGTGTGTGTGTCTGTGGAAGTGTACAGGTATTTCTACAGGTGTGTGTTCGAATGTATAATACTCACGCCGGCTGCTATTGCATATATTTTGCTTTAGCTCGTACTAGCTGCATTTCAATGGCAATACCAAAACGCAGTGCATTCTAATACAATGGCAAATAAATAATGAAACAACTTTTTTATTTTTATATATATATTAACAACGATAATAAAACAAACGCTCACGCTAGATGCTGTAATGTGAAGTCAAGTGTCGCGCATGCGTAGTGCAATTCGCAAATGTTGCTTCGGTCGTTGTTGTTGTTGCTGCTGTTGATGTTTTTTGTTGTTTTTAATGATGATGTAAACAAGGCGTAACAAAAACAACAGAGCACAGTCTAGTCAGCGTTCCAGTAGTGGTCGACTGGAAGATGCCCTGTACAATAACCATATAGTAATTTAACTCTACCCAGCTGGAAGGGCATAGATAGTGTTGCTTCCCGATAACTTTTAGATATTTACTTTCGATAGCCCATTTCAAAAAACTATTTATGATTAAATTTATTTTTCTTGTATTCTATCTTGTATTTTATGTGTAGACTTTTGTCTATTAAATACAATTGCACTACTTCTTACACATCTTCTATGATTTACAGAGTATAAACGCAATGCAATGATCATAAGCATACAACAAAGACACAAAAACATAAAAGCTAAATAAAAAAATCAAAAGCAAATGAGGAGGGCGTGTGAGAAGCAAGGCGGCAAACGTGTTTATCTTCAAATGGGAAGTGAGGAGTGGATGCGAACGTGACGCTTTTGGTTAGCAATTGGCACACTCTTCACACACACACACATCTTCACACTCTTTACACTCCACAATCGACATACTCTCGCTCCATTACACCTGTCGCAGTTTGTTATTGTTGTTGCATAGTTATTTTACACAATTCCTAAATTGCTGATAAATCAAAGTCGCTTTCTATTTACTTACAAGCGTTACAATTTCAGCGTAGTATGTCGTATGACAAATCAAATTAGACACACATAGTACTATGTATTTACCAACATATGTAAATGGTAATTGTTTCAATAAATACTTTAGTATTGTTTGCAATACCTCTGACATCATCTAATTGCATTTTCTATTAATTTCTGTAATTATCAAGCATATGTAGGTATATGCTGACATAGTTTTATAGTCAAGATTAGACACCTGGCCAAACCCACAACTACTATAAGGTATTTCCATTTAATTTGTATATGGGTCTCTTATCAAAACTACTTAATATTATTAGCCTAGATTGTCTTAATAGCAATGATATTCAATTTTAAATGCGTTGTAATTCAAACTTAAAATTTATAAGTTAGATTATATTTCTATCAAATAACGAGATAACCTCTAAAAATTGATTTGTAATTCATTACGCGACCTTTATCATGATCGCCATTATGATGCATAATTTTATTTATAACTATTCTTATATTATCAATGTAATAAATGTTATAAAACAACGTCTAGTGCTAATTTAAACACTTCCTAAAACTAGCTAGATTAGATTATCATTTCACGCATTTCTATTCACAGACCACTCTAATTTTCAATTGTCATGGGGCCAGTAAAATTATTTATAATTAGGAATTTCAGATATGCTTATCGGTTCACTACATTGCATTTATGTACAATGATTTTTGTTTTATGTTGTTATTCTAGGGTTGATTCATTTACCAACCAAGTCATGTTAATTTTTCTTATACAAACTCAACTCGTATTGAACCTGGAAGTGGAATTTCAACGACCCTTTGTTTTGTGTACCTATTAAAATTGTAGTAAAGTTTAGCTTTAACCCAATTGCAAGTTGTGGCACGCGATGTCCAGCCAAGATTGCGTCAATGGCCAACATTTGCCTAGCTGTCCGCTGTCCAGTACCTTGACACCACCCCATTTACCAATTTACCATTTTCAACCCACATTAATACAAATTTAGGGTCAAGAAACCCAATACCACTGCGCATGTTTTTAAAATGTTTCAATGATGAAGAGAACTCGTTTCTGAGGTTATTGGAAATAACTGATAGCTACAAACAAATCATTGATAGGTTCTTCAACTTTTTGAATAGAGATAGAAGTTAGCATAGAATGGAAATTGGTTCGTATGCTAAATTAAATGAGAAAGATCGTTTTGTGGGAATATTTGAAAATATTCCAGGGAAACTTAATAATTCTTTAGATTTATTGCATATTTTATTATTTTTCTAAACTTTTTTTAATTTAAAGTATTTCTTTATATAAAGTTATCTAAATACCATAATAATTTCTCTAATCAAGGAATACATTAGTCGGCATAAATATTTAGACGAAATTATATCTTTTTATTGGAACTTAACGCCTTTTTTTTTTCTTTTTTAAATATAGGACCTACAAACTTAAAAATAATCAAACAAAAATTATTGTATGGAAAACTAAAAAGATATTAATTAAATTGATTTTTAGCCGTTGGCATAATTATATTGATGAGTGATTTTAATTAATCAAATAACAATTAAATCATAAAAATGCTTCAAAATATAATTTCGATTAATAAAACGTATTGTTCCCTTTAAATTCAATAACTTTTTGAAGTCGTTTTGAAACTGAGTTCACTAAAGTTTTGATGATATCCGTAGACACAAATTGTTTCTTCTTTAAATTAACTTTAAGTTCACTTCCATTAGAATTTCAAGCGAATACTAACTTAAAGGAAAGTTGTAAAAACTTTTAAAATTTCATGAATTTGCAATTAGCTAAAAGGTTCAATAACCAAAACTTGCAAATTATCAACAATGTGGCTTCAATAAATGTTTTTCAAATTTCCTTTCACAAAAAATCCTCTGAAATGAAAGACAGCACAAGGCACAGCAAATAAAAATGTTGGCAAAATACAGCGAATTGTAAATGTTTTAAAAACCAATTAGAGTTGAGCTGTCAACTCAAAGTAACTCTCATATAAGTCGTATGTATGATATGTATATATACACTTATACCTTATATGTCGACAGATCTAAACACAAGTACAAATTGTGAATGTGCGACGTTTAACTGTTGGCTTAAACAAGGGCATGGGCCTGGCAATAGTGGAAACATGTTGGCCCCTATAAGCATATGCATGATCGTACTACTCATACTATATACCAAAATAATAATACTTCATAGAGTTGTGTATATACAAGCCCACATAATGTGCCATTGTGTGTTGTTGTTTTTTTTGTTGCAAGTTGCAAACATTTTATCAGTTTGGTCTCACGTTCAAAAAAAACAAAAGCTGAATTCCGTCATGGACTTTTTTGCGGCCAATGACATTATTTCCAAGTGCCAAGAATTGTATTTTAAAATAGTTATAAATTTCCTATGCTAAACAGTTGCCTGGTGAAATTTTACAGTTTTCACTTTGTGACCTTATATATATATATCCTCAATTCAAATTTAACAATTGTTTCAAAGTCAAAAGTGAATGTGCTTTGGAATTGCTATAATCTGTTTTAAATACATTTTATATTAAACAGATAAATCAGGCTCACGTTTATAAGTTTCATAGGTATAAATGCCTTTACTTTCAAGGTCTTTTTTTTTATTATTTTAAATTCACTATGAACGCCCATTGTGAGGTTCAGTTTTGTTTAAGGTTTTGATTTGACTTGACTTCGAGTTCTGCCAAAAATGCCATTATTTGCGCTTTAATCTGCGCATTTCAATTAACATTTCAAAAAACAAAGTTACTTATAAAGAAAAGTTGTTATACCAGCATTAAATCAAAGCATGCATACACAATATATATACTCAAGGTTAAGCGTATATGTTGTTTAATTTCAAGTTCAATTCACATTCTTTAAAATGCGAGCTTGGGAGACTTGAGACGACGACGTCACCAGAGCTCTCGATGAGTAGGCGCTTAATTAGCATGCTTAGCTCATGCTCTCCCGCTGATCATTGGCGCTATAAACCTGGCACAGTCATCATCATCTACATTCACTTGGACGGGGAAAAAACCAAGTCATTCATATAAATGTTATGAGTTGGTTTATGTTATGAAACTTATGAGTTCTCTGAACTGAAAAACCAGAAGTTAACTTTGTTTATAAAATGCACAGCTGTCGATTTCATTTGCCTGTTTTGGACTCAGCTTAATTGCGTTTGTCATTTTGATTTCATTGCAGAGTATATTATTTTTAATTAAAACTTGATATATTTACAATTTTCTCTACCAGTTTAATAATTATTCTACATGAAATGAAACTTAAGAGATCTACCAGCACGCAATACAAGTTGACTGCATATTTATATTCCATGATAAAACAACTGAGAACAGCTAACAATTTTGATTTTATAAAATATTTCATTGTTATGGTAAATATATATAAATATATATATATATATATATTTTTATTCAAGTACGATCTGGCAACACTAAATGAATACATAACTTGTCTCTTTGCCTTTCAACATTTCATGAATACCTTCTTAGCATAAATCCATGATTAATCAGGTTTCTTGTAAGCTCTTTGTGAAAAGTCACGTTCTGAGTCATGCTTTAATAAAATTGAAAGCAAAAAAAACTTAAAAATCCCAAAATAGTCGCGCGACGACAATACACATAAATGAATTGGTTGTAAACTAATTATTTTTGCTGCTTATCTCGCATATTACGTATACGCAGCGAGGCATAACTAAAGAAAACTAAATGATAAATAATGCTAAAAGCTAAATAATGTTAAATGTAGCTACATAAGTAGCTGTAAGTAATATATGTATGTGCACTAGGAAAAATTAAAAAGAAAACTAAAACAATTACATGAAATATAATTAAATAGAATTCAATAAAGTTAATAAAAGTTTTTGACAATTCAGTGAATATTTCTGATTTTAAACAAATTAATAGATATATTGAGATATAATATAGATATTGAAATATATTTTTGTACAGTTTGTGTGCTTTTAAATTAAATTTTTTAACAAATCAGTGAAGAATTCTGATTCTAAATAAATGAATAGAAATATTGAGATATAGATATTGAAATAAATATATTTATACATTATATTTCATGTACAGTTTGTGTGCTATGAATTAAATGCTCTAACAAATCAGTGAATACTTCTGATCTAAATAAATTAATAGAAATATTGAGATATAGATATTGAAATATATTTTTGTACAGTATAGAATAACTTGTGTTCTATGGAAAAAATAAGAAATTCTCTAATCTAAAGAAACTGTAAAGCAATATATATAATATATAAATTTGTACTATGAAAGTAGAATTATTAATAGGTTTATATTACAATGTAAGACTTAAAGAATTCTAGCAGCTGCGAGAAAATTATTCTATGAGATTTACGATTTGAATATTCAATATTTAAATATTTTTTTTAATGGTTTCTCTAACGCAATTCTCATTAACAATAACTCGTTTTTTTAATGCAATTTTAAGTATATATCGTTTTTTAAAGTGTAGTTAATAGTTATGAGTAATCATGTAAGTTGAGAATTTCTATCGAGGACGACGATCTCTCTGAACATCCTTATCAATGAAAGATACAATTAGATATGATAGTTATGTATATATATTTTCGGGGCGAGTCAACATGCTACGATAAGCAAGCACACACACACGCATCGACGAGTGCAATTATATTTTGCCATGGTAATTAAACAGGTGGCAAAAGATTTTTAGCTAAAAATATGATGACATAAGACTAAGTTGAGTTACTCTGAGTACTCAGAGACCCGCTGCAGGCAGGGACACGGTTCGTGATCTAAAATTGAAAAGCTAAAGCTAATGATGGTATTTTCTTTACTTTAGTCTACTACATCCGACACAGGTGCTTGAAAGATGTCATTGTCCACGGTGCTGGAGTTGGTCGAGCGCAAACGTTGGCAGCTCGTTGCGCTGCTCGCTTTGCTGATTGCCGCCTCAGTCCAGAGCTTGCCACAAGGTGCACCGGAAACTGTATGCGACACAATGTTGCCGTTCCATTCCGGCGGCAGTGTGCTGCCCCAAAACAATGTCTCACCGTTTAACATTGAGACATCCACCTCAGTGATCGGTCAGGGCCAGACATTGCGTGTGGATGTGACCGGTGTGCCAGCTGGCTTAAGCTTTGGCGGCTTCATGATCCAAGCGCGCAATCGCAATTCACCCTATCAGATTGTGGGACAGTTTAGTCCGTCGCGTGATGGCACCGTTAAGCTAATGAATTGCGAGAACTCTGTCAACAATTCGGCCACGCACAGCAATGCGGGTCCCAAGCCGCAGGTTAACCTCGAATGGCAATCCCCGGTGGATTTCGTTGGCCAAGTGGTATTTAAGTAAGTTTTGGATTACTTCATTAACCAAAGCACGCATTTGATTCATTTAATATATTACTTTTAGCGCTACTGTTGCCCAATCCTATAATCAGTTCTGGGTGGGCGTGCCCTCCAATCCTGTGCAGGTGGTTAGACGTGATTTGTCCCAGCAGGCACCACTGCCCACTGCCAATCCGCCCAACAATTTCAATGTAAATTTTGCCAGCACACGTACCCCATATGTGCCGCCCAATTATGTGGCGCCCAATGCGTCGCCTGTCAGCGAGGATAGCTTCTATGAGGGCTGCGGTCAGAGCAAGAACTGTTTTGGTTTTCCCGATGGCTGTGTGGCCACCAAATCCTGCAATTCCATCTCGGCAATAACGGTGCGTGGCGACATCTTTGAGTTTGAGCTGCGCTCCGGCAAGGGCGCCAATGCGGCCTATGTGGCGCTGGGTCTTTCGGATGATGCCAAAATGGGTGAGGATTTGACCACGGAATGTGTGCCGGAAAATGGACGCGTTAATTTGTATTCCTCCTACACATCGGCAAGTCCCTATGGCGCCGCCAGAGCCATTGTGGTAAGTGTGCTTGCTTCAATTCCTTCCATTTTCTGAGAGTTTTCCCTTGCAGCCACAAAACTCAGCGCGTTTGTTGAATGCCTCGCATGTGGATGGTGTCATCTATTGCAAGGTGCAGCGGGATCCTCTCACGGTGGTGCAGGGACGCAGCTTTGATCTACGCAATGGCATGTACCACATGCTGGTCGCCTCGGGCAGCAGCCTGAAAGAGAATAGCGTGGGCTATCATGATATTGGTCGTCTGCCCTCGGGCAGTCCCATCAATCTGGCCGTGGTGCAGGATGTGGGCGGCACTAGCTTATTGCTGGTGCGTTTGCATGGCGCCTTTATGATTGCCGCCTGGATAGGCACCACATCCTTGGGCATTATCTTTGCACGCTATTTCAAACAGACTTGGGTGGGCAGTCAAACTTGCGGCAAGGATCAATGGTTTGCCTGGCATCGCATGCTTATGATCACCACCTGGACGCTAACAATTGCTGCCTATGTGCTGATCTGGGTGGAGCTGAAACGTGCTGTTTGGCATGCACATTCCATAACTGGTCTGATCACTGTGATACTCTGCTTTCTGCAACCCATTGGCGCACTGTTTCGTCCTGGTCCCAATGACAGCAAGCGTCCCTATTTCAACTGGGGCCATTGGCTGGGCGGCAATTTGGCGCATATATTGGCCAGTAAGTGGGAAAGGTCATTCAATATATTTTAGAGATTATTATTAACTTTTTATTTTCCTAACAGTTGTGGCCATCTTCTTCTCTGTCAAGCTGCCCAAGGCTGAGCTGCCCGAGTGGATGGATTGGATTTTAGTTGGATTTGTGGTCTTTCATGTGCTGGTTCACTTGATATTCTCCGTAAGTGTGCGCCTCCATTGTTTATATTGTGTATGGGCTTCCCTTTACGCATCATGTCCCAATTGTATATAGAGTGTCCTTTATTTCGCATTGCCTGCCTTTCTGTATAGCGTCCTTAAACGCTCATCATCATATTGCTACTAATTCACTCATCCCATGTGTTAAACTGTGTAACACTTGACTACGTCCATTAATATGTAGATCTATTTGTGCATTAATCATTGGCAGATCTCAGGCATTGTCTCGGATCGCCAGCAGGGTCATCGTGTCAATACCATACAAATGGGCGACATGTCGCATCATCATCAGCATGCCATGCGCAATGGCATGAGCATGGAACGCAAAATGGATGCACCGGTAAGTGGACGAGTACAGCTGAAGATAAAAAAAGGAAACTTAATATAAAACTCTCTTTTCTTCATTTTCCATAGTATGCTGGCCTGCGCAAGGGTTTGTTGGGCGTCTATAGCATTGTCCTGGTCCTGTTTGTTGTGGTGCTCATTCTGCTTGTTGTGCTGGCGCCCATTGAAAAGGTTTTCGGATGAAGCAGCTCTATTTAATTTAAGTACAACATGCCGTTTCTTTTAACAATCTCTCTTTGCTCTGTACAGGCAATACTCGTAGTAGGCAACATTTTTGTGCTCATTGTTTGTATATTTGTAATCCCCCCCCCTTAACGTTTTATGTTGTTATGTGTAAAATATATCTATATATATATATATATAATTAAGCGCAAAAAATAATGTGTAACCCTAGTTTGAGGCGTTTTCAGTACAATGTTATATAATTTATTATTGATAAAGTAAAACAAGCCAACTTAAATGCGTTTCTTCTTGAATGCTTATCTAACGCTAACTCTAATCTGAGAGTGTGTGTGGGTGTGTGTGTGTTTGTCGAAGGAGCAGGGAACAACATAATATGCAATCGGTGCTTCTCTATATAGCTGCTCGATCCGATGCTTCATTTTCTTTTTTTTTGAAATGTTTAATTGTATTTGTAATTGTAAAAAATGTTTTGCTCTTAACTGCAGCTCTACTACATGATCTATATATATATATAAATATGTATATGTTCAAGTTGTTTCTCTTTGTTTTTTATCGCACTTGTTTGTTTTTGTTTTTGTAGTTCCACTATAAAATTAACCATACAATACAACACTAATTTTTTTTCTTCACTTATTAATGCGGAGCTTAAAACCAATAAAAACGAACTCTTAAACTCAAAACGAACCGAATTATAATCAGAATCAAAATCAAAATCGCTCCTCCAATATAACCGTTTCCTGCGGATATAATTTGAGCGTCTCCAGCGTTTGACTGGCCTCAATGGCAGTCAGATCGCGACGTGGCCAACCGCTAAACACCTTGTACTCATCGATCAGAAAACCATTGGCGGCGACAAAGTTTAACAGATCCTGGAATAGAAATAAATAAGTGGATTAAATCAATCAGTTTACTGTAGTGTTAAGAGTATCCTTTGATGGAAGTGCATAGACTGAATACATTCGTAGAAGTTTTGTAACGCACCTGCAATGTATCGCGTATATAAAAACGACGCTCCAAATGATCGCCAGTTGGCTTGCGTACGCGTATTTTGGAAATGTTTGCATCATGTTCGGCGGGCTCCTGAGGTAACGATTGTTTAGCCTAACGAATAAAATAGGAAGTATACATTTATGATCAATTGATCAATTGTGGCAATGCTAGACCTAATAAACTTACCACTAAACTAATGGACTCGCGTCTAGCATCTTCTTCGGCCCTCTCAGATTCAATGCGTTTACGTTCAGCGGCCTGAGCGGCCTCCTTTTGACGTTTCGCAGCCTCTTTGGCCATATCTGCCTGCAGCGTTTCTTCATATGCCATATCCTGCTCTGCCTTGACCTGATCGCGCGCAGCACGTTCGTTCTCCTCCCGTATCTCGCCCTGCAGTTGCTCCTCATACATGACAGTTGTTTCAATTAGTCGCGATTGTAAATCACCCAAACCAATGTTGCCTAAAAGCAATAAATTATTCATTAGAATAGTATAAAGAGAGTTTAAGACTCGCCAACTTACCATGAATCACAGATAAAACCTCGCAAGATTGGCGACCCATCAGACGGCTCTTGCCAACTAACATAAGGGCGGGTAACTTGTCTAATTTAATGTTTCTGGCCGTTAACGATGCATTGCTGTTGATGCAGGCGGTCAGCGAGGAGAGAAACCTGCAAATGTAAATAGTTTTTGCTGTAGTAAACAATTCATTTGGATTCGAGTTTATAGCTGCCTACATATCCTTGTTGCTCTCATACGTCATATCCCAGCCATAGAGCACAAAATTCTCTCTGAATGTTTGTATAATGGCTTCGTCCTTCATGAGATGATCACAGAATACATTTGTGAGTATACTCTCGCCATGGTGCAAATAAATTGCCAACAATTTACGCTAAAATATTAAATGTTTTATAAATAGATGAGATTTGTTCTAGGTTAACAGTGCTGCTTACCTCCCTGGCGGGCTTGTGGCAGGCCAGCCTCAATGCGCTCTCTAAGCTGCCCACATAAAACTCTGGATGTGGCTCCCCAAAGCGTTGTTTATAATTTTCCACAAATTGTGTTGAGCCGCTCGTCTCATCATTCGTATTATTTGTTACTGTAGGTTAGGGAAATCAAAAGAATTGTTTTAGTTTAGATTACTATAATTAATTAAACCCTATCGAATAGGTTTTCCAGCTGCAGTTTACTTACTCAGATGCCTGTTGAGCGGCTGTACGGGCGGTGAATCTGAGAATATGTACTCTGAGTTATTGAAATCTGTGGCATCTTCAAACTCATCGGCTGAGCTCTCGCTATCAAGTGTCACGACTTCACTGTTTAAATTAAAAGAAACAACAAAATTAAAAGTCATAAGTAAACTTCATAATAACTATAAAACACGTTAAGTAAACGTGGCTATATTATTTAATTTGATATAATCAAATTATTTATACTTACGTGTTGGCCAGCAAATTGGAATTGTTTTGCGCTTGATCCGCAATGTTGCGCAGTATAAAATTATGGGTTTGTTCAATGCCAGATTGCTGTGGAAATATACATATATATAGTATATATAATTTGCTAAACAAAAGCTGTGAACACAAAACTTACTGCCAAATTGGTATCGTTATCACAACCGCTTGGCCAACCCGACCATTCCTGATGTCTAACTGGTGTATTGGTAATGTAGTAAACATTCGTTTTCAGCTGTTGAATTGTGGTGCGTCCGGGCAGATTAAGCGTGACCCTACGACCCTCTGGCTCCTCCACAATATGCAGTTTAAATATCTTATCCAAACGCTGTGTCACCTCATCTCTGTGAATCGCATTGCACAATTAGTATAGAGCTTATAAAGTTAATAAATAGAGCTGCTTACTGTTCGGTATCCATGAAACCATCATCTGTAAGATCAACAAGTATAAGCTCATTCTCGGGCGCCAAATCCAAGTTGCCTAGCTGCGTGTCTGACAATTGGGCATCGCTGGCTCGTGTTGGCGGCCAGCCGCGTATAGCCTGGCGACATTGTGGCACACTTGTCATTTCAAAGATTTTGCGCTTAAGTTGTTCTGTAAGTGCAAATGGAAAGTTGTTTTAATAAGTGATGAGTGTTGGCAAAGTTTTAGAAGTTCTTGGAATTTTACACATGTTAACATTGCAATTCGATGAATAAAATTGTTTTAAACATATTCTCACATCATTAAATAATCTTATTTTATACAAATTTAAGTTTATAAAATATATAATAAATATGTTTCCAATTGCTAATTTAATCTAATTTTCATTATGCATGATTATTTCTTAAACAAAATATAGTTTTTGCAGCTTAAATACTTACCAATGGTTGCATTTGTTGGCAAACGTATTTGATAGAGCTGCTGATTGAAGTTTATATTGAATGTTAGGATATTTTGGTTGTTGTTTTGCCTGGAGGGATCCAAGTTGATGCTCGACGTCAGCTGGGCTAGCAATTGTGACGCTATAGTAGATATATTTCAAATACAATTTGGCGTGGCATTCACTAAACTCAACTCACATGGAAACATACGTGCGCCCTGCGATGGACCTGGCATCTCATCAAAGTTGAAGGGCCTGAAGCCATTGGTATTTAGATTTGGATTTGGAGTCGGATTTGGATGCGGATGCGCCGATGCAATGGCCACTGGATCTGGTGCTGGTGGCTGTGGTTGTGGATGTATCGGATTGGCTTGTGGCGCATCATCGTGTGGCATGACACGGCTGAGTGCCTCCTATAAACGATAGCAGTAATAATGTTTTCAAAATTTATAATAGAACAACGCAATTGCAATTGACGCATGTCCAGAGACAAAGACACAATGCACTTACCACTAGATCCCAATTGGTTGCCTCCAGATGTGAGAAGGCCTCGCCGACGTCCTCAATTCCAGTTATGATCTGCGAGACATTGAATTTTAATTGAGTTTTTTTGTTTGCGTTCAAAGAAAACATTACAAGACCCTAAGACGCAGACACCCACACACTCTTGCACTCCCGCACACACACACACACATTCACATATGTATAAAAACACACGCATTGAAAATGTGCGCACTCAGCACTCGCTTAGCACACAAAATAATAATAACACAAGTCTACAATCAATGGCGGTGGAATATGTGGTAGAATATTATTTACCTGGAAACTGGCCAATGTTTCCTCTTTGTCCTGATTTTCCGACATTACCGTTTATTTGATTAGTATTTCGAATTAAACTAAAAGTACTACTAATTTTCACAAAGACTTAACATTTGCCCAAAATGTTATTAACAGGCGAAGGCGACCAGTCACTGATACAAGAAAATATTTCATCAATATATATCGTATATCGTTTATCGATATCCAATTTGCCATTCTATTTAAATATGAAATGTTAAAATTAAATTTTGTAAGCAAGCAATTTATTAGGACTAGCATGACTACACACCAAAATATTTTTCTTTTCCTATTTTTTGATAATGCAGCGGCGTCACAATGCTGACTTCACTTAACTTTTCACTTTTTCACTTTGTAATTAACAAACAAAATTTCAAATCACAAATTTATGTAATATATATATTTTTTAATTATCATCTAACAGAAAAAGCAAAGTTCAGAGTAAAAAGTAAACACTCGCGCCGTTTTTGGAACTGCAGAATTGAGTGTTGCAAAACACGAAATAATGAAATACAACATAGTGCTGTAAGGCGCGTTTTTTTTTTGCCCGCCAATTGCTTAAATATTTAATCGATGAACAAAATTAGAAACATTAAATGTTAAAAAATTGGAACAGTCTTGGTACAAAAAGGTTTGAAAATGGACTCATCCATGTATGAGATTACTCATTTATGCGTGCGATATCGAATGGAATTAAATCGATCACGATTTACAGTGTAGGGCAACAGACAGTTCAAACTTAACTGTTAATTTATGAGTGTGGCGTCATGTGTGTTTCTAATCTGCAATTATTAAATTATTATTGTATTGATATAAAGAAGTCAGCATCGAATAAAAATAATATATTGCGTTATTTGAAACCAGAGAATTCCAGCAGCAGATCAAGGAGCAAGCCGGGACTACGATTTAGCTATCCCGCAGGCAGCTTAAATTTAAGAGAAATTGCAATTTAATTTATTGATTGCTTAAAGCGAAAACAAGTATATATATCCCTTTCCTATGCTTTCCTTTTACCATACCAAATCAATAAACAAACAACATGTGTTAAGTACCTTGCTTATCTTGGCACAAACTTTCATTCATTCTTTAATCAATGTAATGTATTCAATTTTAAATTGTGATTAATATGCGAAACTTAATATTATGCACCAGCGAGACCGACTCGATATCCCTCAATACGCACTCCAGCCACCCCCGCGCATGCCGCACACCCCACACAAGACGTCCGCCCACGCACACAACAAATGTCATCCAATTAATCTTCATAAAAAATGAAATCAAAGACTATAGACTATGTGATTTCGATGTGGCCAACAGGCAGCTGGCATAGAAGCATCGAAGCGCTTTCGTGCAACATGTGGCTCAGCGCGAATTTCTGTTTAAAAATTTTAACAATCTGCGCTATTAGTGGCACTCTAACACTGTTGCAAGCATCCCAATTTACAACAAACAGCGAGTCCACATCGACGGAGCAACTGCCGCAGCGCATTTATGGTTTGCTAGATAAATTGTCCTGTGGCAGGAAACTGAATCCGAGCGCCAAGTTTGCATTGTTGTTGGCCGAATTTCTGATAAAACGTAAGCCTAATGAGCTGTGCATATGTGATAGATACATAAATTTATATATGTTCTTTGAAAACCATAAATTATCATTAATTTTCTGCATATACACCATACTATTTACAAAAAAAATGTACACAGAGAAAATGCGTTATGTGGCACCCACACGATTCGATAGACAATTGTATTATCATATACTGCAGCGAATGGAGCACTTGAAAAGGATTGCAAAAATGGATGATATAAGCACACTGGAAAAACAAAGTAAGTTTTACAAATTATTAACAATAAACTATGAGAGTTGGAAATGTAAAAAGAGCATTTATTATAAGAACTTTCCGTATTACATAAAATGCTCTATTTAAATTTTCAATCTTTTATAGTTTGCCAACTTTTCTTATAACTTTGTTTACTTCTAGTTTTGGAGAATGCCTTTCAACGTAACGTGCTGCTTTTGCCACCAAACTTGAAGTATGAATATTCGACGAATTAACTGTATTATCGATTAAAATATATATTTATTTTTAAATATTAGATATGGCGCTCTGAATGCGAATGCTGAATACGAACAACTGGCTATAAATTATGAGAGTATTGTTAATCAAGGCGTGCCAAATAGTACACAATCGGATCTTTGCATGAGGGATATTGTTACTCTGAATACCAGGAATTGTGAACTAAGTCTGGATTGTCTAAAAGTATTGACAAGTGAGGCACCTGCCTATGGCTATCACCGTACTCATCAGTTAGTAAGCCAACTATGTATATTATTATCTGTGAACTAGTTCAGAAAGTGATTCTGTGCTATAAAAACTTAAAAACCAAAGTTTTTTCTAAATGTATACTTTATTTTTCAGGGTTCTGCTTCTATATATGCTGGAACATCACAAATGTGCGTCTCAGCTGAGTCCTCCTAAGCTCTATGAAGATGTGGGTAAAAGTCATTGCAACGAAATTCTTACTGAACAAAATGCCATACGTAGCTTGGCATTGGGATTGGGAAAGTATAAGGATTTGTATCTGGAGCAAGGTAAATACAATTATTTTAGATGGTAAACAATTGAAACTGCTGTCATTTAATAGTTTTTTATTATTATATAAATATAAATCTTTAAATAATATCGATATTGCCAACTCTTCTATCTAATTAAGTTGCGGGTATTTAAGATAAACTTTTGATTATATATTTGATATTACAGCTACAATCTGCGGACTTTTTGGCTTTAATGAGTTTCTCAACTGGCGGAATGTAATGGAAATTGACAGCTGGTTTACTGACGATGATGCCAATAACGAGCACATTAACGACTTGGCCCTGGTGTTCTATATAAATGCCTTGTTGCTGCTGCATTAAATGATGTTGATGCCTGTGTTTATGCTTTATTTTTCCTTATTTTTTACATTTGCTGCTAACTGTTGCTTGTGCTGCTGCTGCTGCTACCTCCCTATCAACCCAAAATCATTCCCCCCAGCTTGATAAATGCTTTATAACTGAATAAAGTGCAGCTTTATTGCTTGATGGCTGTGCAATGCGGAGGAGTCATTGATGGGCGTGTAAGTAGTTAATACTTTTGTTATTGAACTGCGTGAGAATGTAAGTCTCTCTGTATGTAGGGGGTGTAGGGGTTGAGGGTGAAGGGTTGTCAGGTGCTTGACAGACGCCATTTGTAATGTGACACATTAGTTGCGCTTGGCTGCCTGGCTGATGGATGCGACGACAGGGTAGACGACAAAACAGGAGATGGAGGAGAAACAGGAACAGGACAAGACTTTCCATTACAAAATGCTAGCATTGAAGTGGAATACTAATATTTGCCCTGACATACTCGAAAACATGGGCTAAACATGGAAGCCAGGCAGGAGCATTGCAGCTGAAGGTGGAGCGGGTGGAGCTCAAGCCTGGGGTCGGATATTAATGCCTCATTTGTTGCAACTGGCAACTGTGGAGGGGAGTTTTGTGTTGGGAGGTATTAGACTGCACTAAGTCCTCCACAAAAGATATATATACACTCACACCCACACACACACACACACACACACACTCTTACATTGTAACCATGTCAGGAGACTGCCCTTTTGCCCTGGCAAAAGCTAAAGGCAAAGGCAAAGGACTTAGCAGCGTATTGTCGAGGGCCATGAATGGCGCTGGTCATTAGCAAAGTTGACTGTCACTGCAGCAACAACGGCTGCAACAATAGCAACAACAATAAACACAACAACAATTGACAACCCCCGCCGCAGACATACCGCGCACCCATACCACACCTCAGCTCGCCCCAGAAACAGCAGCAACTTATGCACATGGTCAAGTCTCAGTTACATTGCCCACAGGAGCAACATTAGGACCAGTAGCCCAGTCCATGTCCCTTTTGTTTATTATACTTTATTTTAAAGACACAACTAAGTTATGCTGGGTTTGATGGCCTTTTGATTGTGTTTTAGACGCTATTTAAGCTGAGACTGAGTAGCTTAGGCTTATTAGTTCGTAAATATCCGAATATTACTCTTAATGTTATTGGTAAAAATAATTTTATATAAGGACAATTATATATTACACGCATACATTCAACCTTCCTCTGTTGTACAACATCTATCACATATCGTCCACAAGTTTTACCCTTTTAGCGCTAACAGAGTATTTAACAGTATGGTGCTTTTGCCCTTTACTTGTTTTTGTATTTTTTTCATTTCTTCTGTCACTTCTTTTGGTCATCAGCACCCCTAGGCGATAACAACAATTACAAACCCTTGCAACCTGATCAGCTGTCGTTGCTGACTTACTGCCCATGGGCCCCCCTCCACACCTTTCTGCTCGTCACGCTTCGTGTTGTATTTTTTTGTTTTGTTCATGCGTGTCGTTGAGTTCATTATGGACTTACGTTTATGTGTGTGTGTGTATGTCCTTTCAAGTGTCGGTTAGCTTCTGCTTCTGTAGGTGTTTATTGTGATGTTGTCTAACAGAGCCAAGAGCGCTGCAGCTCTCGTTGCTGTTGTTTTACCTCGAGCCCGGAATGTTTGGCATGTTTCATTTCATTTCGTTTCTCGGTGCATGCGCCAAATAAGAGAGAGCTTTAGAGAGAGCGACATCACCCGTTTAGAGGTGGCAGTGGGAGTGAGATTTAAACGGTTTGTAGGGTTGTCAGAGATACTTTAAAATTGCATTCTTTTGCAGATGAACCGTAAGCGTTATTTAAGTATTGTTGCTCGTAGTTGAGGAAATTTGAAAAGTATTAAAATGTCACAAAAAAAAAAGTATTTAAGCCAAGTTTTTCTATATTTCCAAGCTAACATTTTCATTTCACTTGCTTGTTGCTAATTAAATGTATTTATAAGCAAGCTGACAACCCTAAATCAGCCTGAACGGGCTATTCCCAATTCATATTTGGCGCCGCTTTACATGCTCGGATAATCAGCCAGCGGATACAACAAATAGCTATTTGGAAATTGTAAAAGCAACAACAGCAATTCAATCTCTCAGGACTTGCGAGCTGTTCCTTTAGTTGTGCGTTGAGCGTATGTTTTTTGCTCTCCGTCGTCTCTCCGGCAACTGCCACAGTTGGGCATTCCGCTCTTGCAGAGTTTCGCTTCGTTCCAATCAGCATTGGTTTCGATAGCGCAGTAGTCTCCCGTCAATTAGAGTGTAAAAACGTTACGCTCCATATAAACGGCAAACGGAACGGCGCCGCCACAGAGTTATCCTTTCGCAGGATACAACCAAAATATTACATATATACACACAACCACAACAACAACACCAACAGTAGCAGTTAGTTTTGCGATAAAAACTAACCAAAAATAAACGCGAATTTCAAGCAAAAAAAAAAGAAGATGATTTCTGCAGTGTGAATTGAATAAATGTCGATTATACGCCTAAAAGAGAGGCGAATGTGCAATGTGAAAGACAGGTTCAAAGACTGTGTGTGTGTGCGTGTTTGTGTTTGTATGTGTGTGCCTGTGTGTGAGTTAATGTAAATACCACGAAAATCGCTGAACGCCGAATATAAAGAAACAGAAATCAACGAAGACGCCGTCGTCGTCGCCGTTGTCGTCGTCAACGAGGCGGCCACTCGCCAAAAAAGCAGAGGCAATACAAGTAAGTAGCAATTGTTGTTGTTGTTGCTGTTGTTTCAGAAACGAGGCGGAATGAAATAATGGAAATTTATGTTGGGCAAAAGCAGAGAGCGCTTTTTGAAGTGCCACTTGAGTTGGCAATGGAACGTTTGGTGGAGGGGCTGTAGGGTTTAATATAAGTACTACATACGTATATACATGTATATATATATATATATGTATGTGTACTTAACATATAACTAGCATTTTTGGTTGCTGCACTCAAAGATCATAGAAATGCCCGGGCAATGCACGCGCTGCGTTGCCGTTTTTCTCTTTTATCCCTTTGCCTATTTTCATTTTGCAGTCAAATGTCTTTGATGTATGTATGTATATATGTATATTTGTATAGTGTTGTGCCGCACACACACACACCGCAGAACAGCAGCCGCAACACACACACACACCATCACATTATGCCGCTGCTACTTTAGAGTGTGCTTGTGTGTATGTGTGTGCTTGTGCTTGTGGGTGGCTGCTTTTGTTTTAGTCCCAGCTTGAAATTGCTTTTTGGTTGCCGTTTGCTTTTGTTGTACAACGGGCTCAGCGCGACGTCTTTGACAGGGCGCAAGTAATATGCGCACCTGTGAATTTGCCATAAATTAGGCGCAAATATGTATATACATATATTTGTATGTGTTGTGTGTGTGTTTGTTTGTCTATATCAAACGTTAAGAATTTAACACCCAAAAGCGAAAGCAGCAAAAACGCGCGCCAAACTTTTATGTTCAAGTAAGTGTGTGTGTGTGTGTTTGTTTGTACCGTTACTTGGGTCAGTCTGTCATGCGTGAGCCACTCCGCCCTCGCAACTATTACCCGTCCCACTCTAACTCACTGTCTGTCCGTCTGTCTGTCTGTCTGTGTTTCAGTTGTGTCTATTTGTATTTTTGTGGTGCGCCTCCAATTGGCTCTCAACGGGGCTTTGCTCTATTTACCTTATAAAAACACAATTTATTGCTGCTTTAACGATTTTTCTTTGCGGACATTTTGTTGTTGTTGTTGTTGCTGTTCTGTAGTTTTGTTTGTTACAACTTTACTTTCTCTCTACTTTTTTTATTTTATTTCGCTCATTGACTTCGATGCTCCTTGTTTGTTTTCTGTGTGTGTGTGTGTGTGTGTGTGTATTTACAGTTCGCTTTCATATTGCCTTTGTGTATTAATTTATTTTTTGTTTTTTGCGTGACATCAACACAAAAAATCATCATCAGCAGCAGCAGCAGCAACAACAAAAACAAACTATAAAAAATATATATATATAGTATCCACTCGATGTTGGGTAGAATATAATTTGTGCTGACTTGGCTGCTGTTGGCCTTGTTATATGTAGTTTTAAATCAATATTTTATACTATAACATTGAATGGAAAATGCCCGCATTTTATATAGGTTTTTGTGTGCTTTGTGTATTCAAGAGATAATCAGGCTGTAGCTGTAGTCCTTTGTTAAGTAGATTTAACAAAGATAATAAAAGCCATTAATGTAAGTCAAGGTATAGAAGTGCATACTTGCATTAACACATAAATATGTATAGAATGTTAATATTAGTTTACACAATGCAAACATCATTATGAAGCGTTAGGAATCAGATTAAAAAAATGTTAAACTAACATAATACAAGACTACACAATTTTGTCTAGCAACATATTAATAGAAAATGTTATTAGGAAAATTAACAGTACTTGTTTAAACAATTTTATGTTAATATTTAACTATATTTTAGCTTAGCTAAAAAGGATTGTTTTTCATATATGTATACATAAATATACAATAAGCTAAGTATGTAGTACATAATGGCTTTTACACACGCCATTGAAACATATTTTGATGTCATTAAATATGTTATACATTTCATTTATGTATTTTGCCATTGTTGAAATGTTTGTCTAATTTAAATAAATTGATTATTATTTTTATTTAAATGAATGTTTGTCTAGCATAGCTTTAACATCAAATTCAACAATGCGAATCGACACTATTTTAAGCTGTGAGTCACGTTTTATATCTAAAAAAAAACAATACCGTAAAAAATTTACGTTTTTTTATGCTTTGCTGCTGACAGAATGCCCATAAATTTTGACTTAAAACTCAGTCAAAACTTTACGCTCAGGTATAAGAAACTGAGAATGCCATCAAAGGAAACCCCCAAAGAAACTTAACATCGTCTGAATCCTTCGAACTTATGTCATAAATTCTGGCCCAGAAAAATAAACGAACAGAGCGTCAATTAAAACGTAGCATACTTTTCAGCTGAACAAAATTCGTTGAAGTTTTTGACAATTACTCGAATTTTATTTTATTTTTATTATTTTTTATATCATTTCAGTGAATTTAACGAGTTAATTGTGTAATTAAATCAATGCCACTCAGCGCAAATTTCGTTCCATTAGCTGCGTAATTGAGTTGATCAACTTTTCGGCCAATGGCCAATAGATGGAAAGAGAGAGCGATAGACAAGTGCTATTAATTTCGATACTGCCAATGCCAATGTGTGCGTCTAATTAGTTTTGGCTTCAAAAATTAAAAAAAAAAATGCTATAAAACGCCCACAAGCCATTTGGCACTTAACATTTAGCACACTTACCACTTTTTAGTAAAAATTTTCCAGCCAAATGAGCACACGTTTTTTTTGCTGCGTTTTTTACCTGAATAATGAGTTTTCATATGCCTCTCTCGCTCTCAGTCTCTGCTCCAAATATCACACGGACATGGCCCAAGCTTCCGGTAGAGCTACTACATACAGTTCCATCATCATCATCATCGGCAATCCCGGCCTGGTTAAACGAATGCATTTTGACTGAAAGTCGTAAAACGTCGTCCTGTGCGACAGCCTTCAACATTTTGCTGGCCATTCGGAGGCGTCGTACCGGAAAGAAATGCCATTAAAAACGCAATAAAAATGCAAAAACAACAATATTATAAAACCAGTAAGAGTAAAAGCATTAAATGAGCCCGATTGCTTAATACTCTGTTGCCATTTTATAGCTCCTAATCTGGTTTTGTTGAAGATATATATTTAACTTATTTTTAGAGTAGAATATTGAGCTTGAAAATGTTTTCTTTAAAGGAGAAGAACAGTTTAAAATTATATTAAATTTAGGGACGCTAGCTCTAAGAATGAAGGAGACTTATGTTTTTTTCGATTGAAGCTGAAGGAATTCGATGAGAGTTAAAAATCTTGACATTAAATCAAGTATTAATGAACATGCTTACTTGCTCTAAGCGTCGATACTATAGTAAATAATATACACAAACCAAATATACTCGTTTTACATTTGCAAATAGCATAGAAACATGGCAAAAAAATGTAAAAATGAAATCAACGTAGAGAGTGCGCAAAACGTATAAAGAAGTAGTTATATGGTAGTATGTCAACGTGTGTGCGGGTGTGCGAGTGTGTGGGTGTGTGTGGGAGTGTGCCAGTGCGGGCTGTACGTGTTTAAGGCTCCAGTTCAAATAGCCAAGGTGGAAAAATCGATATAAATGAATACAGCAACATTTGGCTGGGTTTTGAACACCCGAAAAAAAGAAAACAAACAAAAAAAGAAAAAAAAAAAACAAGAAGAAAAATACTCGAGACAGTACAAATGGCGAATGGTTTTTAGCCTACCAACGATTCCAACTTGCAAAACTTTTGCACGCACACAAATACCAATGCCAACATGAGCACAAACACAACAACCACAACACACGCACACACAAAACACACACACACACACACTCACGAATCGAGTCAGTGGCAGACGCCGCGATTTTAAGCGCAGGCATACAAAACTTGATATAAAAATAAAGGAAAATAAAAAAAAAAATAAAACAACAACTGTGAAAGTTACAATACGAAAGTGTTCAACAGGGAAATATCCTGTACTTCATATTAGAGTGTATCGTTTAATGGAAATATTACAAGTGCCAGCCACTTGACAGAGTAAAAGAGATTGTTATTTTTTTTATTTAAACTAGTTTCCAATTTCCATTACAATGATATTATTTCCTTGGCTGAGCAGCATAAACGATTGAATATGTTTTTTTTTAATTTCAGTTTAGTCTGTCAGTCTGTCTATTTTATTTAAAAATATTCAACTTCACTGACATAATCATATTTTAAAAGTTAACTTATAAATTGATTATACATTAAAGCTTGATAAAAAGCTAACAGAGTATGTAAAAATTAAATTAACAGCTGTTAAGCACAACTGTTACCTAAAAATGTAATTAAAAATCACTTCGAAAATGCCTCAGAATGTAATTAGGGATATTTTATAGTTTGCTCTGATTATTTTAAGATTATACTTTATCATTTATCTATGTATTAATTTATGTCTTAGTTTGTTATTTGATTTATGATTAAGGGAGAAAGGGAATATGAGCTGTAAGATGTGATAAAAGCTGTATATATTTAACCTTTGGGCGTAATTTTGTAATTCAATTTAATGCAGTTTAAAATATAACTTAAATATTTGTTATTACTAAGCTACAATCTGCTTAAACTAAATTTGAACTTGTTTTGATTTAATTTTCTAATTCAGTTTATTTCTGTTTAAAATGTAATTTAAATATTTATATTTTATTAATCCACAAATTGTCAAAGTTAAATTTGAACATGTTTTGATTGTCAACTCTTAACACCTCCAAGGCAACTAAATTATAGAAATATACAGACAATTTAATTAGTAATGTGTAAGTTGCTTATTATACTCTTCAATTATATATTATAGGGTATATAAACAACACCAACAACTAGCTGTAGCATTGAAGAAAGATTTTATGCTGTGGCTGCAATTTTGCCCCAGTAAGTATGCTACATATTTTTGAGCACGGGTTAAGTGCCACGCATGAGTGTATATATGTATGTATGTATGTGTGTACCACACATACACTAACACATACACACACATGTGTAGTGTAATATATGTATGTACCCACATAGACATATATATATATATATATATATAGTATATGGGGCCTGTGACCCGGCTTAACAGCATTTGCACGCATTTCTTTTTCTGAAACTTAGACATTTGACATTTCAATTTCAATTGGCCGCACAAATTGACAAAATTTCGAAATTGGATCAAAACGGTAGACGTGTGTAATTTTTGTCTTTTTCATTTTCATTTTCTTTCGCTTTTCTCTCATACGCTTGACTTTTTTACTTTTACTTTACTTTTATAACGAATTTTCCCGAATTGTCGTATTGATTTCTAATTACACAGAGCACTTGGTAATGCCAATGGCAGCGCCTTAAGGTAGGGCCATTACACAGGTATATAAATTATGGTTAGGGATCGGTAGATACACAGAAAGAAATTAAGATGTTGGGAAATGTCTTAAATTTTTGTATATATATTAGATAAGTCAGAATCTTACTAATATTAATCTAATTTAATTGAATTTTAGTAGAGACTTTAATATAATTAATATTTCATTATAAATATACACATATTGAATTTATAAAATATTTTTCAGTAAGATTTCTAGAGCATTGTGATTTTTTACTATAGACTTTATTGTTATTAAGATTTGCGTTATTATAAATTGTTTTATTATTATAATTATTATTTATTAGCATATCTGCAAACTAAAGATATTTGTATTCTCTTCTTTTCGAATTAAAGGCATGATTTTTTATTTATTAAATATTAGAATTTTGTTTTACTTCAGTCTTTAGCATTTCATTTTAAGCATCATATATATCTTTATATACCCAACTATGCATCACAAAGCTCCACTTTACTTTTGTCAAACTAAGAACAAAAATTCCTGTTGAGTTTTTGAAAATTCAATTTAAATTAAAGTACACTTTTCATTTTCATTTGAAAAAAACACAAATTCATTTCGTTATAATTTGATATGATATATGAGAAAAGCTTCAATTAAACTAGACACATAGTAAATTGATATTGATCTGGTTTTTATGGTATATATGTATATATATTTGCTGTATATGCATGTGTAGGAGTGGCTCAGTCAACCAAATAGAAAACAGAAATTTTGAGTACGGGCCACAAAATTTTGTCTACTATTTGTTGTGGTGGCGTTGCCATGACGGCGTTTATTGATTTTACTTTTGCCACCAAAGTGGCAAGAACCAACAGGCAACAGCCAAAGAGCCATAGAGCCAAAGAGCCAAAAGAGCCATGAATCATGTTGTGTGTGGATCCGTCGTGTGCGTTGCGTGTTTAGCAATTTGTGGTTATATTATAATGACCACTTGATTTGCCTGTACTACTTACATACACAACACTCTACCCAACATATCTACCTACCTGCCTGCCTGTCTCTCTTCCTAATTGTTTGCCTGTGCTTTTGCATTTGCTTTTTGTATATCAACAGGGAAACAGTCGCAGAGTCAACGTCGAGACGCATGTACGCTCCATGTTCCATGCTGGCTGGTGGCCGAAGTCGTCGTCTAAAACGGCCAACGATCGTGTGAATTGAACGTATATGTAATTTATAGTCGAGCGTAGGAACATCTGGATTAAATACCCACACAGCAGACGCATTTGCCAACGGGCAGCCAGCAAAAATGTCAACTTCAAAGCAACAACAAGGACATCAAAGAAGGCTTCAAGTAGGAGTTGGACACGTCTGGTGCCTGCTTGTACAATGCCTGCTGCTATTGTCCTTGCTGGGCGATCAACAACACTGTAGAGCCAGCGGCAGCGCCATTGTTGAGCCCGAGGAGGCGGCCTTTCAAGGTGCGTATAGAATGTAAAAACCCCCAAAACATCAATTACGCCCAAAAACCTTTTTTGGCAGGTGTCTAATTGTGCAAATTTTAGGGGCATGTGAAAATTGAGCTCTGACATATCAATAATTGAGCAGAGAGTTGGGGACCTTTTGTACGCCTGTCTGTCTGTCTGTCTGTGCTGTCTGTCTGTCTATTCTGTCTTTCCTGTCTATTCTGTCTATGCTGTCTGTCCTGGTTTGGCTTTGACATTAATGAGCGACTTAATTATGCGTTGCAAACACACGCACACACACAGAGAGAGAACGTTGGTAAATCAACGTTATTATGCAATGTTTTTGCCAAAATTTTGCTGGCATTTGGCAAAAACTGTTGTTTGCTGCCTTGCACTCATATATCCCTTTACCTCTCTCTGTCTCGAATACTCTGATGATGTGTGTGCTGCTGACACTTCGATTTCAATTCCATGCAATATGCGATTTTTCAATTTCAATTTGAATACGCAATGGCATACGACAAGCAGCTGGCAAGCGTGTACTTCTCACACACTTCGACAACAGACAGTAAACTGGGTGTGTGTGTGTGTATGATGTGTGTGTGTGTACATATGCAAATGTGTTGAGTGTCCAGTGCACTTTAATCGCTACCACACAGTTGCTTAATCAACTAGCAACCACACGCACGCCCACATTTGCCAAGTGCTTGTGTGACTTGATGGCTCTTTAAGAGTGTAGATGCCTCTGCCTCTGCCTTTGCCTCTGCCTCTGCTGTTGCCTTTGCGTGTTCCATTTAATACAATGAAGCCAAATGTACGTAGTATGACGTAAGTGTTGTACAAATAGCTAGTACTCCCTGTCAGGTACTCGTTACTCTTTTACTTTTTTACTTTTTTACTTTTCACTCGTTTCTTTAATATGTTAACCTCAATTTCATCGACAAGTGCCTAACTCGAAACTCAATGTTCTTAACTCTATACTCGATGCTCCTTTTCAGCAACATCGTTAATATGTTGAACTAAATTTAATTCAAAAGTTAATCGGCATACAAGTACCTAACTCGTTACTAGCAGCTCTCTACTCGTTACACTTTACTTTTTACTCGTTATTCTTTTTATTTCTTGACTAGTTCTTAACTCAATTGACTTTATTATTGAAAGTTTAATAAACAACTTCTTTCTTGTCTGCCCAGTCAGTATATGGTAGCTTGTTTTCACAAAAATCACTTTGAAGTGTCTTTCTTAAATCTCGAAACTTAAATTTAAACCACAGTGCAGTTATCAGTCATTAGAAATTATAAAAATTTAATTGAAATATATTCTACTCTTACTCGTAAAAAGTCAGAATCGAATTATAAGTTTTATTTTCTGAGCAATTTTCCAGTATTCTCAATAAAAATATAACTAACATATTTCTGATTTATATACACTGCGTTTTACATGAAAAGCACACTTTGCAAAATGATTTTTTGTGCACCAAATCTCCTAAAAAAAATTAAGACATTCAATTTATCTTGGTCTGAATTTATAATAATAGTATTCAGCTTTAATTATTAATAAACGAAATTTCAATTTATTGAGAATTTATTTAGGTTAAATCTAAAATAACAAAAAATAGCACGTTTATTTCGTTTCAATTGAATAGCACACTTTGTTTTAAACTTTATTAAACGTCATTTTATTCATTATAAACAACTTAGGTAATAGGTAAATTACATTAAACATTAATTATAAAAATGAAAATTAATAATGGGTAGAATCTCCTTAGTTTAAAATTATCAAACTAAAGGAAATTTTGTAGATAAGCAAATAGAGAAAAATAACTTGTGTTTGCAATTCAAGTGAAAAACGCAGTGTATTACTGTTCTATATTTCGATATTTTAAATTTGTAAATTAACTATAAATTCAAAAATTTAAATGCTATAAATGATATGCATAGATTATCCTGTAAAAATCGCATTGTTGTAATCCTAAAGTTGATCCAAGTACTTGATTTTTTAGATTAAAAGTCAGCAATATAATTTAGTGTGCTTTCCATAAATCATTTTGTAGATTAGATAGCGAATGACAGCTTATTGATTATACTTATTATTATAATACATATAATCAAAATAATATTCCTTATCTTGTGTACCTCACCAAAATTTAACATGCGATTAAACTCTTTAGAAAATAAAATGCAATTTCAACTTAAGTCAACTAACATGAGCTGTGACATTAATATAAAAAAATAAAATGAGACTAAATTTTTGCCCAAAGGCTGGCACAATTCTCTGTATGGCATTTTTTGATGTCAAGTGAAGTGTTAATACACAAAAATAAAAGCTACAAAATGTTTCCACGTTGTGTTTCGCTTAGCATTGATTGGCACAGCATTTGAGATGCTTTTGTGTTTTCTGCGCTTATTGAAATTGAGGGTAAAAGCAACTATTGCACATATTTATTGATGCACTCCTGCAAGTTGCAATTCGAAATGTATTTGCATATATGTGCATATATGTGAAGAGGCTCAACAGTTGCAGCCGACGCCTCAGTTGTTGGCCAGTTGCCAGGCCATAAATAAAAATCAGACAGACAGTGGGAGAGATGCGTGTGTGTGTATTAGCAGTTGGCTGTTGGGTTGGGAATGTGACCAATGCCAGTAGTAAATTACCAAAATGACTCTACCTCTAAGTCGGTAAAGCTCATTAGAATTTATTGCGGACACGTCGGTCACACCCAGAACTAGAAAACATGGACAAACGTAGCTTATGTTCATGGCGACGGAGCAGAAGCACGCACATGGCCACAAAAATTATGAACTCAAGTTGAAATTTAAATGGACACACACAGAGACATTTAAAATTGCTTTTATCACTCATATCAAAACCATATTGCCAGGTCACTGCGGCCACACGAGTCCCTGTGAGCAGCTCTGCTATGAGATTCACGATGGGATGTACGAGTGCGATTGCATTGAGGGATATGAGCTGAACAAGAACGGTTACAGCTGTCAAGGTGCGTGCCAAAAATTGAATTTGAATTTTGTTTTATTATTATTATCGCATCAACATTCATTTGCATGCATAATGAATGCGAGTGCGCATTCAAATTGAATTGTGATTGAGTGTGCAACTTAACACTTGTGTCGATTGCAGTCATAAATTCGACGAGTAGCGGCAGCGATGCACACGGTAAATCGGATGAGGATGTGCTCTATCAGAAGGGCGCCTCCTTTAGCGCCAAGTTGGCCAATGACAGGTCCGAGACGTCTAAATCCCGCTATGCGGCAGCCGCAACAGCTGAAGAGGGCGATCAGGATTCGGCGGATTCTGATACGGATGGGGATAACAGTAGCGATAGCTACGATTACAACGATGATAATTTGGCTAATACACCGCAACAGAAAGTCAATTCAAACGATTATTACATATCAGCCGAGAGCATAAATTTCAATTCGGAGAACGAGTTGGATGCATCTGACTTTAAAGTGGCATCCACAGCCAGCACCACAACTAGCACCATCAGCAGCAGCACCACAGCAGCAAGGCCAACAATAAGAACAACCACAACGGAGCGTGCTGGCACCACAAATGCAGCACAGCAGCAGCGCAATGTTGTGGATTATGGTGATACAGATGTGGATGGCGATGTGGATGAATACTATAGCTATAAATCGGACATGTCCATCTATGACGATGTCAATAATAATCAATTAAACTTAAGACGCAACAGCAATTCGCATACATATCAGCAGACCAGCAGCAACAATAACAACAATAACAACATTAATAATAACAATATTAAAGTCGCAATGCATATCAATAAAATTGCTGCCAATAGCAACATATCAGATAAAGCAAATCCAGTAACAATCAGCAGTAGGTAAGTAACTTAAAAATATCATAAATTTATTTATTGCTTATGTAATTGGAGAATGTCAATTGCTAGAACTGCATTCCACAGGTTGATGTTGCATATGAATTGAAAGTTTGTTGAATATCTTAAATGAAAATTAAAAGAAGAGTCTAATATTTGCAATAATATAAGAGCATTGTTATTTATAAAACATTTTTATAACCCAAAGTATTTTAAACAACATTAAATCGCGCAAGCTTGTGCGACTTTGTGGTGAATATGTTGAGCAATTACAATTCACCACGTTTCAATGCCAATTTCCTATCGATTTCTCTAAATTATCAACCCTAATTATAGCTAACAAGTAAATATTGCACAACATTCAAAATGTTACTCAGTAGAAGTTGACTTCTAACTTACTTTTAAATTAAAATTAAATACTTACCATCGTGTGTAATATTTTTAGCAGTTCACTTTGCAATTTGGATTGCGGCTCGGAGGGCATTTGCGCTCTGGAGGCAACCGCTTCGAGTGCCCGCTGTTTGTGTCCATTTGGCAAGACGGGCAATGGTTGCCTGGAAGGTAAGTTAATGCGGCACTTAATGTCGTATTTATAGTGTCACTAATGTCTAATCCAATGCACAGATATCAGGGCGCACGTGCCACGCTTTGCTAAACGCTCCTGGCTGGCATTTGCGGCGCTGCATGGCGCCTATAAGCATGTGCAGCTGCGGCTGGAATTCCGTCCAGAATCCTTTGATGGCATCATATTGCTCAGCGGTGAACGTGACGATCTAACTGGTGATTTTATGGCCCTGCTACTAAACAAGGGCTTTGTGGAGTTCTGGTTTGATTGTGGCAGCGGTGTGGGCAGCGTACGCTCCAGGGAGACCATCATGCTAAACGAGTGGAACTCGGTGATTATCTATCGACACCGCTGGGATGCCTGGCTGGTGCTTAATCATGGCACCAAAGTTCAAGGCAGATCTAATGTAAGTCTACAATTGCGTTAGCCAAATGAAGCCTTCACTTAGTTTACTATTACAGGGTCTGTTCTCACGTATTACCTTCCGGGAACCGGTCTTCCTGGGCGGCATTGGTAACATTACCGGTCTGGCCAAGCGTTTGCCTCTAGCGGAAGGCTTTGCCGGCTGCATACGCCGCTTTGTGGCCAACGAGCATGATTATAAGTTTACGGATCATCCGCTGGGCGATGTCATCAATGGTTTTGATATACGTAAGCTAAGAGTAAGCTTATTAAGTTATATATTTTATCTATATGCTTTGTTGTTTCTTTAGAGGACTGCTCAACAGACAAGTGCGTTCGTTATCCTTGCCAGCATGGCGGCAAGTGTTTGCCCTCGGATCAGGGCGCTGTTTGCCTGTGCCCAATTGGTTTTGTGGGTGATCTGTGTGAGATACGCATGGATTTGCAGGTATATAAAAGTCTTGCTTATATTGTCTATATATTACTTACTCAATCTTTAACTGTCTGTTTAGGTGCCCGCCTTTAATGGATCCTCTTTTCTACGCTATGCGCCGCTGGGCGACAGCGCGCTCATCTGGCTGGAGCTGAAGGTCATACTGAAGCCAGAGCAGTCGGATGGCTTAATACTTTACTCTGGTCCCGAGCAACGCGGCGATTTTATAGCCTTGTATTTGAATGATGGCTTTGTGGAGTTTGCCTTTGATCTGGGCAGCGGTCCAGCCTTGGTGCGGTAAGTCCTTTTGGTATTATTTTAGTAGCAAACAAGATTTAATTTATGCTTTTCCAACCAGCAGCAGTGAACATCCGCTTGCATTGGGACAATGGCATACCATTAAGATCTCACGCACAGCGCGCCTGGCCGTGCTGAAGGTAACTTGAATTTAGCTGTGAACTTGGCAACCAGTTTAACCTATTGTATCATAGATCGATCAGCATCAGGAGGTCATGACCATATCCTCGAATGGTTTCTGGCATTTGTCGCTGGAACAAAATCTTTTTGTGGGCGGCGTCAATCATGTGGACCGCCTGCCACTGGACCTCAAGTACAAGTCCTTCTTTGTGGGCTGCATACAGCGCGTAAGTTCATGGCCTTAGATATATACATACAGAGACTTCAATCTAACCAGACAATTTCCACCTCAGATTGACATCAATGGCCATTCGCTGGGCATTGTGGCCGAAGCGTTGGGCGGCAGTAATATTGGTAACTGCCCGCACGCCTGCGTTGCCCGACCCTGCGGTCCGCTGGCGGAATGCGTGCCACAAATGGAAAGCTACGAGTGCCGTTGCAGCATCTACAACGAGCGTTGCAATAAGGCAGCTGAAGTGCCACCCGAGATGCTGCCCGAGCTGTCGCTGCACAAGCAGCACAATGGCAAGCCACTTGAAGCCAAACAATACAAAGGAGTTGGCTCCTCGTCGTCGTTGCCGCCGGCCTCAGTATCTAAGAAATTGTGGGCACACAAGAAGCATGCCACAAAGCGTAAGAATTTGCATAAGCATAAGACAACACCTGGAACGGTAGCGCCCACAACCACAACTACAACCACAACGACAACCACAACGACAAGTACAACAGCTACGCCTCCCACAGCAGGAGTAGGAGCAGGAGCAAGAGCAGGAGCTGTAGCTATAGCAGCAGCTGTAGCGCCTAGCAATGAGGAAATCGAAGATGATATCATTTTCCGCTTTGTGCATGAGAATGCAGACATGCAAAATGCCGCACCGGCGCCGCAGCAGGGTAAGCTGAAGGAGAAGCAGCCGTCGCATACCCATTCGCATCCCCATTCGGGCAAACAGCATGTCAGCAAGCACGAGCATCACCAGAAGCCCAATGCCTTTGCACACAAACTTAGCCGTCTGCCCACACACTATGAAAGTTTCCAGACAAATCCGGACAGCGATATACTCACATTTGATGATAACAATGATTGGGTGGCCAGCCTGCAGCAGCAGGAATATGTGGATGCCATGGCAACCAGTCAAGTGGGCAATCAAAGTCCCGGCTCAGCTGATGACGATAACGGTGCCAATGCAAGTGCAGATTCGGATGCGGATGCAAGTGGTTTTATATTTGATGAATCGCTATTTGATCCCTCCGATGGCACTGAGGATTATCAGCGCAAGCAGCTGGCCCAGGATATGAAGCGCATTATGTCCAATACACACAAGCACACCCATACGCAAAAGCAGGACCAGGAACTAGTTATGCCTGTGGTGACTGAACTGCAGTATAGCGAGGATTACAGCGACGATGAGCTGCTTACTCCAGTGCTTAAAACAGAATCTATGCCAGCTACAGCCTCCAGCACACCGCAAACCCATACCGATTGGAGTCTGCTAAAGAAATTCGATTTGTCCGCAGAGCATCAATCGCAGGTGCAGAGCGTACGCAAGAATTTTGGTGCCTGCTTTGCCGGCACTGATAGCTATTTCCACTACAACGATGCCGAGACCATGAGCCAGGTCATCAGTTATAGCATTGATCTCAATTTGCGCATCAAAACGCACTCAGAGAATGGTGTCATTCTATGGACAGGTCGGCAAGGCACAACGGAACAACACGATGATTATTTATCGCTGGGCATTGAGAAGGGGTAAATATTTTAAATTAATTATTAATTATTAGGTAACTATTATATTACATTATTATATTCATTGCAGATATTTACATTTTCGCTATGATCTTGGCGCTGGCGAGGTGGACATTCGTTTCAATGGCACCAAGGTCAGCGATGGACTCTGGCATCGCGTTAGAGCTATAAGGTATGAAAATATCTCCTCCAGGACAGATTATTTAATTCTATTCAAATCGATTATGGTCAAGTACTCCAACTGATCAATAAAATCTCCAAAAATTATTTAAAACATTTTTTAATGTTTGGTTAATATTCCTAATATAAATTATATGTAGTACTATAAATGCTTTTTAATTTACCTTACAGAAACTCACAGGAGGGCTATCTGGAGGTGGATGGACGTAAAACTATGACGTTACGTGCGCCCGGTAAACTGCGTCAACTGAACACAGATACTGGACTCTATGTTGGTATGTAGCACCCGCCCATATAATTACTAGTTTTTTATATTATTTTTATAATTTATATATATTTATTTCCAAAAAGGTGGCATGCCTGATGTTGCCTACTTTACGCATCAGCGTTATTTTAGTGGAATCATTGGCTGCATATCGGAAATTGTTTTGGCTGGTGAGAAACTAAACTTTGATCCCAACACATTGGGCACGGCGCACAACGTGGAAACAGGCTTACTATGAAACGCTGCACTTACGCCTCAAGACTTTTGATATCATATAGTTTAAATGTTATGTTATAATTTATACACAAAAATGTTCACAAATGTCCTTTTCGTTTGTGTTTGTACAAAGACGCTTTTAAAATCAATTTTGTGAGAGAGAAAGAGAAATTTTGGGGGAATTTTTTTACGCCAAGAGAGATGAAATGAAAACTAAGTAAATCTAGTAAACAAAAAACAAAACAAAAACCATACTAAATATTATATAGTGCATACAAAATATATTGATTATATACAAATGCATACCATAGATATATATATTTAAAGAACAAGAAAGAAAGAAACCCAAAAAAAAGGCATGCTTCATATAGCCTGTGACTGTCAATACTTCAGAATGGAATAGTTTATATATAACTTTAGCAAAGATTTATAAAATGTAAAAGAAACTATGCGAGCAAAAAAAGAAAGGAAGAAAAATCTTTAAAGAATCATTGTATGTAGAGAAGAAATGAAAATGAAAATGAAAAGTGTGCACATGGCTTTATGTCCATTTTAAAACGCTTTCAATTCAAAAGAACGTTACGCTTTATGTGCAGAGCTGCCACATTTTGTAAAACACACAAACACACAACTATAAACACAACTATATACACACATGCATATTGGCAATACTTTCGTTTTTCGCATTGCTGTACCTTAAAAAACTATAACTGTACATTCTGTACTTATTGACACTTCCTGGAAGTTCTGTAACTGTATTTAAAATAGATAAAATAACAAACAAACAAACAAATAACAAATACAAAACTTATGCCGACCTTAAGCGATAAAGTTGATTCGTTAAGTTTTTGTGTGTAAAAAAGGAAAACTTAACGAAGTATGGAAGTAGACGTTGAAATTTACAAAAAGCTGTATTTGTGGATAAAAACAAAAATTTAACAAAGGCACTGAAGTGTCTAAATCTAATAAAATTAACGTTTAACTAGATTTAGTCAATAAATGATCCAAATAACGTTTTTGTTTCGACAGCTCTATTCTGCAAACAAATACTTAACGAAGAAAATGCAGTAAATTTCATCGTCTGACTTTTTACAAACTTTATCGTGTAAGCGGGGTGATTGGTTGACAAAACGAAAAGTAAACATACTTATTAAATGGTAAGTTAATAAATGTGTAGCGTGTATTAGCTTGTAAGTTGGCACACAACACAAAAAACAAAACACACACACACACGCCTGCCTATGTAAACTTTTATAACAACTAAATGATACACCAAAGAAACGAATAAAAATAATAAAAATATAAAAAAAAGCATACGTAAGCAAAACAAACACACACACAACACGCGCTGAACCAGAATTGAAATATGTGAGCGATTTTTAACAATTTACATATACTACAATACAACATAAAACAACAACAAGAACAACTAGCTAAAAACCAAAACATAAGAAAACTTAAGCAATTAAACAATCCCATAGCGAAATTTTTAAATGCTAAAAACAAATAAAAAACAAATCCTTAAGAAAAAAGTAAGTAAATTAGCCTGTTGAAAGAATTGTGTAACAACAAAAAATGCAAGTACACAACGTTTGTATTCATCTTATGACGTATGATTTTGTAGCTTAATGGTAACATCTACGTACGTAGCTATATATATATACATATATATATAAACATAAAATACATATGCGTAAATATATATAAATATATATATAACAAAAAAAATATGAGGAACTATAGCGAAAAAACAAGCGTAAAATGAATAAAGAAATCACAACCACCAATCAATGTAAAACTAAATTAAACGACATTCAATGTAGCTTATTTATAACAAATATGAAAACGAACGCATTGAGATATTTAATTTCGTACATTGGTTTGCAGAAAATAAAAATAAAAAAAAAGATTCTTAAAATGTTGCGTTTTATTTTGAAACCGTTTGAAGCCAAATCAAATGTGCGCGCTTTGTTTTCAGTGCTGTTAAACGGTAAGTTGTTAAGACAATTTTGGCAGCAAGAAGAAAATGTGCTTGTAATAATATATTTGCACTATTTAAATTCAATTTACATTATGTGTCCAGTTGGTAAATAAAACATGAGCAAGCAAACTTATTGAATTTTATTTATTTAATTACCGCGCTACAGTTTAAATTTACAGTGCTGTAAGACAGTATATTCTGCAGACAAGTTGGCAGCACTTTACTTATGTGTCATTACAGAATCAAGAAATGTCAATGTCATTGGCAATTATATTTTTGCTAAATATATTTAATTTTATGAAACGCCTATTTTGATATATACAAATTTAACTTATTTTCACCGTTATGTTTTAAGCCCGAATATAAAGTGACTCGTTACTAAAACAGTTACTTGCCCATTGCGGAAGGGTTGGCAGGTTGGCCAGTCTTGCTGCAGCAACAACAAAAAACTCACAATAATGGTAGGTGCCCCCAGTTTTTTCTGTTGCAATTTATTTATTTGTATAATTTATGCATATTTTCTTAAGATCTAGACAGTTGCAGCTAATTAAATTGTAGTGAAGGTGTCACTACACACAAGGGACACCTATAGAAACAACTGCAGCAACTGCAAAACAACAAAAATTTTGAAGACACCTTGGGGCTGCCGTTGAGAGACGGAAGACGTTCGCTTAAAAAACACGGAAGTGTTTTAAAAGCATTTCAACTCGATTTAAAACTACCTTGGAGCTGCAAAATTGAGCTTAAACATGGCCGATGTAGCTGGTTTACCCGCCGAAAATGCGGCCGAATTTGCTGTTGCCAATGTAATCAATAATATCAATGGCCGTAATCGTGTATTGGCGGGCGGAGTGGGGGGTGGCGCTGGTCAGGTAAGTCGCATACGTAGAATTACAAACAAAACAAACACACATACACACACACTCATTAATTGCTTATCTCTATGCCCGCAAAATTATAGAACAACATGATGAGTATGCGGGATCGTCTATTCCATGCCATTTACTTCAGAGTCGCTGCCACCTATGCAGAGCTGGTGCCACGGCAAGTATTTCAACGGGAGATGGGAACGTGAATGATTTGGATAGATTTCTAAATCCATTCCTTTAAATCCTGGCGGTCAGAATTGTCCAGTGCTATTCAAAATTTCAATTTATTTATATCCTGGCAGAGGATATTTTCGTTTTGTCACGAATTATGTTATACTGAAAATGATGCCTTTGTGACTCTATAACCCATATAATCGTTTAATTAGAACATTAAACTAGGTCAATATTGCAATGTACTTATTTCTGTTTTGATGCCACGTACGTTGATGTGGTTCGTTTTGTTTCATGACGAACATATGTTAAAAATGGCTTCATATGAAAATCATTTTTGTTTATAGATCACATCAAGACCAGAAATATTACTTTATAGCAGAAATATGTACTATTACACCTCTAAAATATATGTTTTTTCTCTTTAAATTTGTTATTTATAGCAATATTTATATTGTATTAATAAATAACATTAGTCACATAATTTCTAAGCGCACAATGCAGTATTAATATCTTAAATAAGAAAAACAAATTGTTTACCTGGAAAAAACTGCAAAAGCCTAGAAAGCGTTGCAGAACGAATTTTAATTAGCAAATTAACTAACGCTAGCTAACCTATAAACCTTTTTATGTATGCTTATTTAATATATATATTTTTCTTTATATTTGCAGCAAGGTGCAACTGGCCATAGAGTATTTTCTGTTGGCCAAGGCTTTGTTGTTCTTCTTCACCTTGGTCTATGTGCATACGGCGTTCATTAAAAATCCCTGCACTTGTCTTCAAGAGGTCAACGATTGGCCACGCGATGGTGTTATCAGAGTGGAGATTATTCCAAATTTGGCAGCAAAACGTGAAATTTGGTTACGCTTAAGAAACGATCAGCAATTGGTGCAGGCACTTAAGGATACTTAGTAAGTGTATAAAATGAGCACATAATTATTTCTTTTATTAAATATAAATTATTTTACAGCTACTACGGCATTGGGCCCCAAACACATAAGAATCACAATATGTTAAAGCGCTACGAGACGATACTTCGCAAGCTGGGCATGCCCATACGTCCCAATTTTGCGTATGGCAATGAAACTTTATATTATTACTTCGATGCGATCAGTATACTGGATAGCTATAATCAGCCAAGTACTATACCGCTAAATATAAGCGAGGATGATGGTAAGTTGTAGAGCTGAAAAATCAACGATTAAGACAGTTAATCGATATTAATATAGAATCTAATAACATATTCTCCATTCTCAATTTGCAGAAGAACAATACATTGTGGAGTATTCCTTGGAATATGGACATTTAAGACTTTCAGCCGCCACAAGAAAACGTCTCAATATACCCGTGCTAACTGTCCAACTAGATCCTAATACAAATGATTGTTTTGGTGACAGCATAACCCGCTATTTGCTCAAAAATCTCTTAGGGTAAGGTAAATGATTGAAAAACTTAAAATCAAATATTTAATTGCTTTTAAATTGCAGTTACGATGATTTGTTAATGGCCTCGGTGCGTAAAATGGCCGAGAAGGAAGACAACAAGGGTTATCTGCGTAATGTAATTACGGGCGAACATTATCGCTTTGTTTCCATGTGGTGGGCTGCCTGGAGCAGCTATCCAGCTGCATTTTGTGTGATGCTGTTGTTTGTACGTTGCACTTGTTTTGTTTATAAATGGAATTAGTAATCGATTTTTTGTGCAATTTACAGACTTTCTCGGTGTCCATGCTGCTGCGATATTCGCATCATCAGATATTTGTATTTATAGGTAATTTTTGTAGCCATAAATAATTTATTCAATCGTTCAAATTTATTTTGTCAGAAAATTCAAAGAGAATATTTGGATTTTAGGATGACCAGCTGAGTCTGCATATAAATGGTATTCTTGTTTGTTTTATGACTAGTCTCTCGGTTTTCAAGTTATCTTGGAATTTGGAACAGATGCGTCTCTTTCTTGTATTCATTATATATGTCAGAAAAGCTCAGATTATATTACTAAATAATATCTGTTAAAAATTGAGTTTAAGTTTAAAAAACTTTTATGTTTTCTATAATTGTTATATCAGCAGTTTAATAAGGATCTCTGCAAACTTATTTAATCTTCAACACACGTTTTTATACATACTATATTTATTATTTATTTTTATTCACAGTGGATTTGCTGCAAATGATGGAGTACAATGTCTCAACACGTTTTCCCATTGCACCTCTTTTGACGGTCATATTGGCGCTTGTAGGTGTGTATAGTGTATATATATATATATATAGTCTCAACTTGTTGCTCAATGTTGCTTTAATTTGTTTGCAGGCATGGAGGCAATTATGTCAGAGTTCTTTAATGATACCACAACGGCATTCTATATTATATTGATTGTCTGGATCGCAGATCAATTTGATGCCATCTGCTGTCACACGAGCATTACGAAGCGCCATTGGCTCAGGTGCGTAGTAATTTGTAATTTGGCCAGCTCTCAAGTCTGCCTCAAGTTTTGTGCAATCGTCTGTGCCGGGAGAACAAAATGACAAATTCAATTACATTAAGTCGTAGCAAGGCAAACGCAATCCTTTTGCTGTCCTTTGTCCGGCCATGTCCATCTATAATAGCTCTATGGACTGT
Source organism: Hirtodrosophila alboralis (assembly GCA_035043045.1). Lineage (NCBI taxonomy): Eukaryota > Metazoa > Arthropoda > Insecta > Diptera > Drosophilidae > Hirtodrosophila > Hirtodrosophila alboralis. The sequence continues at coordinate 1,721,076 of JAWNNH010000195.1, read as the reverse complement.
CCGGCTGCTGCTGCTGCTGCTTGAATGTTCAGAGCTCTACCCCTTAGCACTTAGCAGTTCATTTCGTTTGTATATATGTATTTTATTTTACTTTATTTTATTCTATTTTTTATTTTTTGTTGCTCTGATGTGGGTGTATTTCACACTCTATATCGTTTGCTTCGTTTGGTTGTTATTTGAAAATTAACTTGGCTTGCGCAAGCCTCCCCGGGGGCCAAAGCAAATCGACCAACATACAACACCCAACAAAGTCCCTCCGCACACACACTCACACCAGCCAGCAAACAGAGAACAGAGAATTTTCATCACTTAAGTCAACAAGCGTAACCCAAGCGGTTCTTTTATGCCCTTACCATCTACACTATAGTATACTCCAACACCCTCCTAAAAACCCTGACCCATACCCATACCCAACCGAGCCGCGCCATTAGCAAACATTTAAATAAACTTGTTTGTAATAGCTGCGCACAAAAAAATAAAAATAAAAAAAAAACATAGAAAGGAATAAGTGAAAACATACAAAATATATATACATATAAACTGGACAGCTTCAAATATACAATATATAGAACGCATAGAACTCCAATTTACCCCATTCTATAAACATTAATGACCACGCACGTCATACAAAACTCAATCAGGCTGGCTAAAATGAGTGGTATTTTCTCCCTCTCCCTCTTCTTTCTTTTTTTAATTTTTATACTCTGTTTTTTAAAAGGGGAGAATTGGGTATATTTGATAAATTATGTATATTTTGTGTAGAGCAATCAGAGCAGATAAGTAAAACTGTTTCCCTTCTGAATTGTGTTTTTTTTATATATATTTTGTATAGAACGATCCAAGCCAATAACTAAATCTGTTTTTCTTCTGATTTCTAATTAAATCAATCTGTAATAAAAATTGTTAGATATTCTGAATTTATAAAAACGAATGTATTAAAAGGCTTTTATTTTTATTTTTTTAATTATATAGTTGTAGTTATTTTATTCGAAATCGAGAGCACAAAGTAGAAAATATTCTTTTATAAAAAAATACATTTAAATGCGAATAGAATAAAAAGTATTTAAACGGATTCTTTTCCGAATACCAATATCTCCCACATCTTTATCGCTAGAATCAGAAAATTTGGAATAAACACTTATTTTAAACTCTATTAATGATTTAACCAAGAAAATGTTGACTACTTCCACAAACGCAACCGAAAAGAAGAAATATCTATTATTTAGTCAGAAACCCTTTAGATAAAAAGTTAGAAAACTTGAAAATTAACTTCCTATATCTAGATATTTATTGATAAAACCAAACAGACTATCAACAGAGTATACCACTGTTTGGTATCTATTAACTAAAACCTTGTCTACTTATTTGCTATTTTTTTTTTTAGGAAATCCGTTAGAGCACAAAAATAAAACAAGTTAAAAGTATTGAGTGAGGAGTGCGGAGTGCGGGGCGGCTGGGCTACTTTGCGGTTTATTGCGCGCACTTTGCATAATTGAGACGCGAACAGTTTGAAATAATTTTTTGGAAAACTCCCTTCTGTCTGTCGTGTCTGTCGTGTCTGGCTGCCAGCTTCATTTTTCACAAAAAAACATTGCGTCCCCATCAATAATTCAAAGAGACACTCGAATATTCCCTTTTTTCGGCCATTGCCGCCGCCTGTTTGTGTTTATGAGAGTATCATTAGAAATTTATGTGCCGGCGCTTACCAATCACTATACTATTCCGGCATAGACCCCACCTAAACTCTGACTCCTCTGACCCTCTGAAAAACCCCTAATTTTGGTGTTGATTTTGCGTAATTTGCGCCAGAATTAAAAGGCTATCAGTGTGGTTTTTGATCGGAGCAGCTGACGAACCACTTGTCATATTAATATTCATTAAACATTCATTGCCGCAAATCATTTTAAATGCACCCCTGCCCTGCCCTGCCTCCTGCTCTGCTCTAACCCAGCCTGTCCAGCTCAACCCTGCTCTCTGCTGCCAGCTTGCCACCCCTCAAACAGACTTTATAAACTGTTTTATAATTTTGTATTGCCTGGAAAATGTGGGCTTGAATTTTAAGAAAATATTAAAATATCAAATGCCTAGCAGCTGTTCGCTGAAAATATACTATTATTAAACGTTTTTTTCTTACTTATTTGCTGCTTAGATTTCTTATAAAAATTGTGTTAAATCTTAGATTTTTTTATGCTAATTTTTGTGGCATTTAAAGTTTCTTAACTTGAGAAAATTAAATATTTTTTAATTTTTCCGCTATTTTTTTTTATTAATATTTTAATATAGAATCGATTGTAAAAATTAGGATTATTAGTTTAAATCGCAATTTTAATTATTATGCAAAGAGTCCGCATATTTTTTTAAATAGTCAAAAGTTTAACCAAGATTATCTTGTAAAGTCTCTTACATAGACTTGCAACTTTCATAATTTTGTCAATTTTATTTAATTGTAATTGTAATTTTTATCATATTTTTCTCTTATTTGAGATATCTTTGTTTCCAAAAATGTCATAATTTTTTCCATACCATTTTTACAATTTTTTTTTTAAGTTTACAATTTCCAAATTTATTTTTTAATCGGTTGAGATGATTAAAATACAAAGCAATTTTGTTTTTAAGTAGTTAAATTTTTGCCTACAATTCAGGGAAAATCACAAATATTTAAATCACAAATATTTTAATAATATTTTTTTATTTCTCAAAGCAAAACCAAAAATATTAGATTGATTTCAGTTTTTCAATCCAAAAAGAAGAAAATTGATTTCTTGCCATAAATATCCTGCCTTCTGCAAAGTTTCCTCAACTTTCCATGTTTATAGTTGGATTAATTTGACCAACCATTTCTAAAATAGTCCTGAAAGGGAATCATGTGCCTTTTTAGGGGACATTCAAAGCAATCATAAGCCAAAAGTAGCTACCAGCCCAAGTTTGTCAAAGGCAACTTAGGCAAATGTTTACCTACAAAATGAGCACATTCGAGGCACATTCGAGGCACATTCGAGGCACATTTTTGGGGTAAACTCATTGAATGCTGCGAACTCCCAAGTCGAAACCACACGCAAAATGCATTCATAATGCATAACCCAAGTCTAGAAATCAGAGGGAAAAATAAAAAAAGAGATGAAGATGAAAATTCAGTCGAAGATGATGGAAGATTGGTAAGGAGAGGGAGGGTTTCTATATGCTGATTTTGTTGCTTGCTCCTTGCCCTTTTTGCCTAGCGACAAGTCGAAATTAATTTTGTGAAAAGTCAAAACATATTGGCTCAGCTCATCATGCATACACACACACATGTGTGTGTGTGGTGTGTGGGTGTGTGTGTGGGTGTGTGTGTGTGGTGTGTACTTTGGTTCGGTTTAATTTTGCTGTTATTGACCGCCCCAAGCAATCGTATGAGGGGGGTTTTTACCATACGCCCCTTTTGACTTTTTCTTATGCTCGCTGCGCTGCTGCGGTTGAGGCTCTGGCTCTCGCTCTGGCTCTGGCTCTGGCTTCCTGCCTTCCTAATAATCCTTTTTGCTTCCTGCTACTTCCTGTCTGATGCTGCTGCTGCTGCTGCCATTTTGGTTGCCTGTTTGCGGTTAGCTGCCATTGAAGTTTGCCTTAAAGCAATCAACAAAAAAAAATAGAATAAAACCCGGTTGAACTAAATCTGTGTGTGCCTGCATCAATTGTCCTTGTCAGCGTTAATCAGGCGGCTTAAACTTTTTGGCCCCGCCAATCAAAGTTGCAACAAATTGCTGCAGCTGCAGCAGTCGACAATTTTCACCTGCTTAAGTGGGAGGTTCGACTTAACTTGGCCTGGGTAAGTCGCTTGATATTTGCCTGGCTAATTGACTACCGTCAGCGACTTTAAAGTGGCATCAAAGAACTTCGTTTGTGGCACGTTTAAAATAACTCTGTTAATCGCCGTTTAACGAGCGGGCGCCAAAATATATACAGAGAGCATAATTTGGCACCCCTTTCAAGTAGCAGCAGCCCGCACCCCACCCCTGCCCCAGGAATCTTGTTGCGTTTGCCCCTGCGGCTTCGTTGTGCTGCGTAATGCTGCTTTTGTGCTTAAATCTGGTTGCCACGGTTTGTGGCAGACGACACGTATTAAATGAGCTGCAAAAGTGTACAAAAAGATGTTGCCAAAAGCTGAGACTTGTGCCAAAAAACCAGCAGGCCGAACATTATGACTGCCGGCTACATAAGCTAACTTGAAGTCCTGCGCAGATTGTTTGTGCCTCCAACTGGCAGTCAGAGCGACCGACAGACAGACAGACAGACAGACAGACAGACAGTCAGACAAAAGCGTGGCATTGGCATTGGCGGCTTCAAAGAGCAAAATTTTCACAGGCCAAAAACCGAAGAAAAGCAAAAGGGTTTGAGTGTTGAGGTTCAGGTTTGAAGGTTCAACTTCGGGGCTTCGGTTACGGCTACGGTTACGGGTTCGAGTTCGGGTTCGGCAACAGTCGCCGCGCATTTCAAGTAGCTTTGGCCCTGTGTATCCTTTCGAATCTCCTGCTTACTGCCATGGCGCGCCTTTTGCCGTTGTTTACACGCTTGTTATGCGTACCTACTTACAAATAAGTATATAGTATAATAAATACATAGCTATACATACATATATATACATTCATATATATATAGATTTGTATGCTTGTTATTGTTGTGTTGTTACTCTTTGGGCTCTTTGGGTCGCCTCAACCGTCAACGTCAACCGTCAATGTTACAAGGCAAAGCGTATGTCCTGCTCCTTGCTCCTTGTTGCTGTTTTTTTCGTGTTGATTGAGATCATGTTACGCAAAGTATAATTGCGTCAAGTTTGTTTTGCTGCCATAACTTTTGTCCGCGAGCCAACGCCTCGAACCCAATGCCAATGCCTGAAGTGGCCTCGCCTTGCCCTGGCATATCCTTTAGCCTTTAGCCCGTAGCCCTTAGCTATCCTTCCTGTTGCCCTTTTCTATACCCTTGTTGTTGTTCAAAGGTGCAGTTGATGAGTGTTCATAACGAGGCAAAAGCGCTTCATTGTTATACGCATATATAGTGGCTGCTTGTTTGTTTTTTGTTTTTTGTTTTCGCCTCTTGTTGTTTGTTTGTTTGTTTGTTTATTTATTTGTTTGTTAACGTGGCGTATGCACAACGTGCCCTTCTATGCAACATAAACTGCTGCCGCCGCTGCCTCTACAATTTATGCATAAAAATGAAGCGTTTACACGCATTTATCAATGAACACACGATACAGAGTACGAGTACTTCAGCTTTGTTATATTTTTAATTAAGTGAATCTCAGTTTCATAAAAATAGTTGAAATTTGTCACGTTTTACAGTAATTGTATACAAATAACTGTCTATGCATGTTAATTGATATTCGAATTGATTCTTTATAAACAAAAACAATTGGAACACAGTTTGTGCGCCTAGAAAGTTCAGTTCTATTTAATATTTTTAAAAATAACCTCAAAAAATATGTTTTTATATTTATGCTTAAATTTGTACATAATATATGCATATGTTTGTATGTTTTTTTAAAGTTTGTTTTTTTACTTTATTTGCTTTTTTTTATATTTTCTCTGTAGCTTGTTTATTTTTCGCAGGAAAAATCTGTAAGCGTATACATAATTATTACAATTTTTTTGTGGTTCTACGAACTGCGCGAAAGATGAAATCAATTTCGTTATTTTCGTATTTTTTTGGGTTTCAATTGCGTAATCTGTGCTTTTCCCACGAAAATGGAAAGTGACGAGAGCATGAAAATCATTAGATATGTCAGATATTTATGGCTTTTCATAAATATTTATAATTTGTGTTGCTCAGTAAATTATTGATTAAATATAATTGCGTCAGGTTTAAATAAATTGTCTTTATTACGATGCTTTTGCAGTTTATTTTCAAATATTCTATAAAGTAATTATTTAACATAATTAAAAACAGAACTCAATTTTGACAACATAGTTGCAAGCAGTGCAGTTCGATTTAACAGTGTTCTGTTTTAGTTAGCAGCGTGTTAACATAAATATTATTTATAAGCCCCAAAAGTATGCAACATTATTTGCATAATGCATTGATACATAAATTGAATCCTTCTAGAAATAAACAAATTGATTAAACAAATGCAGCAACAGGTGCAAGAATTGATAGCTACACTTTGGCTACAAATCGCCTGGATTAATGCACAAAATACATTGCTATCATGGTTCTATATATGCATGTGCATGCACTTAATCGGTTTAACCAATATGCAAATGCTTTCTAAGTGTGTATATGTATTGATGTGTAACACAAGTGCCTTGCAAGCTCATTGAACACTTTAACCATTATGCACACGCACAACCAAACAGACTCACATACATCCCTTGCTCAACAGTTGCTTGCAACACACTCTTCCTTCTGCTTGTTAAAGCTCTGCTTCATCTTCATTTGCGTCTACGTCTTCGTCTGTTTGCGCTGGCAACAAATAAACACTTGTGATCGGATCAGCGTTGCCAGCTGCCTGGCCCACCTCTTGCCACCTCTTGCCACTTGCCACCCCTTTTTCACCTGCTTTGTTGCACCTGCAGGCAAGTTGTCTGCTGCCTGGCTGGCTCGTTGGCGTGCAGTTTGAATTGGTGCTGCTTATTTAACCATGCAGCGTTGCAGCGATAACCTCGCAGCGCCCCCAAACACTAACACATTCACACATGCAACAGTTGTGTGTTGACAGTGTCTCCACATTGCCGTAAATCCAACTCCACGCGTTCCGTCTGTTCCGTCTGCCTTCTCTCGCTGCTGCTGCAACATCATTTGCCCTCATTTCCGTTCGGTCGAAGGATATGAATGCCAATAGCACATCCTTGACGCACATCCGTTGCGACACGCTGCTGGCTATGCCACGTAGGAGTAGGGAGCAGGAGCAGGAGCAGGAGCTGGGAGTGGTAGCTGGGCTGAGATGGGGGGGAGGCAGATTGTTCCGCCCGCTTGACGCTTGTCAACGCTACGCTACATTAGGAAAACGAATGAAACGGAAACGAACAAGCGATAAGTGTTGTCTACGTGTCGTTTGCTTTCACTGTCTGCAACTGTTGGTGCGGGTAAGGGTAAGGGGTGCGGAAATTGCCACAAAAGCGTTTGGCACGATGTGTCCATAATGCCTGCCACCGTCTGCCTCCGTCTGCCCTGCCACCCCTTTAGCTCTCTTGGCCTGGAAAGGCTTACCAACCAAATAAGTGTCGTGTGTCTTCATTTGTCGCTGTCGATTGTGATGTTCATTTTTATGTTGTTGTGCGTGTGCGTGTGTGTGTCTGTGTGTGTGTGCACAATCAACTCAAATTAAATTCAATAACATAACTCAATCATGGCCTTGCCCACGCACAAGCTCACACACCCACATTATTTCGATGGCCAATGTCCAGCGGCGTTGTAAAAATAAATTAAAGTTGAATTCCGTTGAACACTCTTGTGTCCTGTCTGCAATCCCTGTCCCTTGTTATGTTCATGGCTTTGTCCAGCTCTTCCTGCTGCTTATCAATAAAGGCTCGCGTCGCCATCGTCGCCGCGTGTCCTTCATTGTGTTTATTATTTGTTGTTGTCTTTGGATTGCACAACAATTCAACTAACAGCGCCGGCAATTATTTATATTATTAAATCCTCTTGAGTGTGTTTGCCTTTTGTGGAAATTCAGTTCTTTTTGTTGTTGTTATTATTATTATTTTGATATACCCTAACAGGTCTATAAATGTGTCTTTTAAATGGATTCTTGACATTCGATATATGTTATATATAACAGTTTAATATAAATGTATTATTTTGATTAACATTTAAATAAAATATAATATATTTAAGTCAACTGCATACTCTTCTTAAATATTTAGTTTATATTGTTAGATTGTTTATTTAAATCTTATATTATATATTAAGCTAGCTCTCTCGGCGGGCGTTGCTACGCTCCTGCTCTAATAAAAAGAAAAAACAAATCAATAAATAAAAAACTAAACATATTCTACAATGTGACTATGAGTATAGCCTACTGCGCCATCTGAGATTTTTCTACAATTTGCAAATACATTTTTCACCCACTTTCTGATATATTTTTGACAACAATTTTTTAATAATATCAGCCTACGATATAATAGAAAACTACAGTGAAAATTAAAGGTTTTTAGCTTCTACCATTTGGCCTGCTTTTAAGTCGTCAATCAGTCAGTCAGCTAGGCTAAACAGTTTTATATATATATAAATATTGCAATTATACTAACTATAATGTGCTTAGAGATGTTGTGAGTTGAGCTACATAGAAACATAGAACAAAACAGCAAAAAAACGATGAGTGAAGAATGAGAAAAGCTTTAAGAGAAGCAAATATGGAAATGATCGGAAAAAGTAAGTTAGAAGAATGAGATAAAAGCTGAGAAGAGCGAAGCAAGAAGCGAACAGAGAAGCTAAATGAGAATGATGAGAAAAGCAACTAAAAAACCGATAACAAAAGCGATTAGAGAAGCAGGCAGAGGAAGAGTTTTAAGAGAAACTATGAAAGAAGCGGTAAGCTTTATGTTTCTAGAAATTGCCGCTTTGTTAGAGAAGCAGCGAGAAGAGAATTGAAGCGAGCAGCGATAAGCTAAAAGAGAAGCTATTAGAGAAGAAATTACTTTTGTTTTGTCACTTCTCTCAATGCTTTTCGCGGTTAATCGATTATAGCGCTTCCAAACCAAATAATGCATTAATTCCCCAATTCTCTAGCTGTTAATAAACAGAGTATCTAATAGTCGAGCAGCATAAAGTACCGTCCTTTTCATATCAATTGTTGTAAGTGTTATTGTTGTTGCTGTTGTCAGTTCAAGGCGTTACTTATGTCATTGCTATCCGGCTGTCCGGCTGACCCGCTGCCCATTCCGCCTATGCTGTCTATGCTGTCTATCCTGTCTGTCTGTCCGACTGTCCGACTGTCTGACCCATTTCTTTACAGCTTAGCGAGAAGGGGGGAGAGAGAGAGGGACCATAAACAGTCATAAAAATAGAAAAGACAACAATAATTTGTTGCTTTTTATTTGAATGTTAACTACAATATTATTGAATATTTAGTATAAATAAACATATTTGACAAGGGTTACTTCATGTATATACTTATTAATCGAAATGTATTTAATGTTTTGTGTATATATATTTCTTCCAGATTCTTCTACCTGTATCATTTTGCGTTCTATGCGTATCACTATCGCTTCAGTGGACAATATCGTAGCCTGGCATTGCTCTCATCCTATCTATTTATTCAGGTAACTATGGTGCATTATGAAAGCTATTATTGTTGTTGTTGCTGTTGTTGTTGTGTTGCTGTTGCTGTTGGTTGTCGTTGTTGTCGTTGTCGTTGTCGTTACTGTTGTCGTTACTGTTGCGCAACTGGCGCCGGTTTCCGCCTGTCAACTGCATGACAAATTATCCAGCTCATTGTTGGATCTGTCTGTCTGTTTGTCTGTCTGTCTGTTTGTCACGTGTAGACAGTGCACTCAGCTCACGTGCCTGACTACATTGCATAACAGATTGGCTTCACAAGCTGAACTCTTACACTAACCCCTATATGTGTATTCATGCCTCTTTCCCTCTCTTTGTTGCAGCACTCGATGGTCTACTTCTTTCATCGTTATGAGCTGCCTGCCATAATGGCACAGCGTCATATCTTTATTATAACGCGAAATCAACAAAATGCTGCGGCTGGCGGAGCCGGAGCTGGAGCTGCAGCTGATGCCGGAGCTGCTGCCGCAGGCGCTGCTGGCGCTCAAGCTGAAAATGTTGCAGCGGGACAAGCGGCAGCAGCAGTAGCAGTTGGGGGTCAACAGGCGGCCATGCAACGTGCTCGCATTATTGTAATGCGCATCATGAGCCAAATAGCTGCCCAACGTACAGCAGCAGCAGCAAATGGAGCAGACACCGGGCCAAGGCCAGCTGAAGTTGCAGGTGTTGCTGCAGGTGTGCTGCCTGCTGAACGCGCACAGCCCGCCGCCAACAATGCCATAGGCGTATTGGCCATTGCTTTGGACAATTTGAGACGTCTGCCATTGGTGGGTCATTGGTTGCAGCGACGGGAGCAATTTGCAACGGTGCGACGGGTCTTCCTGGGCCAAGGACATGGTCATGGCCAGATGATGCATGTGCGTTTGCAGCGTATTAATGTGGCCGATATACCCGGTTTAAGAGCACGTGCAGCAACAGCAGCCGAGGCAGCAGCAGCAGCAGGTGTAGCAGCAGCAGCGGCACATGTTGCGGCACAAGCGGCAGCACAAGCCGCAGCACAAGCCGCAACAGCAGCAGCAACTGCCGCAGCGACAGCAACTACAGTAGCAGCAACAACTTCCACACCAACAACAACAACAACTGAAGGTAACTAAATTGTTGTTTATTGTTTTACACAAATTTGAATGAATCTTTTTTTGCACTTCATTGCGCTCAATTGGCGACTTTAACTCTTAAGCCCCTGGACAATATTTGTTGGGCCAAAAACGCAGAGACAAAAAGCTTAATGTCACACAAAAATTGTATCTGTAACGTTGTCATGACAGCGATACAAACCCCCCACTGTCCGCCGCTGCGTCCATTGGACGCAGTCAACCGAAAGATAAATTTAAATATTCGTTTAAGCTGCACTCGAAAACGCAGTCAACAAAAAAGAATACCAATAAAATTGTAGCACTCAGTTCACTGAAGTTTTTAATACTCTTACAATCGGATCTATATCTATAAAATGGTAAAACTATCGTTTATTTAAGTTATATCTTTAAAAGTCAGCAAGTCTTGAATATTATGTTCTTTAAAGTTATGTGAAATTTAGGAATTTTGCAGTTAAATTATTTTGCTTTTTATTTGGCTGTTGTTAGATTAATAAAGGTATTTATTTTAGGTATAGTTTGTTTTAATATTAGCTGTGCAGTTTTAATAAATAATAAATTTAAATTCATAAGAAATATAATAAAAACCTTTTACCATTCACGGAAACGCCAATTTTAGATTTTTGATATTCTGAATAATTTATTAACAATTTGTTGTCAGTCAAATAAAGTCTATTTCAAAGGTTTTGAACGTTTAAACACAAAAATTGGGTATTTTTTATTATATTTAATAGTATATAATAATAGCTATAAAAGGTATTAAAGTACACTAAAAAGTTAGGTTTAAAATTAGATATTTTTATTATATTTAATAATATATAATAAAATCTATCAGAAACTTTTGATAGCGTTAACAATCTCTTAATATTAACGACACTTTACAATGCTAATATAACCCTTTAAAAGGCATCGACTGCGTAACAAATTTGGTGACAGAATTATAATACCCTTTTTTTTATTTTTTGATAAAGGCAAAATCGAATAATATGTTGTATTAAATAAAAATGCTGAAATATTCTCGCATGTGTGAAAAGCAGTGGCAATAAATGTCAAAAGAGGCGGCGGCGGCAATCGAACATAAAAACATTCAATATAAAGGATATATAAAAGGACATATATATACATATTTATATGCCCGCCCCCGCATTTATGTCCTTTGTCTGTTTTGTATTATTTGTATGTTAACAATAATATGAAATTATTTCTCAATTTTGTCTAGGATAAGAAGAAAAAAAATGCTCAGAAATGAATGTTTTGTAGATTGTAACGCGCGCCTGTCATTTCCTGTTTTATTTTCACTTTATTTCATTGCTAACTTTGCCATTCTTTGCATATTTTAGATGTCGAATCAAATCAAGGACTAGCAACGGCAACAGCAGCAGCAACAACAACAAACAACATCAATGATGCAGGAGCAACAATTGAGCAGGAGATGGGAATGACTGGGGCCACGGCGGAAGCAGCTAAGGACAAGGAGCAACAGGACGAACCGTGCTTGGATCTAGGGCAGGCAGGCGTGCCAAAGATGTTGAAAAATCTAAATTCCGTTGCGGCGGATATTATAAATATGCCGGATACAACAACAGCAACAAAAATAACGACAACAACAAATGTAACAACAGCAACAACTATTAGAGCAGAGCCCCTGCCCTCGTCCTTGGCATTGGCAAAGCAATTAGCAAATAATTTGCCAGCTCAAAGGACGCAGCAGACACCGTCATCATCAGGTGAAAGCATCAAGCAAAGGACTGACCAGCAGGAAGAAAACAAGCCATCAGCAGCAGGAGTAGCAACATCTGCACACTTCATGTCAAAACAAGCTAAAGCTGAGCCTGAGCCGGCTCTTGGTCCTGTTGCCGTAGCGGTTGCCGCCGGTTCAGGTGCAGGTCCAAGTCCTGGTGTTGCCATGCCCGGCACAATGATGGATGGCAGGCAAACAGTTGATTTTATAGAAGGCGACAGCTTCACGTCAACAGCAAATTACGATGCCAACGCCGTCGTCGACTTTGACGTCAACGTCAACGCAGCAGCAGCAGCAGCAGCTCGAAACCACATGGAACAGGATAAGGAACTGAAGCAGTTGGGGAAATTTGAGCTTGAGCAGCCGCAGCCAAAGACCAGGCTAATGAAAACTTCACCACATACATCAAACCAAGTGACAACAGCAGCAGAAGCCGCAACAGCCAACAACAACTGAATCGAAAGACAGGACACAACATTGGCTGGGCTGAGTGCTGCCCTGGGCGCAAGGGGGAGGGGGCGCAAGGGTGCCAAGGTGTTCTTCAAAAACAAAAAAAAACAAAATAGAAAACAAGTTGTTATACAAGCATAAAACAGCTAGTAAATTTTAGATAATTTGTCTGGTGTACTTATGTCTAGATTCATACATGCTGTGTATGTGAATGAGCGTGTGTGTGTGTGTGTGTGTGAGTGTGTGTGTGTATCTGACTGTGTGTGTGTGCGCGTGTATGTGTCTGGACAAATTTCATATATATATATTTTTGGGTTGCATGCTAAACTGTGTTACTTAGTGATTTTTAAACAACAAATTAATATGCGTTGTGCCGAACGTTGTGTGTGTGTGTGTGTGTGTGTGTGTGGATTATGCTAGGATTAACCATGGCAACGGCAACGGCAACGGCTCGCGGCGTGTTTGCTTACTTTTTTAATGAGCTACCAAAAGTGAGCAGCAAATTTTTGGACTACTCTATAACCTGGCAGAGAGTAATGCAATTCTGTCACCAAATGTGACGCCAACAATAAATTTAAGTGTTAATGTAATTATATTTTTTGTGTCCTGTTTGTCTGTTTATCAGTTATGGAACTATATTTTAATGATACTTGGCATATGTAATTATTTTTGGCATTATAATGAATTCAATCAGTTAAATCAGATATCTTTATTATTTAGCTGACATAAATAACATTGTTTTAGGCAACAGTTGATGCTTATATTGTTTGGTAGCTAATAAAATTTACTCCCAGTTGTAGCTTCAGTTTTTATATATTTTTTAAAGTCATCTCATTAAAATATATTTAATTTGTTAAACAAATTTTATGTAGAACAGTTCACAATTTCAACTTCTTAAAGAAAATTAGTCTGATGTAAAAATGTATTTTGTTTTTCAAAATATTCCAACTAAATAACCAAACTTCATCAAAATCCAATCTCCGTTTCAGTCGAGAATTAAATTCTCCTATTCTTAGTTATTTTTTCAGCAATTAAATAATTATCTCTGCAAGGGTATTTAAACTTCGGCGGCATGCGAAGATCTTACTTGTTTATAATATAATTTTTCATTTTGCCACATAAACATACACAACATACATATACTATATACCACTATAAAGCTAGTCGCTTACAAAAAATAAAATAAAAACTAAAAAAAAACAGACGAAAATAAAAAACAAAATACAAAAATTAATAATAACGATAAACAAAAAAAAAAAATAATAAGTAATAGTTCAAACAATTTGCCCGCTTTGCTTCGTATTTTTAATTAAATATTTTATTTCGCTTATCAAACAAGCCTAAAGACATTTATATGTATATGAGTTAACCATCCGTCGATAATCCATTTTATGCAAAGTTTTATTTAACTAAATTAAAATGGTTTTATGTTTTTTTTGTTGTATTCGCTTGTTTAAACAATATTTTTATATTGCATTTGATTCCCTCCTATATCCCTGGCCAAAAATAAATATTGAATAAAGAAATACAAATACGAGAACACTGTGAATATTCATAAATATAATTTAATATTCGCAATATTTGTAAGTGTATAATGTTTTATTTTTATTGTGTTAATTAACAAAGTAATAAATACGTTTCCTTTTTTTTTTTGAAACATTCAAAATGTTTATAAACTTTATATTTGTTTTGTATTTTATTTCAATTTGTGCGAGCGTGAACTGAAATTTGAGAAAATTATTACAGCATAAGCAATTTATAGTTGTCTAAAATACATAATCCACAGACATTATTCAAGAAGATATCTCCGAATACATACATATACAATAAAAAGAAAATACTTAATTTAATAAATATTCAAGATGAGAATAGTCCATTTGCACTATTTTCAAATTCAAATTTCTAAATGTGTATAAAAATAAAGAAAATAACTACAAAAATTCTTTTTTTAATTTGCCAGAATTTAAGGACTATCTGGGGATTATTATTGCATCGAAAAAATTTTAGTAGAATTTTTAAACAAATGTCAGAAATCGAAATAGCTTTAAAAACCTGTTAGACTGTCGATATTGGAGTTATAGTCAACGAAATGAATCCACTGAAGTGAAAAGCTATAGCTCACTTTGTTGTAATCGAAAAAAATGCTGGTGAACTTAATTTAAATTAAAGATAAACAAATTATGCGCCATCAAAAGCAGAGCTTGATTTGCATATATCGTTTTTCGAATTAAATCGGCAACAAAGTAATAATACTTACATAATAATGATTATGATAACACACCAGACAAACACAGTTGATGTCCTGGCCCGGGTATTGAAGGCGCCACTCGCTCTCTCATGTCAGACTTAAATGCTCAAGTTGGTGCTTAGCTTTAGCTGCTGATAGATTTTATGCATGCCAATGCCAATACCAGAGCAAACTTCCCTTACTCCACATTATCATCGGCATCAGCATCAGCATCATCATCATCGATTCAGTGGAAGTCACCGCCAAACTTTATGCCAAAGTATGTAAATAAAACAATGCAAATGTCTGGCACGGCACAGCATGTCGGCGCACAGCTTCAGTTCGAGATTCCGAGTTCTGGGCTGGAGCTAAGGAACAACAGAAGCAACTGTCGCTGTCAATGCGCATTCCTTCCAGTTCGTTGATGTGAGCCAAGCCAAGCATCTTACAATAATAAACAACAGCGTCGTGTGCGATGTTAGATGCGCGAGTTTGTGACTGCGGATGCGGGGTCTGGTGCTGACAGCAGTGTGTGACAGTCATGTGGGTAAAAACCCAGTCCAACATTGTTGGCATGGGTATGCCCAAAAATAAAAATAAAAAGCATGCGTACTTATTTATTATACAAAAAAAAGGCGAGACAAAAATAATACCTCGACACGGACGGACACAAGAGCAACGTGCGCTCCTTTGATTAACATCTTTCAACGCCTTGACTTGTCCTCGGCTGTCTCATCAATACATTGTATATTACGTATATTTAAGTATATGCATCATCTACTTATTTGCTTATTATTTGCTCATTTGTTACGAAATGAAAAAGTTTTCAATAAAAGATGCGAGTGTTGTCGCAACATCAAAAAATAAACAAATCATTTGCATATCATTAATGCAAATCATACACCCACTCTTTAGGTTCTGCGTGTGTGTGAGTGTGTGTGTGTGTGCGTTGTGTTGTCATTAAATGGCTTGTCATACAACAAAATGGCGTCCCACTCATATCCGCGGCAGTCGGCATCCGGCATTTAAACGCCGCTGTTAATCACACGTCAAACAAAGTGCTGCATACTTCTAGGCTGCCCCGGCTAATTATATACATGTGTGTATGTCCGTGTGTGTGTCTGGGGCATATGCTGAAATGAATCTTAATTAGGTCTTTTGTTTTATACAAAGCCGCAGGCGCACATAAATATACATATATTATTATACACATGTTTTTGTGAAACTGAATATGACAAAGAATTATAAGGTATTTTCCTTTCTTTCCTTTTTTGCGAAAGCTAAACTTTGTATTATACTAAAGCACAACAAAGAACACTACAGATAATTGGGCAAAAGCGAATGGGATATAGTTAAGTTGTCCAATAGACAAAAGAAACTTTTTCTTTAGTCTGACAACATTCTGGATCTCAGCATTAAGAGCAACGGAAATTTATACTATTATATTCTCGGCTGGAGATGTCAAAATTTGAATATAACTCTTTTGTATTCGTATACACAGATTAGGTTTATTCTTTAAGAATTTAAGATGACTCGTATATTTCCATATCTATAGTCAATTTAATTCACAAATTCTAACAATAATAGCCTTTTCTAATATCAAGATTTTGCTGATTCGAAGATTACTGAAATACTTAGATTTTTATAATTTCTCTTTAATTAATAAATTAGAAGCATTTTCAACCTTATATATTTCTAGTTCAACAACAAGTTAATTAAATCTGCAAACTGTGGATTAAAGTGAAAGTCAAACTTGTTTTAAATTCAAACAAAATACTTATAATGTCCACAATTAAGTCTGTTGTATGCAAATGACCTTACTACCAGGTATCTTCAAGTCGAGCACTTTTCTTTAGAAAACTCTCAATTGCTTTGATGTGTCGAAATAAAATGCAATCACCAGACTTACTTGTAATTTTATACAAATGGTTTTGACTTATTTTGCGCAATTGGCAACAGCTTCTTTGGCAAATATTATAAACCTAGCCCTAAGGGTTGACTCCTGCCTTAACACTCAGTTCAACTTTCATATGAGAAATTCTCTTTGAAGTGGCAGAAATAGTGTAACAAAATGCTTTCTAAGTTATCAAATCAAAAGCAAAAGCACGCTCTTTGAAATATAATATTATGCAGGTAATTAGATTAAAGACAAGTAGCTTGAAATTATACTTAATATGGCATGTTAATTAATGCTATCAGAAAGCTGTCATAAACCTGCAATAAACTAAGGTTTAACTATTAAATAAAAATAGAAAAACAAACAAACAAACAAAAGCAGAAGTTATTATACTTAAAAAGTTAGTTAAGTATTTCAATTCTTTTGCTTTATTTTCAAGTTTCACTGTAATCAATCTTAACGCACATTTTTAACAAAGTCTTCAAACAAATTGTTAGCTCAAAAGTTGCATTTAATGTTTATTGATGACTTTCCGGCCAATCAATAGTAAATAATTGATGTTTAAGTTGATTATAATTAATAGTTTAGTTATTTTCTTATTTTTTATATAGAGTCGTTGAAAGGATCTTGTTAACTACGTGTATTCTCAAGCAATAACATTTTATTTTACAGGTTATAGCTAAGAGTATACACGTGGCCATTTCAAATTCCATGAATACTCTTTCTTTTCTCTCTTTCACTCGTTCACTTTAAGCACAATTGCATAAATAAAATCACACTGTAATTGAACATCGAAACTTAATCTCATCTCCGGGATTCACATTCCATGGCGGTCACTTTGCGTCCACTTTGTTTTACGAGTTTTTATTTAATTTTCATCTACTTACCCTGTATATCCATAGTCTCTTCTATCCTGTCTATCCCCAGCTCCTGAGGGGTTTCATGCACTGACTTTGTTGCCGGCTGGTTAGCTATGTTAACTATGGGTTTAGTTTTTACCATGCCTTGCCTGGCCTTCTTAGTTGGCGGTTTTGTGTTACGCCTGATATGCCTAATAATGCCCCAGCCGCAAAATTAATTGCACTATAATTTGTAATTAAGTTACCGGGCAAACACGAACATTGTCCTCTTGTTTGATGGGTCAGGGGCAGGAGTGTAACTGTTTTGTTGGGATTGGAGGGGGAGCAGCAAATTTCATGCTCATAAAACGCGCACAATAGCGTTCGGGGCATAGGAGCTGAGACCCGGAACTGGAGCTGTTGTTGTTTTTCCTGTTGTTGTTGCTGTTGTCCAAGGGTCGCCGTTTTGGTATCTTATTTACATGGTTTGTATGTGTGTGTGTGTGGGTGTATTGTTGTGTGTGTGCGTTGGTGTGTATGTGTGTTGGCATGTAGCCGCTGCGTTGTTTCACTATAATTAATTAATTACATTACACAAACTTGCTGTCATCGCTGCTGCTGTTGCCGCTGTTGTTGCAGTTGCAAAATGAAGTAAGAGAATTGTAAACAAAAGCTGCAGCCTGCCATATACTCTGTTCGCAGTACATTTCCTTTTAAATTCATATTTCTGGTGGAATGGCAAAAATTTCGCTTTCAACAATTTTTCAAGTATAAATATCTCCATTTTTTTTTTGATAGCAAATTTTGAATTGTAACAACTTATTTTTATTTCACAATTGTTCACAAACTTTTTTGTCTTTTACGTTTTTTCAAAAAGCGCGCCATGATCAATGTTGAAAAAGGAGTTCAACGTCTGATCAGCTGACTAGCAATTCAACATTGTACAGCACTACCATTTATGCTCCTATTAACATCATTCTGTTACAGTATGCTCTTACTTCCACATTCAGAATTTATTCTTAGCCCAATCTACACATTATACCCCTGAGAAACAGAGTATATCATAATGAACATCCAGCCAAGTAGATAGCAACAACTAAAGTGATCATATTATGGGGCAAGGCTAGTTGACAAGCGACCGCAATGTCACTTTCAATAAAATTAAGTTGTTTCGCAATCAGCTACTGCACCTTTTACCGCTTCGTCTACTTACCCCCTCTTCCCCTTAGCTAGCGTATATCCTTCCCCTCCTCCTTCCCTCCTTCTATACTCTGCCCGAGCAATTATTTTGCAATTTGGTAGCTGAGGGGGCCAAAAGCCAATCAAACAACTTTGCCAACAAGTTGTGTGAGCAGCAAAATGCAAAATGTATAAAAACTCAATTACTGCGTAGACGTAGACGTCGCTGAGAGGGGGGCGTGGTATTTGCGGGGTTGGAGAAGGGATTTGGCGGAGAAAGTGCATTAAAACTTATGGATTTTGTTTGATGTGAAAGTTCAGCAAAGTTCAAGGTAATTAGCAGGTGTTTCATTTGAAAAGTGCTCTCATATGTTTCTATCCTGTTTTTTTTTATTCCACATGAGACTTGAGCATTAATTGCAAAATATTTTCCTGTTTGCCAATATCAAATTGTTTTTTTCATTCTTAATATTTGTACAAAAATATATTATTGTACTATGTATTTTTTTTTTTGTTTGTTTGTTGTTTTCTGTGCGTGTATTTGATTTTTATTTTTATTTTCTTTGTTTTTTTTTTTCTTTTTTGGATGCCTTGCGGCCGTGTTGTTGGGTGTCCTTTACTTTGCTTGCCATGTTGCCATGTTTTCGCACACACACACACAAAATTGTCTTCGTCCTGTGCCGCTAGTGTATCCTGTATCTCTCTGTGTGAGAGAGAGATGGCCCCAAGCTTGTTGGTTGAAAATAAATCGCGCATAATGCCACATAGCAGAGCAACATCACGAAGTATTTGCACTGCGTGACAAACAATTTGTGCCAACATTGACAGACGCAGACATTTTGCTACCATCAAAGTATTGCGGGGGTGGTATGCAGGGCGGGGTGTGGCGGTGGCGAGGAGGGGCTGCATACACATTCTCAGCCGCATCCGCATCAGTTACCATCGGCCATTGCTTGGCAAATTGGAACTGCAGCTGGGCGTATCAATTGGCCATATTGTTGTTATTATTATTCTTGGACCACGTACGTGGATGCCTGCCTGTCCAGCGGATGAGAAATGAGAATTGAGACAGAGACAAAGAGTCTGAGAAAAACAGAAAGAGATAGTGATAGTGATAGCGCTGTGGAGCTGTCAATTTGGGCGCCATTGCATATATAATACAGGGTGTGCGTCGGTACAACGCAGCGTATTTGAAGGTATTAATAAAAAGAAAAATAATATTTCTAGGTGTCGAATTATTTGACCACAATGCCATTTCCATCCTGCTTACAGTTCAGACTTAAAGACAAAGTTTTTTGCGCTCTCAAAAGTATAAAACAGTTCTCAAAGGATGCCAATCTGAGATTATAGAGTAGAAGCTTTCTATAAGGACATTCCTAAAGACCAGCAGCAAGATTTCGTAAAGTGAATGAAGTTTATTGATTTATTAGTTTTTTTTTTCAGCAATAATGTTTATTTTTCTCTCCCTCACACCCTTCACAATTAATTTGATTTAGTTTGCTCCGAGCGCTAATTGAAAAATCATTTGGCTGACTTAATTAAACAACAACATTTGGCAACAAATGCACTTTTTTGCATTAGCACAAATATTGAATTTATACAGCAAATCAAAGAACAACAACAAAAAACCAAATAACCAATTTTACCCGCATTGAATATTATTGGCTGTTGGATTTTCAGAATTTGCTGGGATTTGCTGCTGCCTGAGTTGTTTGTGGATTTTTGTTTATAATGATATTCAAATGGAGGCGGCGTGGCTGGCAGCGCATATATTTAGTCGCTAATGTAACACATGAATTCATTTCAACTTGATTTATGCAACAAAAACACCAAGGACAACAAAAGAGACAGACAGACCCAACAATAATAATAATAATAATGAAAAAACAAAAAAAAAAAACAACAAAAATTATTTCCTAAAGTAAACAAAGTATGCAAAAATGTAAAAACAAACGCAACTTTGATTTTGGGTTTTCGCATTTGATGTTCTGGTTCGTTGGGTTCGATTTGGATGATGTGTATATGTTAAGGTCCTTTAGCTTAACGGTCTCTGCTAAGAATTCTTCTTTTCTCTATCTTTATCTCGTTTTCATTCCTTAACTGTCCATACCTCTTTCTATCTCTTTGCCTTTGCCACTTGTCTTATTTGAGTGGCAAAAGCTGTGCATTTTTTCAAATTTTTTTTTCAATTATTAAAATATTTGTTTGTCGGTCGCATAGTGCAAAGTTATAGACACAAAGTAAAATTTACATAACTTATAAACGTGAGCAGTTTTTGAAATATTTTATATCATAATACTTTCTATACTTTATTTAAAAAAAAAATGTGCCATAGAATCATTTTAAATATTAGTCAAATCTTTTGCAGTTTATAAAATGAGAAGTTGTTTTAACTGATTAAAATGGAATTGAAATCAAACTTTTTTATATTTCAAAATTAATATATACAAATTTAAAAATTACAACGAAATATTTATTAAAATACAAATTAAGTTGAGCATTTTCTAATAAATTTAAATAAATTATATAAAAAACATTTTTTTCATTATGCATTGAATTATTTAATAAGTAGAATTTGAAGCAGATCTGACAAAAATTGTGAAAAATACGAAACAATTATTATTATGTAAATATCAGGACTAGTTTTAAAATTCATCTAAAATTCATCTAAAATTCATTACACATCGTTTTCAATTCTATTTTTCCACTTTTAAATTAAATTTCAGCCATTGATTACCTTTTAAAGTTGTGTTTGAATATTGAAAACTGAATTGGAAACCAACACGAATTTAATTTAAGTATTCTAATTTGCACTTATTTGAAGCATAAAGGGGTTTTTTTCACCCCATTTATCACCTGAACTTCACTTGACTTTAAAATTGCTTTTAAATGCTGAAATAGTTGGGTTAACAACAAACCCTTTGCCTTATTGCCAACTATGCAAACCCTATTCCTGCGTATTATGCACTGCATATCAAGTTAATTAAAACGCATTCATTTAGAGTGCTAGCAATGCAAATTTGCAGACACTTCTCTTGGCTCTTTGGCGTTTGTCAGTTGGTTTAACTCCCATTTCTTTTTTTTTTTGTGTTTCTCTTTATAGAGTTTTTTGTTTTTTTTTTTTAATTTCTCAACTTGGGGTCATGTCTGACTGGGTCATTCTTAGTGCATAATAGTGCTCAATCAGTCAGTGTTTGTTGTTGGTGTTGTGAGTGCTCGTTTGCTGTTTATTAATTATGCACAGCAGCTGCAGCTCAAACAAACATGCAAATTACGTATACGCCACCGAAGCGTGCAAGCAAAGCTACGGCAAAAGCTAATTAAATTGAATCAAAAGCTCCACAATACAATACTGATTAGTCAATGGCCAATTTATAAATGGCCAGGCATGACACATGTGACCTGCAACATGTAACATACCACATGCCACATAGTAATCATAAATGTCACATAAAATCGGTCTTGATGCTTCAAGTTGAATTTGTTGTCCTAATGGTTAATGCGCTTTCAATGGATCAGGTGTGTGTTATATATATATGTATATATATGTTACAGGTTATACAAATAATAAAGTTGGGTCTTTACTATTTAACGTAGTCGCATTAATACGCTTCAATAACTGAATATAATTGATGTTTAAAAACTCGCACACAAAAGTTACGATAAGTATTTTTCCACAACATATTATATACCTATATTTATATATATATATATATACCTATATACATATATCTATTGAAAATGCGTTATGCTTTTGTCATAAGATTTTGTGCGTCTGGCAGCTGTAACCTTTCCCTCATAGTCCCAGTCCCCGTTCCAGTCTCAGTCTACAACTTCACAGCTTCAATCTACAAGTCTCCATGTTCAACATTAATATCAATTTCAACCCCCCCACAATGCCGTTGTTATTGTCATGTTTCCCTCGTTGCCTGGGTGTGTGTGTGTGTGTGTGTGTGTGTGTGTGTGTGCGTGTGTAAGTCAAACATTAATTGGCACTTAAAGGCATTTAATGGTCACATGGAGCGTTCGAAGAAATGGTTTTCTTTTGCAAAATTGAAACAATTTTGATGTTTTTCACAGCGTTCGCATTTTAACGATATATTGAAAAGTAACTAGCAAATCATATTTATGAGTATTATATCCATATAAATATATATATATATATATATATATATAGTATATCCATTACATATTGTATTAACTTCGCCTTTGGGTGTTTGTGTGGCATTAAGTTTACTTACTTACATGCTTGGATTGGATTACAGCTTATAATGCATATGAATAGTTGTCATTAGTTTTTTAATTAAGCATATAAGTAACTAATGCGAGTGTGTGTGTGTGTGTGTGTGTGTAACTAAGTAGCTTATGTGTTAAATAGAAGTTGCCGCGGTGTTAATCCATTTAATGCTACACAAATTGCCAAAGTAACTCTAACGCTAAGTTAAAGCGAGAATCAATTAGAGAAGCGATGCGAAAAGTGATTAGGGGTAGAATGTCAAAGAGACTTCCTTTTTTTTTTGTTTTTTTTTGTTGTTGCTTCAATGTCCTTTGTGTTGTATGTGTTTGACTTTGTGTTGGTTTTTCAGCTATTTGACAATTTCATTTGATTGTAAAGTTTCTTTGCATTCCTAATTTGGTTTTGGTCGTTGTGTTTTTAACTCTTTGGAAAAATAGAAATAAAACATAAAAACAGACGTTGTTTGGTACAACAAACTATCCGTCGGAAAACGTATTTATTGAGGGAGTTTTATCTAAAAATAAATACATTTGTGTGCGTTTATGTACTGCGTGATATTTTTTACTGATTGGGGAATATTTTTTAATTTTTTCTCTAAATGCTTCTAACTGCAATTGTCGTATTATCCTTAATATCAATCAAAATCTATTAAAAACAGAAAAATACTTCAACAAATGTTTCTTTCTATATTATCCTTAATGTTGGTCAAAGAGCTGCCTATCTATTTTTACTTTTGTTTTATTTATTTAACTAAAATTAAGTCTCTAACCAAATTATTTAAAAAAATACCTGAAATTGCCACAATTCTAACCATAAACTACACTTCCCTTTACTTTTTTCAAAACTATCTCTTTCAACGCAATATAATTTACTTATTTTCTTATTAAATTTTATTTTTCCTGTCTCGTTTATTTACTTAAATTTATGTGTATTAGTAACGTTTGCTGGCCATAAAATTTTTTTTAGCTTACTATCACTTTACCTACAGCTCTGTCTCTGTCTTGCATGCTATAGCTATCTCTTACTGTCTATTGGATTAGATCTAAGTCAATATAGTTTAACGGCGGGCAGGCCAACAAATTTCTTTTATTGCTCGCATAGACAACGCATAAAATCCCGATATGCAGCAACTGTCTGGCTGTGCACAACCTATACACACACACACACACACGCATACTATCATATACATTCCATGGCTGTCCTTGTGCAACTCCAGGCTGCATATGAGCTGGGCCATAAATTTAGCACCCGCCATGGCAGTTGCCAGTTGCCAGTTGGCAGCTGCTGCACCCGTTCGATGCCCACCCAGGCGAGTCAGCCCTGCGGTGCAACCAGTGGGGCTGGGTGGTGTTTGGTTGTTGCCTTCCGTGTTGCCTGTTGGCTTCGTTTGTGCAGTGCAATTAATGAGGCTGTTGCTGCTCGTCGTCGTTGTAGTCATCGTGTGTTATCAACAGGTGTTAAATTTCAATTTTCAGTTTATTGCTTATTAGTCAGAGTCAACGTTTAAATGGACAGACGTTGTTTGTAATTTAAACGAAATTAAATTTGGCCAATACCCATGTCAGTTTATGTGGCCAAGACACACACACACACACACAAACACACGTAGCACGTCACGAGGAGCCTTGGGCCAAAAGGACATTAATTAAAGCTGACGTCTAGGTGTTAGCACTGCTCGCTGTCTGCGATATATCACAATGATCAATCACGCAACGTAGCCAGAAGGACCGAAAGACCGAAGGACCGAAAGGACCAAAGGCCACAGGCCACGAAGGAGAAGACACGGCCACAGACATGCTGATAGAAATTGAGATGAAACTAAGGATGAAAATGTTTACAAGGATATGGTGAACACAGGCAGGCAGGCAGTCAGGCAAATTGCTTCGGTTAGTCTAGTCCGTTTTTGGTGGTGATATCCTGGGCAATTCAATTTGCTAGTTTGATTTGTTTGGCTTTTGGGTACGGCTGCATGTCAGGGACACAACTTGGCACGTTTCAGCATTTGAACTTTCACGTCAGTGTCATAAAATATTGTGCCATATGCTTAAACGCGCCACACGCAAAAAACCATAACTCAATGCAATGTGTGTGTATGTTCGAGAGATAAGCAACACTGAATAACATTATATACATTACACATTTCACATTTAATATTTAATGTTTAATATGATAAAAGCAAAAGTTAATAACGTGCACATTATCTACTTACCCAGCCATATGGTAACACAACAAAATAAACTCTTATGATATATTGCGCCTGCTTGGCGCCGCATTGTATGCTACAGTTTTTTTTTTGCATTATCTCTAATTGAGAATTTCTGTTGAATTATGTTTTTGTTGTTATTTTTTGTATATTATTTGAACTTTATTACGTTTGGAACTTCACTTAAAATTTGTTAACAACAAATGTGTCAATTAGTGGCTTTGTCGGCCTGCTCCAGTTGCCATTTGCAGGCAGCAGAGCACCACAACCGTTGCCAGTCAGACTGTGACTGTTATGAAGCCTGATAATTTATCGGGCAGCAAGTCTAGCAGCGCATGCTGCGCTGGCACACGGCAGAAGCGTCGCTGTTGCTGCCCGCTGTCTGCTGCCTGCTGCTGACGTCGCCGTCAACCCTCGCCTCGCCGCAAGGGTATATGGGGGCAACGGAGGGAGTTTACTCAACGTATCTATGGCAACTTGGGCGCGGTGTACAGGACCCCAGCAGAGCAACAGTTCGCAAAAAGGGATGAAAAACGTTGTCGTTGTTGTCGCCTGTTGAAGCTGCTCCTTTTCGCTCATTTCACCAAAATGGAATCCACAAACGGCAACCAGTTGACACATCTACAAAAGCCATATGCTGGCCTGTACGTACGCCGACTGAGCAGCCAACAACAGCAGCAGGATATGCAATTTCCTTATTTTTTTTGTTGCTTTCGTATTTTGTATGCTTGCAAACTGCAAAAGTCCACTGGCACCGGCAACGGCAACGGCAACGTTGTACCACCCACCTGTAGTCACGCATACGCTGCGTATACGTTATATGTGGATTGCATTCGCTGTTGTTATTGCTGGTGGCAACTGCGCCGGCGCCGACTGCCAACAAGTGAAGCAACAAGCAGCAGCAACAGCAACAGCTCAGCAGCAGCAGCAGTCCGTCTGGCCCAGGGTCAGACTGTAGGTGGAAGCGAGAGAGAGCGTGCACGCCCACGTATACGGGAGCGAAAAAGCGCGCACGAGTGTGTGTGTGTGTGTGTCGGCCACACATTAGCAGCAACAACAACAGCAACAACCATATGGACAGCTGGCGGCACTTTTTTTTATACATTTCTCATATATTTCTTTTTTTTCTTCTTTTAGCGTGTTGTTTGCTGTTGGGAGTTTTGGTCGCCGCTCGTCGTCTACTTATTATTATGCTTAATTTTTACCGAGTTGGTATTAAAGAAACACACGGCAACAACAACAACAACAAGAGCAACAACCACAGCAAAGACTGCAGGCATTTAAAGTAAGCAGGCACTTGGCTTTGTCGCTGCGTCCATATGTGATGGCATTTATTGGTATAGGAAGCAAACAAGCAAAAAGTAACAAGTACGAGCATGTCTCATATGTTTTTGCTTTTACTTAGCTGCGGCTAAAGGATGCCTGCTTGCCTGCCAACAACCACAATAACAACAACAGCAACAATAAACGCTGGCGCCGGCTACATTGACAGGGACAATGTGATTCGAGGTGGAAACAGGGGCGGGCAGGGACACAAGCAGACGGACGCTCAAAAGTCAATTGTTTGCGCCTGCACGAGGGTCTGCGTAACTTTTTGAAACATATGCAAGTGTGGTGTGAGTGTGTGACTGTGTGTGTGTGTGTGTGTGTTCTGTGTGTGACTGATATATGAGTACGTGATTGTGGTGTGTGTCTTGGTAAACTTGTTGCTGCCAGCCTTTCAGCAAAAAAGTTGCACTCGAACTTTATATTTCCGCACTCAAACTCGCACACACACACACACACACACACGCATACTATATGTCTTTAACTTTTGGGCAATTGTGCAGCTAAATTGGCAACTAAGTGACGTCACCTAACTCCAAAAACTAACGAAATAAGTCCAAACAGCTGGCGGTCCATTAGGAAAGTTAACATTTTCATAGCATACTTTTTTGGGGCCAGACACAAATTACCACATATTAATAATTTAGAAACGGTTAGCAAGAGCTTAAGGCAGCTTGCGCCTGATTTGCAGACAGTAAATCCTAGTTAATTGCTGCTTCAGCTGTTTTTAGTTTTATTTTTATTAACTAACTAAATAAGTTTAAAAGACGGCGGTCCATTATGAAAGTTGCAGTTTCCATAGCATACTTGTAAGGGCATAAGCAAATTATTACTTATTGAAGATTTAAAAACGATTAAGAAAGTTTTTTGCAACATTTTATAAAAGAAAATGCTGTAAAACTGCGCTTTTGTATCGTTTCTTTTTGATTTTATGAACGCGCAACTTAAGGAAACTAGCAGGAAATGGTTTATTTATATCATTCAAATGAATTGGATTATTATTAGTTGTTTATAATTTTTTAGTATCTTTGGTTTTAATATATTTGTGTAAGTTGCCATATAAATAGGTAGTACTGCACATGTTGAAATAAAAGTATAATGCATATTGTTATCAACAAAAAAATATTGATGTATCTCTGATAACACAAATAGAACATTTGTAAAATTTGTTTTATATACGAACTAGACTTATTTGCATTATATTTGTATCTAAGAAAAGACTCTTAAAATACTATAGTTGAAAGCAAAAAATCAAACTAAATTAAAATTTAAATATATCTCTCATTACATTTGTGCACATTTTGTGACTGTAACATGCTAATTAACTTCGGAGTTCTTTGATCATAGATACAGTTGCTAAGCACACTCCATATCTTTGATTATCTAAATAATGCTAAATTGAAATTAAAAAAAAACAAAAATCTAGCTCAAATTTCATTAGTATTATATGAGATACACGTGTTCGTTTTTTTCAGCATATTTCTTTCTCTTTTATAAAATAAGAATTTTAATATTTAATTATTATTAAAAAAATTTATCTGAAAGCACTATAGGTCAAAAGTTAAATTATATTCACCTGTGCATAGTAAATGAATAAAAATGTATATTAAAAAAAAAATATTTTCATATTATCGGGATTCTCAGCTTTTTTATTTTTTACTGCATTTTAACATTCCAATCATGGAACGTAGCCAGCATTCTATGAAAGGGGAGGCTATGTTGCAGCTTATTCCCAATGATCTGCTCACCTTTCCTTATAAAATATTGTTTTTAGGGAGCAAAGACACCCTCTCGATTACTCCTTTGCTTCTTGGTTACACTTAATTCCAATTTTGGTTCTAATAAAAAACCACAATTGCCAAACAAGTACTCTTAATCCCTCTTTATCTCTTTCGAGAGAACTAAAACTAAACTGAAATTGAATAAATAAAATATACAATAATTAAGCTTATTTTGTTAGTGTTTTATAACCTTCTTATTAAATTCACAGCACAAATATTATTAAATTCACAAGTTAACTATATATTTGTTACTTCCACAGAAACTCTTTTATATAAATGAACTCAATAAAGAAACTAAAACTATCTTGATTTAAATAAGTATATCGCTCGTAAGTACATATGTTTTAGATGTACTGTAGAGTCATAGAAGCAATACATTTATTTTATTAGCCTGAACTCGTTGTGGCGCTCTCCAAAAAATGAAAAAAATAAAAAATAAAAGAATATATATATCTGCCAAGTGACTGCGAAGTGGCGCGAAGTGTCTGCTCATATGAAAAATTGAATTGTCTGCTCATGCCGTGCACTTTGCCTTCTCGTTTGGAGATAAACTTGTTTTGGGGGTGTTGGCAGACAAGCCCCAAACCTATAGACAGACAAAACCGTGGCGCAGTCATAGAGTCAACCGAGTCAGTTGGACAGACACAAAGACAGACAGACAGACAGTTGGACAAACAATTGTTGGGAATGGGGTGTGCGCGCGTCTATATCAGTTGTTGTTGTGGCTTTTATTGGTGTGTGTGTGTATGTGTGTGTGTTTGGCCTACTTTTAGCTTTAGCTGAAACGGTTTGGCTGGGCTTTGGCTTTGGCTTTGGCATTAAGCACATTTACACATTTACACATTTACACGTCCAGCTGGCAACAGCTGCTGCTAAATTTTTCAGCGTCTGCTTTCATATGCACAATATGCAAGCATATAAGCATACATATATATACACTATATAGTATATACATGTATGTATATAAATGGTTGCATAAATATACACATTACGTATACATTGGCAATGCTTTTGGGATCTGTTGAATGGCTTCGTGGCTGCCATTTGCATCTTTTACGGCCGCTGTGATTCGATTGCAACAAACAGTTTTAACGGCAATAGCTGCAACGCATCGAAAGACACAATAAGCATATAACAATGACATAAAAGCCAAGAACATGCAACTTTAACCAGACGGCACCAATACTCTAACACTGTGGCTCAATGTGTGTGTGCGGCATTGTGTGGCGCAACGGGCGCATAAAATCGAAGGAAATTGTAAATGAAACGCACTTGAAATGCTGCTGCAACGTCGGCGACTAATACAGACACAGGACACGGTATTCAGTGCTCAGGACACTGGGCGTAACCGTATCCTGCTCCTTGCGCCGTAACGCTGACAGCAGCAGCCCCACCCCCAACTACCCCCAACTACCCAACCACCCGCCGACGCTCACTTGGATTGAGTTACAGTTACATTCACGACCGGATGCGGATGCGGATGCGGCAGTCAGCAAAAGGCGCTTTGTGGCAACATATGGAGAGTGTGCTTTAAGTGCAATTGTATATCCTTCCCGGGGTTTCTGTGGTATGCGCCGGAGTTGGGCGTGTGTGTGCGACACACATAAATAATACAAGCATATGAGACTCTCTTTTTTGTGTCCTTGTGCGTGTAAGTGTATACTTAGGTTACACACACACACACACACACATACACATACTTGGTTATCCTAGACGCGACACTCTTTCGTATAATTATTTATGTAATTGTCATCCGAACTTCATAAGATTTCATTTAATGGGCCATATACCAAATATAAATTGGCGTTCTTGATTTATTTGAAGTTTCTGTGCTCAGGCAGCAGTCGCGTTGACGCCAGCATTTGTCTAGCTGTCATGTTTTCATTTACACACATAACCACACAACCACATACGCACACACACACACACACACACACACACCCACACACACACACATAGAGTACTGCAGCTGGTCCTGGTTGAAGTGTTAAGCTCGTCAACTCCTAAGACCGCAAATCGAATTACACATGCAAATCACTTGGTTTGGTCACTTGTCCTTTTCAGTCTGCACAGTTTTCCATCTCCTGTATCCTGCATCCTATATCCTGTGTACATTTTTTAGTTTTTTCCTCTCTTATTTTCATTTTTTGGCCAACGATGATTGTCCATTGCCTTCTCTCTCTGTCTCTTAATGGCCATTTGGACAGTTTAAAGCAATTACTTATATGAATTGCTGTCGCTCTTGTATATGACACTTTGCGATTGTTAAACGGCAAAAATCTAATTATAAAACAAGCTGTGACAAAAATCCTGTCAATGCATTGAGTTCTATTATGTGGACAGCTATAGTTTAATGTATTTGCTAAAAACAAAGAAAAAAAAACCCAATTTTGCACTTAAAATACAGAAATAGTTAGGGATAGTGTACTCAAGATATAAGTTAGTAATGAAAGCATTAACTGAGTCTAAAAGTTAGGCTATATATTCATTAAAAATAAGGCAGCTATTATGTCATATTATATCATGTTTATCACATATTATATTATATCATATATGTCACATAACATTGTTAAAATTAAACCGATTTTCACAAGAAATGTCTGATTTATATAAAATCAAAATTCAATTCCTTTGACACACATAATTTTGCCTAAATTCGAATTTCTTAAAAAATACCTTAAACTTTAAAGCATTTTTAGCATTTATTAGTATTTTTACAACTCTGTTTATTCTCGTCAACATTTGCATTGCCATTTGCTCTCCTTATTGTTTATTCTTTGGTTTATTCATTCTACACATTTTCTTTCCCTTTTTTTTACTCTATATCGATTTTCTGTCTATGATCTTTGATTTTTCAATTTCTTTTGAATCGGTTTTCTAATTGTTTTACTAAAGGCAGACATTCACAGACTATAGTCTCTTTCCTATTCCCTAACTTTCCTTGTTTTTCAGCTGTGCTTTGAGCTGCCAAAATACAACAAAAATTATATTTAATATTTATTTTGAAATGTAGTTTTAAATGTTATAAAACACACACAAGTAGGCTCAGTTCTTTGTATAAATGTAGTTTAAACTGTCGTAACTATTGTAATTATTCCAAGTTGTAGATTATTTATATAGATTGTATTTGCATAATAGTTAAGAAATAATACAAATTAATCTATAACTGTTGCATCTTTATGACAAAAATAAACAAAGTTTATATTCAACAAATGACCCCAAAAATAATCACAATTGTCAACAATATTGTTTAGCGCGATCTTGATAGACACAATTCAATAGTTCCCAGTGCCCAACCCACAATGACTCAGTCACGCACACACACACAGTCACATATGTGAGTGTATGTGTGTGCGTGTGTGTGTTTTTCTGTTTTTTACTGTCGCACGTTTCACAGTTAATTTATATTCATAAGTCAAATTGGTGTACAATTACCGCCCGATTATGAAAACGAGCAACAGCGGGCGGCCAACAACAAAAACGTTTGTCAAAAACTCCCGCTCTGCTGCCAGGACATCCCCCCCTATACCAAGCCCCTTCTACTGTGAGAAGGGTCGCTTGGCTTGGCTTTGGCTTTGGCTGGGATTGGGAACTGACGGAAACACTGAAACTGCGCGCCAAGCAAGCCAAGCCATATGGAGCGAGTCGTTGTTGCTGTTGCTATTTCTATTTTTTAATACGGCGACAAGTTAAAACAACAACAACAAAAGGAGCAAAAGGAGCAAAAGGAGCAACAAGCAACCCCCGAATGACACTTGCCAAGTATTTTCTCTTGCTGTGCTGCGCTGTTTTGCCTGCTATCTCCCCAAGGATCAGCAGCAACAAGCACGTTGCCATGGTGGAGAGGTAGAGAGCGGGGTGTGGATTGCTCGGACTATGTATGTATGTGGAACTAGAGCTCAAGCTGCTTTGCCAATGTAGTTGATGAGCTGGCGCCTCGTTGCGGGCGGGCGGACGTTGTTGCTGTTGTTGTCGTCTGTTGCTGTTGCTGCTGCTGTTGTCCTGTCAGGACATGTCACCTACACACAGCCACATGTAGACGCGTCGGAGTCCCAGTCACCGTCACCGTCACCATCACCGTCACAGTCTCCTTCAGCGTCTCCGTCTCCGTCTGAGTTTCAGTTTGAGTTGCCCTGTGGCGCTGGCTGGGCGGCATTAACGAGCCAAGCACCGAACACATCATGTCCTTCTCCAATGGAGTCAGCCAGTCACTGAAAGTCAAGCAGCAATTGCTGCTGGGCATAGCCAGAGAGCTATGGCTGCTCTGCTCCTTCATAGCCTTATAGCCTTACAGCAATGCAGCTAAGCCGTCATCTTGTCATCGTCATGAAAAATCTGTGAAGTCAGCCACAATTTTGGCGCCAGTCTGCTTAGCAGCCAGCTGTGCGTGTGGATGCGTGAACCCAACAATTTTCTACACCCCCTCAACACTGCCAACCCACTCCCTCTCTCTCTATATACACTATATAGTGCCTCTAAACTCGATTTGCCTTTCTACTTGGCGCTGAGGCAACAGGGGCGTTAAAATCATTCCGCAATGCTTCATTTTAATTTAGCCGCACAGCGTTTGGGGGGGGCAGCATTTGCTTAAACGTATTCAAAGCGCGTGTACAACGTCAGGACATCACATCCTTCCACTACTAACACCCTCCTGGTGTGCAAGTGGCATGCGGCTTTAGTTTTAATTTAGTTATTGTTGCCACTTCAATTGGATGCGTATAGAGCCAAGCAGCAGCAATCTTAGATTTCTATAGTCTATAACATTATATACATTCTGTCACGGGTCATTCTCTCTCTCTATCTGACTCTCTCTCACTCTCTTCAACCCCGCTTGACGTGTCTTAGATCTCAACTTTATGGTTGCCGTGTCCTTTGGGCTTTGCGCTCGCTGATTTTTCGATTTTGAAAATGAGGTCATGAGACGCGGCACGTTTGCCATATGGGAATGCTGTTAGCCTTTGAAATCGCAGTCGAGTTGAGTAGCCGCTGGGAGCGGCAACAGTGTTTCCATATTTCACAGTAGGCAACACTTTTTTATACTCTATTTGGAAGAAGTGGGTTAAGAGAGTCCTTGGGGCTTGCGTCTTTCGGTTATACCTCTTGAGACGAAAGATAAAGTATTACAACAACTACACACACAACTTTCCGCAAAAATTATTGGTTAGAAATAAAACACCTTCGTTTGTAATATTTCTCAACTCATAAGATATAATTCTTTTATTTTTCTTAAAATTTATGTGACCGCCACGGCGCGTCCATACAATCCGCTGTCTTGCTGATGCAATATACAAAGTTGTGTGCGCGAAAACGAGATGGCAATATGTTATTTGAATTTCATCACAATGCTCAATATTGCATCATGCATGTACTCTTGTATGTGTGTGTGCTGGCGAATGTGCAGCGAAAAACGAAATGAAAATGAAACGATCAAAAAGCGCAGCCGTCCGTTAATATTTGAACTGGCTGCGTTCCTCAACAATGATAATTTGGCTGTTCCGAATTCCACTAATAAATTTACTTTTCAGTGCAAAATAATATTAAAATTCTTGAATTTGTTGTATTATCTTTGTTTACTTTTGGAAAGATTCCTAATGAATTCGTTGCATTTTTCTGTGGAATTGTTTAAAAAATAAACCCGTAATACAATCATGTAACAGATTTTTACAAATTTATAGCTAAAAGTAACCAAATTAACAAAATACTTATGAACTTATGAGAGCTTTGTTTCATTTTCCTGCAAATAAACAAAATCCCTTAGGTCTGCTCTTATTTTTAAGTATTTTTCGCTTAAAATGATTTCAAATTTTAGGAATTGAAAACGGCATAGGGAATAGATCCTATTTTATACACAGACTACTTATAACCTCCTAAATAGATTAGCTTTAAAAATAAACAAGAGAGATACACTTTCATGCCTTCCCAGCTACAGAAAGCACTCTTGACAACTTCCTAGAAAAACAGAAAAACAGAGTATAGTACAGTCAAAAACAACCTACAGCCTACTTTTACTTTCAACTTATTGCTGTTGTTGCCTTTTGCCGCGATTTATATTTTGTATAATCTTCATCAGCAGGCAAAACAAGTGAAAAACGCATTATTGATGCGTTGCCAGGCCACGCGTCAGCTACCTTCCTCCCTTAGTCTCCCTTCGCCCTCCCTTTCCCTTTTCAAAACTTCTGCCGCTCATTTGAGGCTTAAAGTACGTAAAACTTTTTTACAGCATTTAATGCAAAAATATATATATTTGTATATACATATAAAGCAACAACTATGTGGAAAACAACAAGCAAGTTCCATTAGCTGGCGAGGATTGTTTGGAGCAGTCGCTACAGCCGCTACAGCTTTTGGCTTATAGCTTTTGGTAGCTGCGGCTTAGCTGGGCTAATGATACACTTCCATTGAAATTATAGAGTGCCAGAGCATTCGGAAACGCGCATAAAGCCAGTGCAATTAATTTTTGGAGTCACGTCAGACCAAGTCAACTCAAAGTACACTCCAGTTGAATTTAAAACCAAGTTAAGTCGCTCCACCTCAAGGAAGGCAGATGCTGTTGCTTCGCTGTAACCTAGCAGCTGGGAGCAGAGTACAGTGAACACGCAGAGCATTTACAAATTAGCCTGGGTAGCCAGGATCCTTAGCTTGGTGCCTGCTTGTGGCTGTTTCGGGGTGGCGCCTCAAAAGCCAAACAATTAGCTGAAGTGGCTTAGCAGCGGGCGTCTGATTGAAATTAAGTGCAATTCAAATGGCGACACGAAACGTATGCAATAAAAGCAATTTACCTAAAGCCAAAACCTAACCCACTATCCCCTCAATAATAGAGTGTACTGTCGCCAGTCCAATCTCTAAGCCCAAACCCTCCTCCCAACTCTCAGTTCTAACAACAAAACGCAGCTTTTCTTTCAATTGACTACAAAGAGCGAAATGTGCGTCGTTTTGTATAGAGGGGGGGAGTAGGGGGTTGAGTGAGATTGGAGTTTTATTAGGGGGGTGGAGTTTTGTTTGTCTGAGCTGTGGCATTAGCTCAACGCGCAGCAGGTTGCCAATGTTGTCTATTGTTCCCATTTTCCGGTTTTTCCTTTTACTTTTTTGCTTGCTCCTGCTGGCTCTGGGTAGATCTATGTTATATGTTCTCTTAAGGACTTTTATTTTTTTTATTTTCTGTGCACTCTCTTTCTCTTTCTGGTTCTCCTTCCAGTGCATATAATTGATTTGTGCCGTCTCCCTCTCAATTTGGCTGGCATTTGAACGATTTCGCCTTCTGTTCAATTGAATGGAAACTTAAATATACATATGTATATATAGATGTATACAGCTATATATGTCTAGGTCCATGTCGCAGGTACATGTCCTTGTTCTGTGTCCATGTCCATGTCCGTGTCCATGCTTACAAATCATTGGCTTTTGCATTTAGTCCTTACCAAGCAATTCGAATATTTTATTTCAATCTAATAACGCCAAACCAAATCTCCTTCAGCTATAGCTTCCATCCAGAGTCTATTTCTCTTTCCCCCCACCCGCCTATTGGTCTGTCCAAGGCTTTGCTATGGCATTTGTCACGTTGCAGGTTTGGTTTTTTGTTATTAATCTCAATTTGCCCCCACATAGTCACACTTCGTCTGTGTGTGTCCTGGCATCCTGCTGAATGCTGAATCCTGCCAGTGCTGCTGCTCGATATGATACAGTCTTGTTTACCTTTTTCACAGCAAAGTGCAAAGAGCACAGCGGACGTGCTTCAACTGAATGTCCTCATATAAGTATTCCAGATTATACAATTGGATAGTTGCCAATTGGATACACTTTAATGAAAATAATATGCTAATCCTTTTGAATCCTTTCTGTGCTAGAAAGCCTCAGACAATTAGGATTGCGTATTTTATTGAATTAACACAAATGATTTGAGCTTCAAGAAAAGGTTTAAATTGGATTTCAATGTGGTTTGGAGAAGGTATTAAATTTTTGTTTTTATTTTTTTGTGTGAAAAAATTGAGTTGGGATTTAAGGAGATTAAAGTAGGATCTAGGTATATTTCTAAAGAATCGTCTATTTATTTATATACTTAGATAAATTTAGTATATTCTAATATCAATTTTTAATTCTAGCCTTTTCTAATGTGTAGAATTTTTAAATTCTTCCAGTCAAATCAATAAATTCAAAGCTACAAAAACCCTCAGCGGATTGTATGGACGTGTCAGCCCATTTGACCATTTGACAAAAATAATAATAATAATAAAGAAAAAGAAAACTAAACAATATTCCAAGGATAAGATGAACATATATCCTTTTAAACTACAGGTACTTTAACTAACCAGCTAAACCTGTGAAACCTTGGATCAGACCTAGTCCTAAAGAACATTTTAAATACATATAGTACGTTTTTGAAATATCAAGGGCGTTGTTTTTTGTGACAGTACAAACAATTGAAGTGGGCGTGGCAATGGTTCGCACAGTATCCAGTCTGATGGTCACTTGGCAAAAAACAATTTTGCCGCCCAACAAAAATTGCCTCGATTTTTTCTGTGCTGTAAATATTTTCACAAAGCACAAAAGCTGAAATCAAATTTGTGATAGGTGCGACAGGGGTCCATGTGGGTGGAGCCAGTCGAAGGATAACAGACAGACAGACAGTACACACAAAAGATGAGCATACAGGACACAGGACACTGGACACAAATTTTACGTGTATGGTAAAGAGAGATTTTCATTTGTTGTCCCAGCACGCTTGCTGTTTAAATTATGATTCTTAAATATTGTAGAAGGTAAGCTGAGAGTGTGCTCATAGTACAAAGTATTTATCTCCATCTAAAAGTTGTATGACTTTGCAGAATGGTTTGTAATGCAATAAGTTAATCATACGCCTGTTGTTTGGTAACTTAAAACGCAAAACGAGCTAGAATTAAGGACATGACAGGAAGGCTTCAGCGCATAATGGGGGCCAGGCTAGCGATAATGAGCGTTATGGCAACGCCAGGATAAGTAAAAGGACACCAACAGCAGCAGCAGCAGCAGCTGTTGCGCAATGATAAAAGCAACAAGTCCGTTGTCAAAGTCCCCTATTTCTAAGTATTTATATAAGTACATAAAGCAAACTACAATATTCTATAGAAACTTGAGTCAAAGCGCGGAATATTAATATGAATGTAATACTCGGAAATTATCTGTTGTTCTAATGAGCGCCAGGACAACAAAAAATAAATAATAAATTTAAAACAAATCCGATATTATAAGTAATTATCCACACACATATCTTCATTATATAATTTTTGTAAGGTTTGATAGCTCAAATTGAAGGTAAGGTGAAAGCAAGTTGAGAAGCAAAGCAAGAAGCCGAGAAGAGAGTCAGAGAGATCAAGCGAACAGAAAAGCGAACAGCAAAGCAAATTGAACTGCGAGAAATAAAGCGAGAAACAAAGCGAGAAGCCAAACGAGAAGCAACAAAGCAAGGTGTGCAATGAGCAACCAAGCAAAGTGAGAAGTAATCCAAGAAGATAAGTGAGAAAGCAAGGCGAAAAACTAACCAAGTAGTTAAACGAGAAACAAAGCGAGAAGTCAACCACGAAATCTATTCAGAAACAAAGCGAGCAACAAGCGAAAGAGTAAGCAAGCAAAGCAAAAAGCAAAGCAAAATTAAAGCATATTCAAGTAGCACAGGAGTTTCTATTCTTCACAGTTATATTTCACATCTATATCTATATATACATAATATTTGTTTAGCTTCTTTCTTTTTCAATCCCTGCTCCACATACTTCCTAAAATTTTCATTGCTTTGTTAAACCATTTTCGATATTCTACTCCAAAATGCTTCTCGCATACCCTAATCGCTTTACTTTTTGCTAGTCAAGCAGACATTTAAAAATATGCTTCTATTACTACGAGTGCAATTGGACCAAATGACTTGCATTTACCCAGACAATCTGTTTGGATAATTTAGTCCTTTTAGAGCTGCTCTTTGTATAAAATTTGATGTCCTTCACGTTTGGTAGTTGCATCTATGTAAGTAGTTGGTGACTTTATAATTGCTGTTTTGCTGTCGAACTGAAAAGCTTTGCAGCTGAAACAGCAACAAAAACAATAATAACAATTGGCCAGAGGAAAAAGTTTTGCTTTTACCTGTCATACAGCTTTGGAACCTGTGATTTTTCTATTAGAGATGAGCACGTGTTGGAAGTTAGAGTTAGAGCAAAAATGTCTATACGATCCTTTAAAGCAGTTAACTGGATTTTGCTTGAAACTATCTAATACATAACTTTGCTTGTGCCTTTATTTCGGTTCTAATATAGCTGGATTTGAGTTGGCATATTCCGTGAGCTATAAAACTTCGTGTTGAGTCCGTCTATGTTCGTGTCACGCTAGAAAATTCAACACTATTCACAGCGTTGCCAACTTCCTGCCAGACATGTGTGCAAAGTTTCAAACTGGCCTTTGGTGTTGCATTAAAGGTAACAACATACTTAAAGCATATATGTATGTATACATGTGGATATACATGCCACATGGATACATGTGTATATTAGGTATGTGGTCTATTGAATTCATGGCATCCTGTTGTTGTATTTTGTTTTGTTTTGTTGAATACTACAGTTGGGTTTCCTGGAAAAGTCATAAAAGCGTACAAAGCAAAAACAAAAAACGTGCAAGCCAAACAATACAATTTGTTACCAATTAAATGACTGCATTACATAATAATAAAATAATAATAATAATAAAATAATAACAGCAACAACAACAGCCTGACAATAATAGCAAACAGCTGCCGCTTCACTCTCTCCTTCAGCTACATCTAACTAAATTAAGTGACAGACAAGGCAACTGTTATTTTTGTTGTTGTTGCTATTGTTATTGTTGTTGTTGTTGCTATTGTTGTTGGTACTTCTGGCGTCAGTGAAGCCAGGCAAGTGTGTGTTGTGTTGTGTTGTGTGGATATAGTATAATGGGTATATACGTAAGCATCCCAACGCATATTGGTTGTCAAAGTAACCGAATCAATAGCATACACTCAGGAGTCAGGACGAACACACACACAGGACACAAAAGACACGGAGTACTCTGACTCCATGTGGGCAGGGCAGAACAACATCTTTATTAGAAGTTGTCGAGCTACTAAACAAAATTTTATATTACTTCATTATGTGAATGCTTTTGATTTGATTCCATAATTTGTTTGGTGACTCCAGGGCTCTGCTGGTATTTTAATAAATTGAATATCCATTCATTAGCAAAATTAGCACAAATATTTTGCCAGCTGCAAGCCAACATCAATTAAAAAACAAGAGAGCCAAATTGGTCAGTTTGAATTGCCGAAGTTATGTATACTCTGCCTGAAAAATATTGCATATGAAAATTATCATTTTAATTGATATTTCCTGGGTCAGCTCGGAAAACAAAAAATTTGTTAATACCATAACTCAGTTTTCTACAATTTGTTTCTATTTCAGCTATAGGATAAAGTCTTCCGATCTTAATAAAAATCTGTCATAATTTAAAGAACTAACAATTTGTTACTATCGACAGCATTAGAATATAAATAGTTTTCCTATTCTTATCAAATTTAATCAACAAATATATAGAAAATACGACTTTAAGTATAGAAAAATAATTGTATCCCACATTAAAGCGTATAATAAAATCAAACGCACTTTTATTTATATCAAAATATATATATATATAAATGTTTATTAGTAATTTGTTATATATGTTTATGCATGCATGCGTGTTGTGTCTGTTTTAGTTTTTGTATTGCAATTAAATATTTGCAACACACAAATTGCAATCAATTTATTCGTTTATATATTTTATTGACGTTCTTCTTCTTCATTTTATTGCAATAATTATTCGAATTATTTCAAATGCCTGTGGGCTGGCCAAAAAATAATTTTGCAAATATACAAACAATTTTCTTATTTTGTTTTTGTTTTTTTTTTTTGTTCACAATTTGTTTGCTATCAAATTATTGTATTTTTTGGTTGTGCACACACACAATACTATTAATAATAATATGTTTACATTTACGGTTTACAATTTCTATGCACTTAATTATTGTTATTTTTCGGTTTTTATAGTTCAGTTCTCTAATCTACATTCATTTTTCTGATTAAATTCAAAACTATGTTGTGTATTTTATTATTTTAGTTTTGTGTACTTACTGCTGTTGGGGTGTGTGTGTGTAGGGGTGTGGGTGTGTGTTTGGTTGTGCTACTAACATCAATCTTTACACCACGAATATAGACACTTTAATTTTACACTCGTTTTATTTTTCCAAGCTATTGACGAACTTTGGAGTCAAAACTCTTCCGTATTTTCACTTACGCCATTTTGTGGAAGTAAACCTCCCTCAAATGTTTTCATATTTAATTTAGACAAGATTTTTCGGATTAAATTCACTCGGGCGACATTTGGATTTCAATTCACTATTTTAATGACAATTATGGAAATTGTAAGATCTTACCAAACTTTTTCTCTATTAAATGTAATCATTAATCACTTTTGAGAAAGATTTTGCGAATTAAATTCACTTGCCAGCAACTTGAATTCACTTTAATTTAGAGTATTTCACTTCCACGGAAAGCTTTTCATAAGCGGGCAACAAATCAGGGCAGCTTATTGGTTTACAATACAAACAAAAAGTAAATAAGAAAAAGAATATGTATCTTTGGCATTTTTTATTCAAAATAAATTGATACCGTTAATGTTGTTGTGGTTTTTTTTTATGGTTTTTGTTTTTTTGTTACAAAATACAGTGTAAATCTTTACGCTTAATGAGCTTCTACAATTTACTCGAAATTAGTACATATAATCGTAATATATGCTTAATATAATAGGCATTACGCCGCATTTGAGCGGTCGTATTTTCATATTTTCATGTTTTTTACTTCATTTCTGATTTCATTTTGTTCATTAAGTATTTATGTTGATTTCGTTTTTCTTTCAAGAGAAAATATTGCTCTAACTTATATAGAATTTACGGTCGCGTATATAAAAATCAATGGACATACTCACTAGACAGTAAAAATCTGCAGTTTAGTACAATTCAAATGGTTCGTTTTTTGTTTTTTCTCAAGTAATATTAAGTATATATATAAATATGTGTATATTCTAATAATATGTGGGGTCGTGGGTATTTGTAAAAATCAATTAAAAACTAAGGTCTACTTTAAGTAATTATTTGATATACTTTAGTGTTTGTGTGTTTATGTAATGAAAAATAATATTTTTTGTGTTCTTTTTGTGGTTGTTATGGACAATGACATTATTTTTTTGGATATGATTTTTTTTTTTTTTGATTGGTGGTATGGAAGAGGAAGCACTTGTGGGAGAACTATAGGAATTCTGAACATTTAGTACTATTATTTTGATTTGTTGAATAAATTGTGAATACAACACTCATTATTCAAATTGGCAGCTGTATTGAGTATAGCGTAATTTTATCCAAAAAAAAAACCGGCTTTTACAAATAAAACATTCGCTGCTTACAACTAAATGCAAAAATCAATTCAAGCGTTAGATATGCCCTCTGCTAAAGAAACTTGCAAAGCCAATAAATAATATAATAC
This sequence comes from Hirtodrosophila alboralis, assembly GCA_035043045.1. Lineage (NCBI taxonomy): Eukaryota > Metazoa > Arthropoda > Insecta > Diptera > Drosophilidae > Hirtodrosophila > Hirtodrosophila alboralis. The sequence continues at coordinate 1,679,312 of JAWNNH010000195.1, read as the reverse complement.
AATCATATGATATAATACTAAGCCAACAATTTCTAGCATTGTCTAGAAATGTGGTTCAAATTAAAAAGAAATTTGCCTAAGGGCAGCGACCAGTTTGATATTGGAATTTGTTTGTTTTTTTTCTTTTCAAGCGGACGGCACTGGCCAACAAAAAAAAGATTTATAACAATTCGGCTTAAACACAGTTCAAGCTGAACGTCTTAAGCTGCACAATCTTATATAAATTCAAATTATAATCAAGTTAAAGCTAAAGCAAAGGGCATTGACAAAAAGCGACAAACCGCGTTTTTTCAAAATATATATTCAGCATGTTGTGTTTTATAAATGCTATCCTATAAATGGTATTTGTGTATGTGTGTGTGGTTTTTCAAGCTCATACGCTTGCATGTGTGTGTGTGTGTGAGTGTGTGTTTACATATACATAAGTTAAGGTACATACTAGATAAATAATATGCAGCATAGTGTTTAGTTTAGTTTTTTTTTTTGTTTTAGCTTAAGTTCTTGCCAAGTCGCATATTGAAATCGTTTAATTGATTGTTTGTTTTTCAGTTTGTTTGTTATTTTCTTTTTGTTTTTATCGTTCTTAATACAATTTCATTAATATACTCGTATATATTCATTATATTTTGGGCGGGGCTGTCGACTATAACCTTAAAAATTCAAGATTTGAAATTTAATTCACGTAGAAAGATTGTGTTTAAGAGTTGATTTCGAGGTTGCGAGAAAGTTTTCTTTTGTTAGATTAAATTTTTTGTTTTTTTGTGTTTTTTTTTTGTAAAAAATGTTTTGTTTTAAATGTTGATTAGTAGTGATTATTGTTGTTGTTGCTGCTGTTATTGTGGTTGATTATTGTTGTTGTTGACACAATTTATGGCGATACATATGGCGGTGGCTTGCGATAGGATGGCGTTGCCGGTGATTTCCCTCGCACCTCACGACCACCCAATACCACAGCCGGCGGCGGCACATATTCATCGACATCATTGTCACCATTCATGTTGGATGTGTTGTAGGAGGGCGGCAACAGCGGTGGCTTCTCATCCTTAAGTATGACAGGGCTTTTGTTGCCTATTTCCGGTTTCTCTTCGAACTCATCCTGAAAGATGACCGGTATGCCCTTGGTGCGGAACGATTTGCGTTCCTCCTCATCACCTAAAATGAAATAAATGTAATAAAAATGATTAATAGAGGTCTAAGTTCTTAGTGTTGACAAGAAATTAAAGCAATATTTAATTTATTTACTTACCCAACTCCATTTTGCCGCTCTTGTGGCGACGGCGATGCAAGCAACAAGCTATTATGGAGGCAAGCAATATCATGACAACTATAATAACAGCGGGCAGAATAAAGGTGGCCAAATACTGATCCGGTGTGGTAGGCTGCAGACTAGGCTCCTTGCTGCGTGGTGGTATATACTCATGCTGATTGATGTCTCTGTGCTCCACAGCTACAAATTAGCATTTAAAGAAAGTATTTACAAATTTTTAAATTATATTATAATCGCAGCACTTACGTTGACAAATGGCTGTGGGCGTAACTATAAAATTGGTTAAATTTAGCTCGGGTCCAAGTGCTTTCTTTACGCTGGCACTTGGCGTATTATCGCTGTTCAGATAGATGCTGCGTATGGCAGCCACATCCTTGTCGGGACAACGATTGTGCGATTTGTATAGCGATGTATTATAAAAGTTAACAACGGTGCTGCCCAATTCATTGTAGTTAATTGTAAATGAACGCACATTGATTTGATTTGTATTGGCATCGCCATGCAACTGAGCAATGCGTTCCACGAATTTGCGCTGCTTTTCCGCATTGAAACTCTCGTGGCGTATGGCCAAAATGGCCTTGAACTGCACAGCGTATTCCTTTTTGGGCAAATGATTAACGACCACAACGAGGGCATCGTTGGCACTTAAGCCACCGCTATCCTCGGCCATAAGCAGATACTCCTCGGTGCCGATGTCGCTGCTTTTGGGTATGCCAAAGAATTCCTGATTCTTGGAATCAAACTGCAACCAATTGCGTGTGCTCAGCTCATGGTTATCTTTTGTTTTAAGTGTAATCGTTAGCTCATTATCATTGGGATCGTAGAAGGTATCGCCGGGCACTTTGTATACCAACAATTGGCCTATTGAGGCATTCACACGATCCACTTGATTGCGTGGCATCGGCGGCAAATTCTTGGCCATGTGCGTGGTGGGCTTTATCTTAGTCAACTCGGTCTTTTGGCAGGCACCAATTAGTTGACCCGTTATGGATCTAATGCTCAACAGCGGCTGCACCAAATCAGTCAAACGTTGCGCATCTAAACGACGTACTAGATCATTTAGCTCCGACTCGGGACATTCGCTGGTGGGCAGCGTTTCATTGAAGTATACAAAGGTGGCGCTTTGCGGGTCCTGCAACGTCTGACGTATCTCACGCACCACCAGTGCCGAGCTGCTGCCATCCTCCAGCGTGTGTGCAACGGCCTTAATCAACTTCAACTGCCAGTCAATGTTGTGGCTTAACTTCTCATTAATGCGCACTGCAATGTTGATCTCATGATTGATGGTGCGCACTGCACGATGCTGCTGCACGCTAATCTCCACAGTTTCCGTAACGCTAGAATTGCTTGAATCCGTGGCCGTGAGACGATATTGCCAACGGGAGACGGCATCGTCCAGGGGTCTAAATAATTAAATAGATATTATTAGTTAAAAGTTTCAAGAGTTTTAGTTTATAACTTACAATCCATAGAGTTCACGCTTGTCTGCATTGAATTGCAGCCAGGATGTGGGCTTAAGTTCATGGCCATCCTTGTCAGTAAGATCCAGACGCAAATTCGATTGATCTTCGGCATCGAAAAAGGTTTCCACAGGCACCATAAAGCTAAACGCTTTGCCCGATGTCACCGCAATCTTCTGCAGACGCATTTTAATAATGGGCGCACTGTTCTCCTGACGCGGCTCCACATAATCTGTAGATGCATCCGTTGTGCTGCTGACCTCAAGCTGCGGTTGCCTGGTTGTTGCCGTTCCCGTTGCAGATAGCTGAAAATAAAGTTTGGCATTAGTTTGACGTAGTTATGGTACATGGTTTAATTTACCTCATTACTGGACAGATTGGGAACGCTGCTGTTGCTGGCAGCTTCAAGGGCATCCACAGCGTTGGCATCATCTGTCGAATTCCCTGCCTGTTAATTATAGAGATCTCATTAAATGACATAAAAGAACTGGCTAATTAAAACAGCGTTTTTTTTATATATATTAATATTCTTTCTCCTTTTTTTTTTAGTGTCATGCTTGAATAGTGTTTTGAGAGCTAAGAGCAGGCAGAGTAATTAGTAGTGTGTACCAAACTGTTGTGCCACAGATACAAATACAATTATAGCTACACAGATACATGCTACACATACATACATATGTGTAGCATATATGTATATGTTGTATATATAAATAAACATGCAATACCAAGAAGGACATGCGAGAGAATGCGCGCTGTCAATCAGCGCTGATTGGCATCCCATTTCAAAGGATATATAAGTGCATTAGCTGTTGAAACGATGAGAATCCCTTAATTGGCTTAACTAGTATTATTATTATTGTTGGTTTGTGGAGCAGCGGAGTGAGATAGGGCTAGGGTCTGGAACTTAACGAGGATTGGGTTTTTGGTGCAGCTTATTAAATTCTATATTTATATTTGCTACTTATACGTATGCATACAGTGTGTGGGCGGAGGAATGAGTTCACCTTAGGACTAATTGAGAGCGTGCTGTGCGCGTGCGAAGCCGTTGTGGACTCGATCTCAATCTCGGCCAGCAGCGTTGGATGCATTGTGGCTGCCACATCAACATTAGCCACTTCTTCGGTGGTCAGCCAGTTGTTGCCCGGTTCGAGCTCATTAACACTTGTCTGTGTTTGCAGTTTGCATTCGTTTTGTTATTTTTAATTGATATTGGAAAGTTGTTAGAGTTTTCTTTTATATGTATATAGGAAAAAGGATCAACAAAACTAGCTTATAAATATATAGAACTTGGGTCAACCCAGCAGCTAAAAACGCAGATATATGGGGAATAAATAAACTTGGAATATATTTTCGCCGAAGTCAAAGGGAAATTTTCATTCATATATGTTGCTCGGAATTAAAAGTAACTCTTCATTCATTTGAAAACAATTAAAGACACTGAATCAGGTATTTATCATCCTATAAAGTATTTCAAATTATGCAAATCCAATTACTATGCTGCACAGCTTACTAGAAACATTTTTAGCTTAACTTAAACTAAACTGTCTTTTTTTAAGTGCAAGAAATTTTGTATTTTATAGAAGCCCAATTTCCAGAAATAACTTTGTACAACCTTAAACCACAAATGTAAATAAATATATATAACTAAATAAATAAAATAATAAATACAACTATTTATACAACCTTAAACCACAAATCTAAAAAAATATATATATATAAATAAATAAATTAAATTATAAATATAACAACTATATCTATATATACAAATACATATCTATACAAACAATAATTTATACATTAACTAATTCATAGTTTTGTTAATAATTATTCATCATAAGATATATAAAATACAGTCTTCATATAAGTAGACGCATTTAGCAATCGAATCAGTAAGTATTCTATATTGCTTACAACTTAACTAACTAAATTTACAGCTTATACAATTATTATTTGAGGTTAGATTCTCGACAAAGTGATTATACAAATTATACAACAATGTATATAGCACGAAACACAAGGATATTATTATATAATGTATGTACAGCTAGAGCTGGAAAACAAATGATGATAATAGCGCAGGTTTTTGATGGTTTTCTACAATCAATAATATCGATAGTATCGAAACTAAAATCAAAAGTTTAAATTATATTTATTTTCATATAATTATGTTAAATTGTTTTATAATAAATTATTATTCAAATTAAAAGTTAGTTTTATGAACATATCTCTAGCTGCATCGATACTATCGAATTTATCGATACTTTTCCAACTCTAGCATATACATACACACATACATATGTACTTTAGCTATTATTTATGCGCTGACTCGACGCGGGTGGGGCGGGATGAAGTAGGCGACGGCACATAAGGACACATAAGACATAAAGACACAGATACATACAAAAAAAAATGGCTAAAACAACAGTTACAATTGTCGCACAACGGGAGACATAAACAGAGAGAGAGATACACACATACACACACTCATACACACTCAATAAGACACACACACACACACACGCACACACACAAAAGCGACATTACCTTTGGCGTTTGTGATTGTGTTGTAGTTGTAGTTGTTGTTGCTGTTGTTGTTGTTGGCATAGTGGCAATTGTTGTTGTTGTATCGAATGATGATGTTGATGAAGATGATGATGATGGTGATAATAATGAAGTTGTTGTTGCTATTGCAAGAGTATTAGCCATATCAGAGTCTATAGCACTTGCTGCTGTGCTTGAGCTGCTCATAGAGCCTGCGGCTGTGGTCGAGAAGGATGTGGTGCCAAAAGCAACAGGATTGCTACTATTGCTGTTGCTGTTGCTGCTGCTGGTGGTTGATTCAATGGGGGATGCAGCAGGAGATGAGTTGCTGTTTAAATGGGAAACGGTAGGATTGGAGCTGCTGGCATCGTATGGTGTAAATGCTGATGCAGACGTTTGGGTATGAGCTGGTGTGCCGGGTGTAGCGGGTGTTATGTTGTCATTGTTGTTGTGGTTAGTGGTCGTTTGTGAGGTGCTCGTTGCCGCGTGCTCAGCTACATCAACAGCGTCAACCTGGTTGTTGTTGTTGTTGTTGTTATCATTGTTGTTGTTGGCTGCATCTTCGTCTATGAAAACGGCGTTTACCGTAGCCAGGGAACTGATGCCAGGTGCAGCTGTTGTGGTTAGTGGCTGCAACTCCAACTGCTGCTGCTGCTTCTCGACATTTGCATTTTGGCCTGTTTTGAGTTCCAGCTCATTGCCAAGTTCATTGTCGCTTTCCACAATCACGGGCACAGCAGGCACGCCCGACAAGAGGCGTGTCTTGCCCAGCTGCTGCTGCAGCTCTGTATCCTCAACATCTTCAACATCATCGTCCACGCTCAAGGCAGGCAGCTCCTTAATATTTTTGGTGTTCTCTATAGTTTTGCTAATGACAGATTCCAATTTGGAAACGCTTTCCTTAATATCCTCATCCAATTTCTGGGCAGGTGATGAGGAGGAGGAGGATGATGTTGCTGTGGCCGCGATATCCGTGTCTTCCGACTTGTGTTGTTATTGTAATAGTTGTTTTGTTGTTGTTGTAGTTGTTAGTTTATGATTAACATTCATTTGTTTTTTTAATTTTTATTATTAAATATATATTTTTATATATTTATTTTTATGGTAGTAACAGTAGCAAGTAAATGAGCACAGCGAGAAATGTTGAAAGAGAGAGAAAGAGAGTGTGTGTAAATGGCAAAAAAGAGAAGAAAAAGAGACGAGAACACACCATATGATGAATTACTGAATTACATATACACAATGTTAAAGAACCGTTTCATCAAAGTCTATAAATGGATATATATATGTATAATATAGTGTATATAGTATTGTGATCTTTGTGGTGATGTTGTTGTGTTTTGTGTGTTATCAACAAAGTGCATTAACAAACATAATTAAGAATCTTCCGGAAATAATAACGGATTGTGTGTATACTTAATGTATGCCTGTCTATTAAATATATATTTAGATAATAATACATTAATCTGTACTTTTCTTTGTAGCGTGTGTAGTTACAACCAACAGTTAAAACCTCAGGTAATCGGAAACACCAAATTAATAATAAGAAAAGATAATAACTTATTAATTATATCAAAAATGCCACTCACCACACCATGATGATGACGATGTGCATGCGTTGTGGGTACTACTGTAACAGATTCACTGTAAATGAAAAGAGAAAATATTAAATTACAGATTTTATTTAGAAATTCCATTTAATACATACGGCGACGATTCTTCCTCTTCTTCATAATCATAATCATCTTCTTCGGCACCGCTACCCTCCGATTGGCGACGCTTGCGTTGTGATCTAAGAATGTAATTAAGAAATTAATTAATTAAGTAATTTGAAATAGTTGTAAATAGAGTTTAAAGTTCATTACTAAGCTAAGCTTTTTAATACTGTACACTTTAAAGCAAACAAGCCAAACAATTGCATTTGTTTGAATTTGGAAACACAATTCTATTCAATTTATTTGTATTTGTTTGATTTGCGGTTGAGTCTTGTCATAAACAAGCACACTATATAGTTCTTTGCTTACGAATGCATTTGTTCAATTGATTTCTATTTATATATTTGAATTGCAAGTCATTTTTTGCACAATTTGAAATAATTTGTTATTAATTGTAATTGATTTGCATTTGACACACTTGTTATGTATATCATTCGATTTGTTTAAACAAGTATTTTAAAGTGTTACAAACAATCGAAAAATCGTTGATTGTACGCTTGACATCATTAATTGTTCTCAGACACTTACAACAGTTTTTAATTCTACTATTAAACATTTTTATAAACAACTTTTTGTACTATCGAAAAATACCAAAAATCTATAGCTTTACTCTATTCTAAATATTAAGTAATAGGTAACAAAAATATCTAATATTCTGTAGTACAAGGCTCAATTTTTTAATATTATTTTGAACGTATTTTAAGCTCTCTGAATAGTTGAAACCATTTGATTACAACCTAAATTACTACTTAAATAAACTTGTAAACACTCTTCACACTTCTAACAGCTACCTAGTTTTCAATTCCTTGCGCCATATAAACCACAATCCAAAGTTCTCCTCGGTCAAAGCGCCAATGGTGCCATCCTTGATTTGATGAGCTATTTGCTTGGCTATTGGTTCACCCATGCTAAAGTAATTTGCACCACAGCCGATCTGCAAATAAAAAAAACTATGAATAACTATAAAAATAAATATAAAATAAAGTTATACCATGAAACTGGCACGACCTAGACGACGATTCAAAGCTTCCATATGCTTTTGACCCTTGCCGCCCTTGCGCATGGCCAGCTTGTGCATGATGCCCAATTCGCGCTTAGACACCGAATCCAAAGTAATGAGTTCCTGTAAGTTAGAAATGTTAGTTAAGCATAATTATATATTGTAAATATTGTAAGTAAAAATTTACCTTAGGTATGGCAAAGAACTTGGATAGCTTGGATTGCACATGTTGGCGCTTGGCCAGGCTCAGCTCGCTCCAATCATGTTTGCGTAGCAGCAAAGAGAGCACAATCTCCGGCTGCGATTGCTGGCAACGCATTAATTCTGTTACATATGGATCCTGTTTAAAGGCGGGCGCATCTTTGGGCTCGATAAGGGGCACCTACAAACGAAACCGCACAATTCAAGAGTTTAATAGGGGTAGGGGTTAGGGTTAGACAATTCAAGTTTCAAGTGAAATGTGTCAGGCATCATCAATCAAAATTAACAGACAAATGACAGAGGCAGAGACAGAGGCAGAGACAGAGGCTGAATGCAATTGCAACAACAAAGCGCCGCATTCTGTTGCTGTTGCAGTTGCAACCGGACTTGTCTTGCCACTCCGCTTCACTTCGTCTTACCTGTGAGTCGTTCACATTGAAATCCCGCTCAGCATTTGCCACTAACAGCAACAAACCGAGCAATAAAATTGGCAACGTTGCGCTTCGATTGCACTTCATTGATAAGAATGGTGACCTCATATTTATAAGCTAGATGAAACTGCTCTATAATGTATATATATATATATCTATAGACTTATAGAATACAATATCAGTTTCAATTTCAGTTATCGTTTTCGATTTCGTTTCGAGGGCGTTTGACAATAATCCAAAGAAGGGGAAAGTAGTGAGCGCGTTTTTTTGTGCAGAGTATTGTTATTATTATTATTATTAAAGTTGTTGTTGTTGTCGTTTACATCATCTGCAAGAAAAGCAAACGAAATATTTATGAGAATTATGAATAGGAATATATGTGTGTGTATAACTGTCTCGACTCGGTCTCGCGCTTCGTTGATTAAGTACAAGTTATGTTCATGTTAATTATGTATACTTAATTATCATCAACGCATAGATTACTTGACGTTTACCAATTGGGTCACGAACCCACCCAAAGCCCATTCACATTCACATTAATAAATAACTGCTATACGTAATTAACATAAACAAATGTTTTCCATCCGATCAATATGATCTTTTTGGGTAAAAAAAATAAAGAAAAATAACATGAAAATGGAAAGTTGAAGGTGTATAATTATTTCAAGAGAAAAATATACAATTAGTTAGTTTTAAAGTTTAAAAAAAGTTTTACTTGTTTTAAACTGTTTTTTTATTTACTCAAATGTTTGATAAGAAACTAAATTTAACAATAATCTGTGCAACAATTGAACATTTGTTTTTTAAACAAATTAATAAAAAATATGCCAGTCTATTTAATAATAAAAAGAAACCCAGCTGAACAATTTAAAACAATAAAAAATAATTTTAAAGAATTAGTTGCGTCATGTGTTCAACTTAAATACAAATGAGTCTTTTAAATGCTGGTCAAGTTATCAAAAAAAAAAAGAAAATATTTTTATTTATGATAAGATTGTGCCACAAACAAACGCATTGATATGAAATTTGTGCACAATTTATTTAATCTCCCTAATGACGTCTGCATTCCGACTAAACTTGGACTTATCAATGACTTTATTTATTTATAGAAACATACAATTTATTCTCAACTTTCTAGCTACTATTCAAACAATCATTCAGCACTCACTTAACTTATCTATCGAATACTCGAACATACTATGAATGAGGCCACATATTTGAACCATATGTGTCGCAGCGCGAACCCACAAGAATATTGAAAGAGAGTTTGCAGTGAGAAATGTGAAAAGACTTAGGATTGTGTGGAAAACTAATAAAAATTGGAAACGACTTAATTGAGGCATTAAATATGCCAACACATGCAGCGAGCAAACAGTTCAAGCAGGGGCAGGGGCTAGTTGAGTTCAGTTTTACTCAATTAATGATAAATGCAACATGCAACAAAATGAAAAAAGAAAACAACAAATTGATGAAAATTCCGCACAGCTGGTAACAACATTTAGTTAGGATAAAACATATAACATTTCTAAAATAAAAGATATTTCAATTAGAAATGTGAAGGGGTTGGGAAAATTGTTTAAAATTATATATGCTACAATAAGTTGTATCTATGTAAAAGATATTTTAATGAAAAAACGCATTATATTTTAATTTTTGGAATGACTAGACTCTGTTTCAAATAAATATTGAACTTGGGCTTGACATTATCTAACCCGAAAATGATTAAATACTTTTGTTATGATTTTTTGGTGACCTTAGTTTGTGAGGAGATGAGTTTAGTCGGCTGGAGGTCAAATTAGGTTCTTAAATATAACACTAGTTTTTTCTTTATTCTTTTTTCTTTAATCCGATATATTTCAACCTCCTTCGGATTTCGTCACCAGAAATTTTTCACACAGTCCTGTTTGTCTGTTAAATACTTTTTACTTTTACTTTAAGTTTCTGTTTTTATATTGCAGAATTTTTACTAATTGCTCACACTGTAAAACGACATTTTATTGAAGTTATAAAACTATAAAAATAAATATAAATAAATTACAAAAATATGTATTCAAATTTTTAACATTACGCATAAGGAATTCATGCAAAATTTGGAAATATTAGGGCAGACTGTATTTTAAGAGGACCAGAATTGAGTAGACATTAGTTTTCTGAACATTATCGACTTCTAACTTCAACTCTATTTCTAAATTCAATGTTACCTGCAAGACATTTAAATTAAACAAAACATTTTCTTAACTTTCTGCGACTCCAAGCACTTGCAGCAATTTGTTTATTTTTTTTTTATTTTTTTTTTCAAAATGGGCAATAGAAGCAACAATATTAATTGAACAGCTCGTTCCGCCTTCTCCTGTCTGGCATAGCAATGAGGCAGGGCTTGTGGCAAGCAGGGGGCAGGCAGCAGATAGGCATTGGCAACTGGGAACTGGCAACTGGGAACTGAGAACTCTGGGCACAGGCAATATGCCACAAATAGATGAACTTAAAATGCAGCCAAGCATGCCGGGGCCATCAGTCAAGTTGGCAGCAGTTTTGGCATGAATGAGAATGAGGCACAAAACACAGAAGTTTGTTGTGGGTGTTTGTTGTGTGTGTGTGCGTGTGTTTGTGTGTGTATTGTTGTTGTTCTAGCTGTTGTGTGTATGCAAATGAATTAGCATTGCGCCAAATGCAAAATAGTCAGAGACAACACACAGAGAACAAGTTTGTGCTATTGAATGCAACATGGAAACAAGTAAGAGAACTCTGTAAAATTAAAGTTTTCAACTATCAAATACTCTAGTTTTTACATTTAATATTAAGAAAAATATGTGGAGTATATAGGATTTTGGTTATATACGGGTTCGCGGGAATAAAATTGTTGGTAGATTATCAGAGAGATCATTAGTTGTATTTATAACAAATTTCCCAACTCTAGCTTTCAAAATTGTGAAAATTAAAAAGGTATTTTTGAACTTTAACTTATTGCAAAATTTTGCGAAAATGGAACTTGCCTTAAAAGCTAAAATTTTTATAATAGAAAAGATTTTAAGAAATAAGTTCAACGCATATAATTTACAATAAAAAAAATTTAAATAAAATAAGAATTTATTTTGGCGGAAACTGGAACAGAATTAATCGATTTTTAGCAATTTTTGGGCATGACAAAAATATTCCCAATAGATTATACACTCCTCGTCACTTGAATAGGACACCCCTAAGACGTTTTTTCAAACGTCCAGCACTTCCAAATCAAACTTTTGGTTTTCTTTAAATAAAGTTTATTTAATCATTGTCTTTTAACCCGAAGGAAACTTTAATGCTCAAGCTTTGAATATTAATAAAAAATCATTAACTAAAAACTATCAAAATTTGGGTTTGATATATTGATCCAAGTTCAACCTAAATTTTGATAGCTTTTAGTTAATAATTTTTTATTAATATTTAAAGCTTGACACCTAAACGAAAAAATGTTTATAGAGTTCTGCTTTCTTTTAACTTAGGAATTACATACATTTAAGTTAGTTGCAGTATTTTAGATAATATTTTTGTATAAGACATCTATAGACAAATATTCACACAAGCCCAATATACCCTTTAAAAACACACAATATAGTATAATGAAGCTGCAACTGGTATAAAGGCCAGTTGGGTTCAATAGAGTCGAGAGTTCATTTTCATAAATTGAGCAAACAAAAGCAAACTAATAAAGGTACACACATGAGTTGTAAGCTGGTGTGGCAAGAACAAAAGGCGCCAATCCATAAAGCTGACGCTGATGATGATCCTAATGATGATGATGATGATGATGTTCTTTGCCCACGCTTCATAATGCAACGGCTGCTTTTCAAGTGCCGCACACAAAGACATATCGTTATCTATAATGTGATTAGCCATGCATTTAGAGTTGAGTGCCACTCGGAGAGCATGTTGCATGTGGCAGCGCGCATGATGTTGCATGCTGCGGGCATATCATTAACTTGCACCAACCCCCAACCCGCTCTTCATATGCCGCCATTGGGGGCAAAAGTGCAGCCAATTAACGTTACATTTAGGCGACTTCAAGTGGGCGGCAAGGTGCGAGCATATATGCATGTGTGTGTGTGTGTCTGTTGTGCGTGTGTGTGTGTGTGTGTGCAACTTATTGTTGTTGTGGCTGCGGCCGCTGCTACGTGACACAAAAGTGTTGATTCTTTGGGCGCAAACGCGCAGCGGCAACAAAGAACTTCTTTCTTTAACCAGCTCACAACAAAGTGAGCGGCATAAACAAATTTATTTTCATTATGAACGCGCACACACACACACTCCATATATATACGCACAACCAAGCACATACACACACACACACACACACATTTACAGAAAACTACGCCTACTTATTGGCAGCGAGTTTAAAACTGTGAAACTTTTGAAAACTTCATGCCGCAGCGGCTTACGCAGCATTTTTTGACTTATGTTCTTAATACACTATAAAATTAAACAGCTGCGGCAGAGTATACAAGTTTTATAAAAATGCAACAATCAAGCATTGAATATAAAGATCAAAATATATTGCCAAAAATTTTATGTTTATAAATAAAGTATCAGCTCAATGCTATAATCCTACACTAAGAGAAAAGATTTTTTTTATTAAGTTTCGATTTTCGATAAAAAAGATAAAATAAAATTCTACAAACAGAGTATAAATCTTTACAAAGAAGTGAAAATTTTCACAGTACAAATATATATTTTCTATGATAAGCATTAAAGGATAAAATTTGGGTTTATAATCGGAAAATATGGATTTTTTACGATATGAAATTCAGTTGTTCTAAGAAATAAATATAAGATTTATTAATATGCAAACAATTTTCTATGCTCAATACACATTTTTTGGAAATTATGTTGAATTATTTTTTAAACCAAAGTAAAGTAATTTTAGTAAAAATTAAAATATATTAAAAATTTAATTATTGCTTAAACCAAAGTAAAGTAATTTTTTTATTCAAATTTTAAAAAAAATAACTGATTTTTTTTATTATGACCATCAAAATTCTAGATTTTTTCCATGTTTTGTAGAATAAGTTTTCTTGAGATACAAAATAAATAATAAAAATAAATAAAAGAAATAAAATTAATAAAAGAGAAAAATTTGTCTGCCAGAGTTACATTTTCTCCACTTTGTGATAATAATATCCACATGGCAAAAAAAATTCTATGGAGCAATTTCTATCCTGTTTTTCCACAAATTGACGTCAGTTTTTCACAATTTGATATACTCTCTTTTTGAGTGTATAAAATTTCTCTTTTTTTTAGTTCTGTTTCAACAATTTTGTCATATAGAGCATTTTAATAGTCGATACTGTCGCTTGGTATAATTTCTTACTTGTTAAAATTATTTCTTGTTTTATTTTTCCAAGAAATAATAAAGATGATTTCTTACAATATTGTCTGTACAGCTTTCTCCCTCTTCTTACTTAACCTTCCCTCTCTCTCTCTCTTGCTTTCTACATACCCTTCTCTCTCTCTTTCTCTCTACCCCCCTATTTCTTTCTCTCACTCAGTTGCAGCTTTAATTAATTCGATGGCCCGGCAGGCAATGGGCGCGTCGTCTCCAATGAACTTTTAATGGTTTGTTTGTAGCCTCGTTGTATTTTGTTTACGCTGTTGCCTGATTGAAAAATTGTTATATACGAGCAGTATTTTGATATATATACAAACATATTGTATACAATACATATGTATATATATATATGAGTATACATATTCCTTTTGCTTATATGACAGCGCATATTTGACCCACAATCTTGTCGTTTAAAAAATAGCCCCTGCGTCGCCTTTTCCTGTGTCTAAATTTTAATTTTTTTGTTTTTTTAGAGTAATATGTGTGTATTACGTCGTCAATGAACTGGAACCGGGCGCCCTGGTAACAACTGCGAATGCATTAGCCTGTACAAAATAAAACATAATGAAAGCAGGCCACACAATTACCAAAAATAGAACCCCAGTTCAGTTGAACTTAGCCAAGTCTTTATTTTTTTTTTTTGTCTTCACCCCATCAAAAGGCGTGTCGCATTTTTTTAACACAAATTTTGAATTTTTTTTAATGGCATATGTAAAAATAAAAAGCATAACGACAACAGAATGTCGTCCAGTGTGGTTATTAAACACAAAAAACTTGTTGAAATTTAAGGAGCAGTTGCTTCAGCTAACACAAAACAAAATATGAGAAGCATGAATTTGAATTGAATTGCATTGAAGGAATTTCAACATAAGCAAAAGATTTTAAAAGTATTTTAATACCTGTAACTGTGACAAATATTGTGTTACATTGTGATTGAATATCGAGTGTAATAGGATCACAGTGCTCACATTAAGAGTCACAGTTTAGATAATATCAATATTTATTGCAGTAAGTGTATTAACAAGAGTCACAGTTCAGATATTAGCAGTCACAGGTCTGATAACAGTCACAGTCCTGTTAACAGTCACAGTGCTGATAACAGCCACAGTCCTGTTAACAGTCACAGTCCTGATAACTGTCACAGTCCTATTATTAACAGCTGTTAAAATTTAAATTTACATTCTATGTTAATATCAACAGTTACAGTTAATGTCTTAATATAAAATTTATATTTTTTATATTTATATTTTAAATACAAATATAAAAATATTTTTTTTTTTTTGCTGTTTTTTCCTATTGCAGCCTGTCTTATATATTCTTAAATTTGATGATAATATGCAGTTTATAGTTTATTCCTAATTATATAATATTGGATATTAAATTCTTAAAAAAATTTGTAAAAATTATTCTTTAATTAAACAAAACAAACATTAAATCGATAGAGATGGCAAATTTCCAAAAATGTAATTTACGTAATACGATTCGATTTGCTTCAATTGTCTACACTAAAAATAAATTTCTATAATCCAAAAATTTAAATAATAAAATGCCTTTTAAAGTGTACTACAACAAAACTAACATTATCTAGTATATATATTATACATTATCTAGTAATAACATTATCTAGTATATATATTAATATTATTCAATTGTTGTCAAGTGGGCACATAATCAGCATTAAATAAGACTTTAAAGTTGTTAAAAAAAAACTATTATCTAGTTATGATATTCATATTTATGAGACAGATATGATAAGGAGGCTTTAAGATATGCATAAAAAGATAAGCATTCAAAAATAAAAGGTAGCAGCTGCTGATGTGTAACGCAATTTCCGGCGATTGCTCAATTCGGGGTTGAGCAATGAGCCGGAATATCAAAAAAGACTGCAACTGGTTGCAATTTGGTTGCATGCCACTGTTATGGTTAGATCATCAGTCTCATCTGCATGCAAGTTAGCCAAAAAAGGTGTTAACCCGAGAGTCAGCGAAAAAAAAGCTGCAATAACAACGCCAACATCACGTAACCAGCTGCAAAGCACGCACGGAGGCATTCAACCAACACCCAAAATATAAGCTCGGGGAGTCGCCACCAACAGCTAAATAGATGACACGAGATGAAGATGCAAGCTCCTCACGCAACGTGCCCATATCAAAAACACAAAATAATTTTTATTTTTTTTTTTGATAGAGTTTAATTGACTGTAATTGGACTATGACGCTGCTATTTTGGCTAGCAAAGACTCTTGCAGCATGCCCCACCACGCCTACCCCTCTATTGGCAAACCAATTTCAGTTTCAATTTGATTTCAAATTAAGACAAACAAAAAGTTACGGAAATTGAACAGCAAAAAAACAACAAATAAGACAACTTTTGATCAGAGTACTCGATTAGTCAAATACTCTTTGTGTATAATTTGTTAGCTATTAAATTAGTCAGAAAAAACTAATATGTATATTGGAAGTTTTGAAGATTTATTATACTTGCAGTAATGCTAATTTAATTCTTTAATTTAATTTCGCTTGTAATTTTTTTTAATATTGTGTATTCCATTATTTAAATAAAATATCTGCTGAATATATACATTTTTTTTAGTATTTTTAAAAGTGCTCTAAAACAAAGTACAATTAAATAATTTTTTATTTTTTTATTAATGTTATGTATTTCAGTATTTAATTAAAATAATCTATAATTTTCTGTTGAATATATAAATTTTTTTTTTACTATTTTTGAAAGAGTTTGAAAACAAAGTGCAATTAAATCAATACTGTAACAATAATTTCGTTTTTTTTTAATGTTATTTAATTAAAACAATCTATAATTTTCTGTTGAATATATGAGCATTTCCATTGTGGCGTTACGTGACAGCCGTACGCCTTAATGTGAAAAAAGGGAAAAAAAATTCAAATTTTTAAAAATAAATTTTAATTATTATTATAAATTTTTATATATCTGACTAGCAATTCAGCTGGACTATATTTTGTAAAAGAGATGAAAACATTCGTACTTTCCGATTAAAAGATATAAGCAAAAAACAGGTGTGGCGTTACGTGACAGGTAAGGACCTTTCTGTGGAAATGCGTTTTTTAAATATTTTTAAAAGAGGTGGCAACAAAACAAAAAGCAATTCAATGAATACTGTAACAGAAAAACAGAAAATATGTAGAGTTAAATTAAGTTAAATGTGCACTTATAAAAAGTAATTTAATTAAATTAAATTTTTTATAAATTAAGTTAAATGTGCACTTATAAAAAGTAATTTAATTAAATTAAAATTTTTTATATAAAACTAGAACTTTTCTTCGCTTGCGACAAATTTTCACAAGTTTCTGGAATGTGCAATTAAAAAATCGGGTATTTAAGCGAATTATAGTGTACTTTATAGAGCAAAAAAAAGTCTATATATACATATTTTATTTATTAAATACTCATAAAACTAGACCGAACAAAGATTATGAAAATATTACAAAATACAAAAGACAATATTAATATTTGGATGGGGTAGAGCCTAACATTCAGTTCAGTATTTGATTAATGTGCTAAGTTGATTAGTAATCATGTGGCAGACCAACTAGACAAAGTCAGCGGGTTTTTCTTTTTCTTCTCTATTTTTTTTTGTTTTTTAATTAATGTGCAATCGGAGTCAGTTGAAATAACTTTAAAGCCACTGGAAACCATTGGGAATCACTGAGGCCAATGCTCCGCTGCGATATGAAGCGATATGAAGGCGATACTTTTGCCAACTCACAACAAAAATATTTACTTATTTTTTTTTTTGTTTTTTCTGCGTGGGGCCGCACATCAATGTTGTTGTTGTTGTTGTCTGGTTGTGTAGGGTCGCCATTTTGGCCAAATGGAGTGTCTATGGAGGCAGAGGTGGCGGGGCATGTGTGTGTTGCATTTGCAACGTTGACAGTCAACAATCGCAAAATGTTGTCAAACCAATGCAGCAAGCAAAACTCTTGCATGCATAATGTATGACAACTGTTGTTGTTGTTGATGTTGTTGCTGTTGTTGTTGCTGTTGCTGTGGTTGCTGTTGCTTAAATTTTTTAAAAATTGTGTTTATTTTTTAACCAAAAAATATAAAAAGAAGCCAACAAAAATAAAAAAGAAAATCAAACAAAAGTTAAAAACAAACACACAAAACGCAACAACAATTCAGAGGCGTTGATGAAGTCGACAGCGTTGTTGTTGTTGCTCTGGTTGTTGTTGCTCTGGTTGTTGTTGTTCTGGTTGTTGTTGTTGTTGTTTTGGTTGTTCTTGTTGTTGTTGTTTTGGTTGTTCTTGTTGTTGTTGTCCCGTCCAGCAACTCTTTGGCGCTGTGGCTCTCTGCACAATGTTCGAACAGCTGCGTCCATGATACGAAATAGATTCATATGTATTTTTGTACTCCCAACAGTCCATGGAGCAAAAAAACAAGTAATATAAAATGTATAAAGTCAAACTATACAACGAAGCTTGTATACGCTTACAAATCAGTTTAATAGAATTTGTATCTTAGTTTTGAAGATCCCGCAGAGAAAGCACATGTCAGCCGCCTAATACCTCAAGGAAATTAAATTTCCCTATGTTAACTTGAAAAAAAAACCTTTAATGTCGCTTTCGATGGTATCGATACCTTTTTGGGGTTTTTTTTTTACATTAGATTCATTGTGGCAGGGGTTGGGGCCTAGCTAGTGTCCGCGCTCCGAAACAGAAAATATTGGGTTCAATTTAAGGCAATTCTCGAAAAAAAAAAATAGAAACAATAGATTTATTCAATTAATTAGTAAGTCAAAATATAAATTTACCAAATTCACTTTAAATATAAATTTAATAAATCTAAGCGATTCTTAAAATTGTCCTATAGCTAGTAACACATTTTAAATGGATAAGTCCACTTTGAGATGAATATAAAAAAACCTTAATACAAAATATAGCTAAAATAAAAAAGAAGTAAGAATATTCAATCACACCTTCCATTTCAAAATATATTAACATCTATATAATTATATTCTAATATCAATAAGCTTTAAACTTACATGTTCACATATTTATATGAATTACTTTGAAATACTATTGAAATTGTTTTCTTTATAAATATAAACACATTTTCATGTGTATAAATATGCGAATTTCTTTATTATAAACAAAATAGTTTTCTGTGTGCTTCATTACATTCTACATTTTATAAACAATATTTAGTTTGCTGACGTTACGTTATAACGTTAATTTTAAACAGCAGAATTTTTATTTTTTTTTATTCGTTTTTTTGATTTTAAATTCTGAAATTTGCGACTTTATAAGACCAAAGTTAAAGTTAAGTTTTAAATACCCTAATTCAAGTTAGAGTATTAAATTTGCAGACTGCAGTTATTTCGTTGTTTTTTTTTGGAATATACGAGTACTTTATGGTCAAAATGCTAGGCGAGGAAGTCAGTCAACAGAAACGCACAGAATATTTTGTCGGTGGCGATGTCGATGCAGGTCATGTGAGACATGCGAGAAGAAAGACAAAAATATAATGCCAGACAAGCAGTTCCTATAATTATAATTATATAAAACGCAGCTGGTGTTGGAATTGAAATTGGAATGGGAATTGGAATGGGAATGGAAATTGAAATTGGAATGCGTGCAGATGACACAACACAAGCAGCAAACGGTTGAGCAGTCGACCAGGCGACCAGAAAGGAGGACAAGTGACGCCTTTGCCATTAGCGGGCGGCAAATTGACGCAGTCTGATTAAAAACGCATCAAATAAAACTAAACGATGAGTAAAAGAGATGCACAATAAAAGATAGACAGCGCACGCAAGTGAGAATGAGAGAGAGTGGAAGAAGAAAGAGATTGAGTGAGAGTGCGAATGGAAGTAGAAAAACATAACCTATGCTAAATGGTCGTAAAAGTAATTTTTGTAGTCTCACACACAAAAATACACAAACACACACACACACGCACACTCGCATAGTATATAAGGGTGCCTGACGAAAGGAAGGCAAATAAGGGGCCCAGCGACCAGACATTGCGAAAGGGGGGCGTGCAGGGTGCAGAAACAGCAGCAGCATCCGCAGTGAGTGCCAAAAAAAAAACACACAGAATTGCTAATGCTTTGTGCGTGTATTGGTGAAAACAAACGTAGAAACACACACACATACGCGCACGCACACGGCTAAAATCAGTGCGGGTGCGTCGCAGTCGCAGTCGCTGTCAATGTTGGCGTCGACGTTGGCTGAGTGCCGTCATCAAAATACACATCGCAAGACAAATGGACAGACGGACGTAGTAAGTGTAAGTGTAAGGGGGGAATGTTGGAAAAAAAAAGGGCTGATGTTACTGTGACAGCTGCCTTCCGCCCCCTGCCGGCCCCCTCATTCTATCGCGGCACATACTGATTGCAAAAATCTGTTTAATGAAAACTGGTCGGTTTTATTTTTTTTGGCATTAACTTCGCTGTTGATGGACGAGAACTCACACACTCACACACACACACACATGCTCCAGCCATGCATCATCAACACCAGCAACAAGAACAACAACAACGTGTCAGCTTGTTGGGGCGTTTTGTGGAGTCTTCATCTCTCTCGCCGCTTCCGTGTTTCGAAATTCAATTTATGTATACTTTATGTTGTTGCCCCGCATTCGTTGCGCCTGCAGACTCTTAACATGCCGCATATGGACGCCGACAGCGCTGTTGACGTTGGCGTTAGCGTCGCCGGCTCCCCATGCTGCGGCTGCTGTTAGCGCTGCCTGCTGCCGCCTGCTCCAGTGGAGTCAGCGAGGCATGGAAAATTGCAAGTTCAGAAAATCGATTTTCTTGTTATATTTTTGGGCTATGAAAATGCTGCATGTATTTATTTCTGCTTATTAGGCTAATTACCGTGCAGTGCAAAAACATACAAATACACACACATACATATGTCTGTGCATGTGCATATGTACATCTATGCACACATTGATTCGCATTGCTGAAGTAAAAATAAAATGCATTGCACACACGTACATATGCAGACACTCACCTCTGGCTGCTGCTGGTGCTGCTGCTGCCACGCTGCACGGTTTATTCTATTTAAGTTTTCGTTTTGCGCATAGAGGCATGTATGAAATGCACTTCAATTTCGTCTTCCGCTGCAGATGATGATGTCTGCTGCCAAAATTCGGTCTCGAACGCACATACACACACGCACACACGGAAATTTATTAACACACGGCAGCTGCACTTACATACACATACACAAATGTATGGATGGTATGGTTTTTCACTTGCACCTTTGCACTATTGCACCTTTGTAACTAAATTTTATGTACGCTACGGCGCGTAAATTACTTAACTTGCGTTTAAGTCTTTACATGGCTTTCGAGTGAGCTTTTCACTTTTTCTAGTATAACAACATGCAAAACATACGGCTCCAACGCGTTTTATTGTTGGAGCAAACTACGGCACTTGAATGGCAGTGTGACCGCAAGTGGCAAACACAATAATACCCAGGCGAACACCATAACAAATCGCTATCGATATTTATATCGATAGCGTATGCGCACAGTGTACAACACTGGTTGTTGTTTGCCGCCGTAACTAGACGGTCACACCGCAGTCGACAAATTACTTAACATGCTGCAAGCTTTGCTCCAAAGGTAGTTAAAAACAATAATAAATAGTTTTCTATGTGAAGTTCTTAAATTTGGTGTTATTACAGAACATGCCTGTCCGCGCTGAGCACAGTGCAAACTTTGTTTGTGCGACAGAAGCATGCATTTGATCGTGCAATCCTTAAACCCAAAGTGCGGTGTCATTTTCCAAAGCCCCGCGAAGTGAAGCGCATCAATGTGCACGGCTGGGAGACACGCATGTCTACGCCAGAGGGACGAAGGGTGCTAATGAGACGTATACTGAAGGGCAGACATGATCTATCCCATTAGGCTAAGCAACAATAAAATGCATTTTGGTTTATATTTTTATTAGAAAATTAGTTTCGTTCGACACGAATCGGCTCCCGAAACCACGTAATTGGCATTAACAAGACGCTCCGGGGGAATGGCTGGCAATATATATAACTTTTTCTGCTTCCAGTGAACGGCGCTCACAATGCCTGCAGTAATGTGAATTAAAATATTTGTGTTATTATAATTGTTCCAAATCTAACACTTACCTATACCCTTACACTCCACGGGCTCATCAGTCGTTCTGAGTCGGCATAGAAAGACCACATTACCCTCCAAGCCGGCAACAAGCTCCTCGCGCATATATTTATTCGAAGTGAGATTATAATTTTGCTGAGCATCCAGCTTAAAGCACAATGGAGCCGGATAGTTGGCATTGCCGCCTAATATGTCGCTAAGGCGAGCTAATAGATTGGAATAGCGCACATCCTTGGCGTTTAACATCCAAGATCCATGCCGTTTCATCCGAGGCACCACACTGCGGAGACAATACAGTGTATACCCTGTCAAGGGTTCGGTAACTTCAAACTCATCTTTTGAATAAGTATTAGGCACCACCTTTGACAAATTCTTCCGTTCGAGAAGTACATCAAAGTTGTTGTTAACCTTGTGGCTGACAAATTGCACCACATCTGTGGGCTTAACGCAATCGACTAGCCGAGCCATCAGTTCCAAGCCAAAACCCTTGTTGTACCCCATTGTATTGATTAGCCAAGGCATCTCATTATAGCTGGAATTCCTATGACAATGAGCCAACAATTTACGCACCGCACGCAAATACTTTTCCGGGCACATGACCACATTGACACGGTCCACCACATAAGCATGCTCGGGCTGTTTGTTTTGAAAGAATCCTGGTCCCAAAAGTGGCGCATCAAGAACAGAACATGAAACCGTTTGAGGCACAAATAGTTCCGGCTGCCCAATATCCAAATCAATTAGCAAAATTTGTGGATAATACTCCAAATGGCGATTCAATATATAACGCAATAGCGCAGATTTTCCCACACGCTTGCCTCCGGTTATCATTAGACGACTGCCCGGCTGCAATGGCAGTTTCCTCCAGACTTCGTGCTTCTGTAACACATTGCTTTTGTCAGCGCTGCGAAACCAATACGTCCGTGCACATAACAACTGACTCCCCTGCGGAAACATGTTCTCGTTCAAGTACATGCGAAAGGTGCTAATCAAATTATATGCTTCAATATTATCCTGCAGCAACACAATTGCATCATATTTTTTGTCATATTTGCCACGAATGTTGTCAATCTGAGCTCGAGTAAAGGCTTCTTTTAGTTTATTCCAATTGCATTTATCCTTAGCTTTGCTTTTGTTTACCATGGGTGTAATTTGAACCCAGTTAAAACCTTTTGGTGAGTAAATGGTCAACGGTTCCATTGGGCGTGCCTTGTAACCATTTATTGCAATATTTCCACAGAGCAATTTGATTATCACAGTGCCATAAAGCTCAATGTCATGCTTCAGTACAGCAAGCATCTGGTTCGTCTCAAGACTATTCTCGAAAATGCTTTTCTCCAGGTATTTGGTTTTCGGATTATCTTTTTGCTGCTCTTCTTCCTCATTTCTTGATTGCATGTCAACATTATTGTCACCCGGAAGCTGCTCCTTCTCCTCATTATCTGATTGCATATAAACATTACTGTCCACCTCACTGTCCTCTAGATTCTCCTCAATGTCAGTGTCCATGTCATGTTCAGTGTCTTCGTTTGATTCAGCATCAATATCTTCTGCTTCCCAATGAATAATTTGGGTAATTTTTGGGTTTATTTTCTTTAAATTAAAATTCCATGGCGGATAAATTTCCTCTTCTGAATTGTTGTCCACTATCATGTTAAAAACATTATTATCATTAATCACAGAAAAATTCGAGTCAGAATTTTCATTAAGTTCGCTCTCATCCTCTGAACGATCTAAAATAATATTAATACATATTTGTATGAATGAAGTGATTTATTAATTTTTGACAGTTCCGAATTTATATATCTGTTGATAAATAGTTATTTTTGTTGAACTTACCGCTAATGGGTTTAATTTTGATTGATTTCTTTACATGCAAGTTCTTATATTTCATTCCATTATATTTATATAATTTTTTTTTTAAACTGTTAGCATTTTTAATTTTAGCTACAAATTTCTTTGCTAACTTATATTTGGGCCCATTGGGAGAAATCTTCACGAATTGACCGCAATTATTAATTATGTCCAGCTTAATTCGTTTGGCATATGTCTTGTCAGGAACCGTTTTTACTTTGCGTTTGGTGGCCACATTTCCTATGAAAGAATCCTGAATCTCGTCAGAACTCTTGTTTATAGGACTTATTGCAATTTCTTTGTTACGTTTAACTTTCTTTAGAGACGGCATTTTAGCAAATTTTAGATAATTTTTTTTCTTGATTCGCATCGATTTGCTTTATTTGGATTTTTTCAAGTTGCTTCAAAACACTCCGTTCGCTACGAATGTTTCTCAATAATGTGTAATTTTAATAAAGTTTTCTGGTCCAGTTACTGACTAAGCATTTCAAATTATGTTTACTTGATTTTTTAAAATTATTATTTCCATTTAATTAGAAGAAGAACAATGTCGCATAAACTATTTTATCGATGATTGCCCTAGGAAAATTGCTGTTAATTTGAATAATACAGCCAAAACATAAACAAATTATCGTATTATTATTATATTTGCTAAATGTAAAAAACCATATACAATTTTCTGCAACATTTTGCGTATTTTGACTTTTTTAAGCTTTACATTCAAAGTTAAATTTAAAATTTTCAAATATGCCGCCAATGCGATAAGTTAATCGTAACTGCGACAGTGCGCAAAAAATATCTGCTACAGACATTTCTCAACCCTATGCATTTAAAGTCAAAAACGATATTTGTCAACACTTGGACTACGTTCATTTATCTTCAATTTTTATTCCTGTTTGTTGTGCATGCAGAAAATTATTTCAGATTTGTGGCAAATAGATAATTGTTTTTTTTTTTACTTTATACCTATAACTAATAGGCATATTGTAAGTGAACAACAATATAATTAGCACTGTAAGTAAAGATATTTGACATCAAATCGTTCTTTACGGTGCATTCGCGACGACGTCGACGTTGTCTTGCGGCCAACTCCAAACAAAAAAAAAAGAAGCCGCTGCTGTGAAGTTGGGTGTGTGTGTTGTGTTGTGTGTGTGTATGTGCGTGCTTTTTGCGTATTTATCCCGTTTATTATCGTGTCAAACAGTGCCCATATAAAAGCATTAATTATACCTGGGGGGGCAAATGTGACCAATTCAAGGAAATACGCATAAAATTGCCACAGTAAATATCAGGTAATTGTTAATTTGTGATGTTTTTATTTATGAGATATGGGCGCGTGTTGAAACAGTATCTTAAATTATGTACAATCAAAAAATGGCAAATGTAATCTATAATATAATCTGCTAAAACGGAAAAAACAAAAACATAGAACCACAAATTGTATCTAATACTAGTATATTTATGCAATTCACTTACGGATAGTTCAGGGTTGCCACATGCAAAAATTGTTTGCACCAAAAAAAAAAGTACCAATTTTTGTTTGAAAAAAGTACCAATACATTTAATTTTACTTTAGCAGAAGCATTTAATTTTTTACTTCCTGAACTTTTATCAGAGGGATGCGACTGTATGCATATTCCCCTGCCAGATTTTGATTGTTAAATGTATTTAAGTGCAACATGCAGACCGACAGGCGTCCAATCTCTGTTTTTTTTTAACCAACTGACATGACTTCTTGCAGATCTAAAAACAACAGCAACAACAACAATAACAACAATGAGCTATTTAACGGGTGGCGAGCCGGTGCCGCCCGGATTTGAGGATGAAATGGCACGCACAGCAATTATACAAAAGCAAATAGATGAGTTCGATGGGAGTCCATTAATTGGTACCGAATACGTTGTGGAACTGCATGAGGATGGACAGGTGCTTCCCGATTATTTTTGTGTGCTATGCAATACGTGCAATGACAGACGTTCGATATTCGTACACTGGTCATCGGTGTCCCATCGCAGCAATTATCTGAAGACGCACTTTCAGAAGGCGTTCGAAATGTTGCTGCAATCCCGACGCTCATCGAATAATGCGAATGAATTTATGCAGAATGTAACTGCAAAATTGGCACAATTAATTGAGAAACATTATGGACGGAGCGTACAGGTATTGGCCGTTGCTGGCGAGGATTTTCGTCGATTTCGTGCAAAGATCTGTTCACAGGTGCGCGATAAATTTCATTTCGATGAATGCGCTGGTCCCGATTTTGTTGATGAAATGCGGCAATTTATACTCGAAGCGAATGCACCGGAAACATTAAAGGTGACAATCAATTTAAAAGAACGCAAGGTTGAGCCATTGACGATTGCCTTGGATGCCATATCTAGCGAAGATGATGAGGCCAATTTTATGCCAGTTGGACAACACCTAAAACAGCAACAGCAACAACAGGCGCCGCTCAAGAAATTACGCAAAAAGCAACAAGAGGAACAACAGCCAGCGTATCGTGCCGTCAATCGTTCCCCTCCCTTGACTGACAAGAGTAGCTTGCTGGCAGGTGCTGCCAAAAGTTTAAGTGCCCCAATTAAGCAAACGCTGCCAACACCAAAGGAGCTATCGATGCAAGCATCGCATATTGCCCAGGAACGCTATAAATGGGAGAAATTTCGTTGCCTATTGGAGCTGCAGTTGAAGCAGCTGCGCGATGAGACAGAAACATATGAATCAAATCCGGAGAAACATCCCGATTATTCGGAGGAATGGAAACTATTTTGGAATCGCCGCTACAAGCAGCTGCAGGAGGAAAAGAAATGTGATCCCAATAGCTATGATTATAAGCCCGAATGGATTGCCTATTGGAAAGATAGACGCGTTGAGCTCTTTAATATATCTGTTAACAAGATCAAAAAGGAACTTAAGGAGAAGTTCAAACTTGGCGACGAGGATGAAGAGAATACCAAGGAATTAATGGAGCGTTACAAAATACGCGTTGCCAGTCCTAAGACCACAACTAATTCAATTGGTGGATCAAACGCTGCTGGTGGTGGTATTTCTAATGCTATACGCCGTAAGCCCAATTATCGTGGCACCAATAATCGTGCTGTCAATGGTGGACCCGGTGCCGAGGCTGTCATTGACATTAGCGATGATGAACAGCATGTGCCGGCTGCGCCATCGTCGCGATCAGGTCGCCGTTCACCCTATGGCCGTTCAATGTCTGGCTCTGTGTCGCCCAAACGTGGCGGTGGACGGCCAATGCCGCCGCGTCTGGGACGACGATCACGTTCCCCTCGTTCTCGCTCGCCCAGACGCCGTGGACGTTCACGTTCGAGATCACACTCGCTACACCGTCGCTCCTCGCGCTCACCATATAGTCGCGGTCGTGATAGATCGCACAATTCGCGCAGTCGCGATGATTATAGAGAACGCGACCGGGACAGAGAACGGGGACGAGATCGTAGCGTCGATTTCTATAGAGATCGTGGCGATAGCTATACGCGCTCCTCGCGTGCCGGCTATGATTCCGTCGAGACATTTCGTGTCTTGGATTCACGTCTCTATCCCGAATATAGTCAGCCAGCTAGCCATCGTTCAACATCGCCAACGGGCACAGCAACATCGAATAAGGACTTGGAGCAAACGAATGAACCGGAGGGTCCATTGACTGTGGTTAGTGTGCTGCGCATGCTATCTGCCCTGGAGGATCATTTGGGCAGTCTGGGTCCCAAGGCATTAAATTTACTCAGCAAGGCGTTGGCCATGGAAAAGATTAAGCCAAATGCCGCCGATGATCTATTGCTAAACGAGGATAATTGTGTCTTTATGGAGACAACCAAGGAGAAGCTAAAGGGCATACTCATCGCCGAAGTGCTTGATGATCCACAAAAAGTGCGGGTTGTGAAAAAATTAATCAGCAATATTGCATCGATCATCTTTCAAGTGACATCCAAAGGTAAGTTGATCACAATTAAATAATATTTCACTTTACAGATTCCAAACCATGATAATTATTTGGTAAGTATTTGTTTTGGTCAGAGGATTGAAGACGCATCACGAATCTTTGATATATTTTATTATATAATATGACGCTATATTAAATAATATAGTTTCATATAATGCACAATTCTTGGAACAGTCGGAATGTTCTGAAGAATGGCACAAATATTCGCAGAGTTCGTCGGTTTTTTTTTTTTGGGCGAAATTATTTTATTCTATATTTACATTAATAAATCATATTAATGGATATTTCTATAATTTTTTCTACAAAGTTCCTTAAATCAGAGGGAGGGGTTTAAACTCCGAAACCCCCTGCGTGCCTCCGCCTTTTGCCTTTTTCGTGTCGGTTTTTTTTTATCCTAAAAATTTCTTTTTGCGTTTTTTTCAACGAAGAATGAAACCTTTCTTTTTATTGTAAATAAATAAATAAGAAATTTATCGTGAATTCGTTGCGGGTTATAGACAAAAAAAAAAAATACATTAAGTTTATTTTTGGGCAGGCCTAGATTACTTTTTATTAAATCGCACTTTTATTGTATCGATAAACAAACAAATTGTTGAAAAACTTAGAAAATAAAGACAATTTAAATTGCACTTTTCTATCTAAACTATTAAACACATATTACTAACTCCGAATATTTTATATTCCAAATAATCTTATATATTTAAAAACGAGACAAAATTATAATACCCTTTTGAAAGGGTATAAAAAAAATTGTGTTGCCATTTCAATATCTAAGCGAAAGATATTATTTCCGTTTTTTTTTTTTTAATATCTTGCAAAAATTATTGTATATGAACGATAATATACTTATATTGTACATATATTTATATATATTTCAATTTTTTTTCTTGCGTAAATTTTTGTAATGAATCAATTTACGGTTTTGATTTTAACAAGTTTAAAATAAACTATCGTGTTTAATATAACTTGAAAATTTTTAAATACTTTTCGAAAGTTCTTTCTCGTTAATAATATTATATACATTTTATATACACGCTAAATTGCGAATAGCTATATGAATGTTATAATATGCAGTTCGGGTATTTCTATATTTATTTTTCTATGAACCGAACCAGTTCTTCGGATGCTGGTTCTCTAACGGGTTTGGGTTCGGTTCAGTGTTACGGTTCTTACAGCGTCTCAGATTAGTTTAGTGCAAAACAAAGTGGTAAAAATAAAAAAGGAAAATGTTGTTAATAAAAAAACAGAAAAAAAACTTGAAACATAAGTATATCTAGAGACAGAAATACACAGATACTGGTCATCGACTCCAAGGGCCCGTATTCCGATTCTCCTCATCTCCGGATTGTGTACGTAATTCTATAGTTATTGGTATAAAAAAAAACTGATTTACTTATTTTTTTTGAATGAAAACAATTTCTTATGCTTATAATAATAATAATAATAAATCAATTAATGTACATTTATATATGTTGCTCCTTCCTTTCCCCCTTCGACACAATTGCCAGGTACCAAGGAATCAACAGCGTCACATAATGAACCCAAACATGTCGAACTCTTTAGCAAGAAAGAGTATCAACTGCCCTTCGATAGACAGATTATTTCCTCGAAGCTGGCCGGTGCTTTGGTAATGAATGGCATGGACGATTTAAGCACCGATGATATGAATCGATTGGTGCACTTCTTTGTAATGCTGGTGAGGATGAATAAGCCACGGCGTCAGATTGATGGAAGCGCCCGTATCAACTTTTCCGAAGTACTACAACGTATGGGTCTAAGCATCTCAGCCGGAGACAGCGACAATGGCAATAGTCAGGATCATCATTTAGATATTGATATAGGTGTACTAATGAAGGAGGTGGAAAATCAACTGGCTGAAGGCGCTGCCTCCAACAAGGACTCATCGCTGGTCAAGAGCAATGCCAATGTTAATGTTAACGATGTCAGCAATAGCATGGAATCCTTAACCGATTCAGATTTGCAAACGTTATTGCAAAACTTTAAATTCTTGTCGAATGAGGAGCAGGTGCATCTTATTGGACATTTGCGCAAACTGGAGGTGCTTGAGCCGCAGCGCGTTGAACGTTTGCGCAAATATGTTAATATAGCTGAGCTAAGCAGCGATGGTGAATCCTGCAGCGATTATTTATCACGTGTCGTTGCCATTGCATGTCCTCGCCAGAATGATCAGGCTGGCGGTGATCGTGCTTCATCTAGTTCTAATTCCGGTTCACGTTTAATCCCAACGGCAGCAGCAGCAGCAGCAACTGCAGTGCGTCGCAATAGCATGGACATTGCTAGGGATGTTGGTCCTGCAGCGAAGATGCAACGACGCACTGGCGGCGTACGCAATTCACCCAATTTTATGCTAGACGATGATGACGATGATGATTATAGTTTTGATGATCTTGTCAAGAAGGCCACAGAGCCCAATAGCAAACTGTTGAACATGATTGGCGGCAGCAATTTGCCAATGCAATCGTCACCAAATGCATTAACCTTTAAACCCGCTGCAGCAAAGATATCTCTTAAAGATACCGAAAGCATAATAGCCAATTTAATGGGCACCCTGACCAGCAACAGCAATCAACAGCAGCAACAACAACATCAGCAGCAGAAACAGCAACAACAGATGCGTAATATGCAACAGCGTTCACATCAACAACAACCATTTGGTAATAATGGCAATGGCGGCAATTCCGGTTACTTTAACTTTTCCGGCGGCAATCAAAATTCAGCTGGCGGCTCAACTTCATATTCAGGCATGCAGCAACAGCAGCAGCAACAGCAACATCAGTCCTCGTCTCAGCAGCAGCAGCAACAGCCGCCTTATAATATGGGTGGCAACTACAATGCCTATGGAGGTGGACCACAGATGGGCTATGGCGGTGGCGGTGGCGGTGTCCAAATGAATCCTTGGGTCAATAATGGACCACCACAATCCTATAATAATATGCCACAAAACTTTATGAATCCGCAACAACAGCAGCAGCAACAGCAACCGTCGCAGCAGCATTATAACAACATGTTTGGCGGCCATCAATAAAGAATTCAATGTAAAAAGAAAAATGAAATAAATATATATATAATAAAATTATAATTATTAAGTTTCTAGCTGTAGTGTGGAATTTCAAGCACATCACGTAGAACGTTATAAATAAAAAACAACTTTATTTTTGTCTTAAAATCACATTCTACTAAATTTGTGTATAAATCAATTTCAATAAAAAATGCAGCTTAAATTTGAGAAATTTCTATTTATGTCCGCTGAAACTTTGTTTTTCTTTTAAACATTTTTTAGTTAAAGGGCGAGCAAAAATAAAAAAAATTTTATAATTTTGGTGTCTTATTTCATTAATCAATCATTAAATTGTATAAAAATCTATGGAATAATCGTGCGAGAAAGTTTATTTTAAATAAAAAAAAGGAAAACTTAAATGTATATATCAAAAAATGTTCGTTTTTTAATTTTCACATTGTCTGCAAATATCGAAATGAATCGGATCTGATTGTTATACCATATAGCTGCCATAAAATATATTTTAATTTCTATATACATATTACCTTCAAGGTAGTTAAATATAATATATAAGTAGGGCTTATAGAAACAGGTAAGTAATTCGCAATGCTAAGTTTATTCATCAATTGTAAGCCATTGTTTGTAGTTGTGCCATCCTTGAATTCAAAGTACGCATACTCGCAAAATGAAACGCATCAATGTACATGGTTGGAAGAGGCACGCATGTCTACGCCGGAGGCCCGAAGGCTGCTTATACGTCGCATGATCTTTATGATTAGGCTACAAATTAGCACAGCTCATATGTTGGAATATATCTGTATATATAAAACTGTTTCACCTGACTAATTGGCGACTCACCGCCAGGCCAAAAGGTAGAAGCTGGAAAAGTGAAATTTCTGGCAATAGCTTTTTATTTTATCGTAGGTGTGAAAAAATTATATTGAAAAAATATCGGAAATTTCTGAAAATTGCATTTAAAAATTGCCAAATTGTATTATGTTTAATTTAAGTTTACTTACTTATTGTTGCTTTTTGGTTAACAGAGTCGATTAGTCGATTTATTACATAATAATAATGATCAATATTCTATTAACATAATTTTGATTTAATTTTTTTTTTTTTTGAAGTGAAGGCGTAGCAACGCGCGCCCTGTAAGCTAGTTACATATATATATATTTCTTTTATATACATATTTCTTTTTACAGTTTTTACAATTTAATTTCGACTTGGGTTTTAGACCTGTCTATTGTTTTTATTTCGTATAAAGCCAGGCGTGCGGAAGTAGATCTGATGTATATTCCGTGATGATTTGGTATCATCAATAAGGAATACATATGGTACACTGCTGACTACGCCGGGACCCAGATTTCGAAAGAAACCCTGAGGCAAACATAAATCGCCGCCCAAAACGACGCAATTTGTGTTTTCAAGATGCTTGGAAGGCAAAGCTGGCAACATGTATAGTTTCTTCTGTTCCTGGTCAACGGCGCGCACAACGCCTGCAAAATAAAAAGCATTAAAATATATTGTTATAATTGTTGCAAACATTTTTCAAATCTAACACTTACCTATACCCTTACACTCTACGGGCTCATCAGTCGTTTTGCGTCGGCATAGAAAGACCACATTACCCTCCATGCCGGCAACAAGCTCCTCGCGCGTATATTCATTCGATGTGAGATGTGCAATTTGCAGAGCATCCAGCTCAACGCAGAATGGGTTCACATCCGTCAGATACTTGGCATTTCCGCGTAATATGTCGCTAAGGCGCGCCAATAGATTGGAATAGCGCACATCCTTGGCGCTCATCATCCAAGCGCTTTCATGCCGTTTGAGTTGGGGCGCCACACTGCGCAGAGAATGCAGCGTATACTTGGACAAGGGTTTGGTAACTTCAAACTCAGCTTTTGTAAAAATAATGGGCACCACCTTTGACAAGTTCTTCCGTTCGAGGAGCACATCAAAGTTATTGTTAACCTTGAGGCTTGCAATTTGTACCACATCTGTGGGCCTAATACAATCGACTAGACGGGCCATCAGTTCCAAGCCAAAACCCTTGTTGTAGCCCATTGTATTGATTAGCCAAGGCATCTCATTATAGCTTGAATTGCTATGACAATGAGCCAACAATTTACGCACCGCACGTAAATACTGTTCCGGGCACATGACCACATTGACATGGCCCACCACATAAGCGTGCTCGGGTTGTTTATTTTTAAAGAGTCCTGGTCCCAAAAGTGGCGCATCAAGAACAGAACATGAAACTGTTTGCGGCACAAATAGTTCCGGCTGTCCAATATCCAAATCAATTATTAAAATTTTTGGATAACGCGCCAAATGGTGATTTAATAGATAACGCAATAGCGTAGATTTGCCCACGCCCTTGCCTCCGGTTATCATTAGACGACTGCCCGGCTGCAATGGCAGTTTCCTCCAGACGACTGGCATCTGTAGTGCATTGCTTTTGTCAGCGCTCTGTATGAGACAGTTCAGCATATATTCGCTGGCAAAGTGCGGGCGATTGGTGGCATTCACCTGGGGAAACACATTCTCTGCCATGTGCAGGCCAAAGGTGTTGATTAAATTTTGTGCTAAACTATTACGCTCTAGCAGCACGATTGCATCACGTTGTTTATCATAATTGTCACAGATGTTGGCAAGCTGCGCACGCGTAAAGGCTTCATTCAGTTCGTTCCAATTGAATTTATCCTTAGGTCTCTTTTTGTTTACCATGGGTGTAATTTGCACCCAGTTAAAGCCTTTGGGTGAGTAAATGGTCAACGGTTCCATTGGGCGTGCCTTGTAACCATTTATTGTAATATGTCCACAGAGCAATTTGATTATCACAGTGCCATAGAATTCAATGTCTTGCTTCAGTACAGCGAGCACTTGGTTCGTCTTAAGACTATTCTCGAAAATGCTTAACTCCTGGTACAGGGTTTCCGTATTATCTGATTGCATTTGAACGTAAGGATTTTCAAGTTCCTCCTTATTGCTTAACTGCATTTCAACATTATTGTCCACAGACAGCTGCTCTTCCTCCTTATTATCTGATTGTTCATTAATATTATTGCCCACAGGTGGTTGTTCCTCCTTCTCCTGCTCTTTAATGTCAGATGGCACATTAACATTATTGTGAACAGGCTGCTGCTCCTCCACTTCCTCCTCATTGTCTGATTGCATATCAATGCTAGTGTCATCAATATCTGCATTTAATTTATCCTCATTTTCATTATCAAATACCAGAATTTTTGTCACTTTTGCTGTTATTTCCGTTGTATTAAAATGCCAAGGTGGCTCAATTTCCTCTTCTATATTGTTATTCAATTTCATGTTGAAAAAATCAGTTTTTTTAGCAACAATTATATTTGGCTTTCTAAAAAAATCTTTATCATCATTAACAGAATAATCCGAATTAGAACTTTCATCAAGTTCATGTTCATCCTCCGAATTGGTTTCGTTATCTAGAAGTATGTTAAAATATGAGTAAGTTGATCTATTAATTGTAAAGTAATTTATATTGCGCTTACCGCTAATAGGCTCTATTTTCTTTAGCTGTACGTTCTTATTATTCAATCCATTATTTTTCGGTAGTTTTTTTTTCAAATTGTTTTTTTTATTAGTAGATTTCTTTGGCAACTTTTTGGGGCCAGTGGGAAAAGTCTTCACCAGCTGGTCGCAATTTTTAATTATTTCCAATTTAGTTTGCTTAGCATTTGGCTTGTCGAGAAATGACTTTGCTTTACGTTTTGTGGCCTTTTTTGCTTTTGCTGCGGACACTTGACCATATGCAGATCTCTTGTTTATGGGTTTTCTTTCCATTTTGTTATTACTCTTCATTTTCTTTAGGGTTATTAAGCAAACTTTTAAGAAATTTAATTTGTAGTCTTTGCTTATGTTAAACTGATAGCCAGGGAACTGTTTTTAAAACAAAGAGTGAACGTCATTTTGTCAACTAGAAAGACAAATAGTTTATTAAAAATTATCAAAAATAATAACAATCTACAAGTACCGGGCCATGCGACTATAATTAGCGACGAGCAGTGATGCACCACACAGGTATTTTAAAGTAGCAGTCACTGTTATCGTTGTGTTCCGATAAGACACAGTTACGAAGCAACTCTGAAAATATGATTGTGCAATAAAGTGCATAAAATAAAAATAATTAAATTGTTAATATATATATGGCAAGTAATAAAAGCACAAATCAATATTACCCGCTCATTTGTTATAGTTTCATTTACTCAACGATTCTTTTTCTTTGCAGCTAATTCAATTGTTTGCGTTTTCCAGCACTGTCGTCAATGTGCAACTCTGCGGTGCACGAAGGCGTTGGTTGTTCATCTACCAAGAAAAATTCATCGTCATTTTGCATGAGAAAAAAACGTCGAATTTTTAATTGTAATACATTTTATACGAAACGAGTAACGGTAGACGCATAAGAATCAACATATTTGTGCCATTTTGTAAGCATATTTAGTGTCGAATTCGTATTGAGTGTTGCAAAAATATAATTAATTGTAAGTGAGAAAAAGTTGAAAAAGCAGTGAAAAAATTCCACACGCACACATTGAGCTACGCGCACACATACAGCCATGCAATCAAAATTCACAGACAACATATGTATACAAAGTGTATGCATGTGTGCGTATGTATGTACATAAATGCGAGTGGATGATGATGTTTTTTTTTGGAATAAACGCACGAAGAGTTTGGTGGAGGGCGAGGAAACAAAAACCTATGACGCGACCATTGGACTATCTCTAGACACACACTCGTATATAATTAAAGAAAAGTAAATAGATGTGTATGTACATATATAGGGAACAGTGGCGAAAATACCAATACGAATACCAATACACAAGAAAGTACGGGCTTTCAAATACATTCATATTTATGTATGTACATACGTATGTATGCATATATTAAGTGTTGAACAATTGGAAACGGTTAGCAAAGCATTGCAGTTTGATCTACATACAAACATAAATGCATACATAACTGGCCAAAAAGAACCCCCCCGCCCACAAGCAACAACGGGTGATTGTCAAAAACACCTCATGCGGCTGTTCGCGCTGATGCTTCTTCTTTTCTATAGATCGTCAGCAGCAGCAAGCAGCAGTAGCAACAACAACAACAAACGAGAGAGACATTCAAAGTGTATGACTCAAGTGTGTGTGTGTGAGAGTATAAGATTGTGGCTCTGTGCGCGCGTGTGTGTGTGTCTGTATGGCTTTTTTCACTTTGATATTTTCAACCAGCTCGCGCAGTTTTCGCAAATAAATTAAACACAACGCATCGTCGACGTCGTCGTTGCATCTGCTCTCTGCCAAATTCCAGAACCTCCAATGACGACGATTCGCAAGAAATTGGTAATTGTCGGCGATGGTGCCTGCGGTAAAACTTGCCTTCTGATCGTCTTTAGCAAAGACCAATTCCCAGAGGTTTATGTGCCGACTGTCTTTGAGAATTATGTTGCCGATATCGAAGTCGATGGCAAGCAGGTAAGCTCAAGTTTAATTAATCAATTATAACCAAACTAAACTCCCACCCCCCCATTGACAACAATAACAAAACGCAAGAGATCATCTGATCATTGGCTCTGCTTTGTATACCTTTACATTCATACATACATACAAACATACAAAGTATGCATATTCTCAGCTAGCATCCCCCACAACCCACACCAACCCTATCTCCAGTAGTGCACTGCGCTCATGTTGTAAAAAAAAGTTGTGAGTCAATATCATATTTGTTGGAAGGCATACTTGACTCCCTCTCTCTCACTGTCTCTCTCCTGTTTCTCCCTCTCCTTGCATACCACACACACATATGGACATATACACAAACGCACGTACAAATACTACTATAGTAGTGAATTCACTGATTCTTCACTAGTGTGCCGTACTGGAGGGTACTGCTACTACTACTACTACTACTAATATTTATATCTGTGTAGCAAGCTCCCTTCCTTCCGTTTCTTGCTGTGTGCTCCTCTGGCTCTTTTCATTCGTCTTATACAAGCCCGTTGCGCACATACAGTTTTGCGCGTTACCTCTCGCCTCTCCCTTTCCGCAACCAATTGGTACCTGTGCTCTACTCACGTTTGGAGCCCGTAGCGCGCGCTCTCGCTCTCAATTGTAATAAAATAAAAAAAATATGTATGCCATTTTGATTTGCATTAAGTCATGTTTTGTGTATTTTTGTTTTTGATTTCTGATTTTGGCTATATTTGTTGCTGCTAAATGTTTCGTTTCTAATATTTTTATACATTTTGTCGGCATAAACAATTTTGCGCAGCGCGCAATATGGCGTCGCCTGTGCTGGGATAGCGCTGCTTACTTACATATGATGTACATATGTATGCATGTATGTATGTATCTGTGTCTGTCGTTCACGTCATTCTACGTATTGTGTCTGATTAATACGTTTGGCATTTCCGCCATTTCCTTGCTGCTTGCTATCTTTCAACTTTGAAGTTGACTCTCGTCTGCTGTGCGTCTTGTTCGTCTTTCTGTTATGGGAAACGGGCTTTTGTGCTACACATAATTGCAAAGTTAACGGGCGTTATCAATCCATGTTTAAATATACATATATATACTTACATAGCATATATATGTACTTCACTCTTGTGTACATAGGAGTTGTACATTGTAGTTTAATTGAAGCATATAATATCTGTGGTTTAATTGAACGAATAAATCTCTTAGTAGTTCAATTGAACGAACCAAATCTTTGATTTAGTTCACAATTTGTTCCTTTGTTTTGTTCAAGCATTCGCTTGTTTGTATTGTTTCAGTTCTTTATGAACGAGAATGGAATCAAAACAAAACGAAATGAACGAAAGTGTGTTCGTTAAGTTTTGTGTGACCCTTTTTTTTTTACCTTATAAACAATTCGATATAACTCTAATGTACATAAATATTTTAAGTATCTATACATATGTATGTCATCATTTTCTATTTATATTACAGGTGGAGTTGGCCTTATGGGATACAGCTGGTCAGGAGGATTACGACAGACTGCGACCGCTGAGTTATCCTGACACTGATGTTATACTTATGTGTTTCTCAGTGGATTCACCCGATTCGCTAGAAAATATTCCTGAAAAATGGACGCCAGAGGTAAATAAAAAAAGATTATATATAAATTAAAATAATATAAGTAACAGGCAGAATAGAAGTATATATATTCAACAACATAAAGTATATATTTATGTATATATTTTTAATCGGCATTAGAAGTCAAGTGGATTAAGCCCTGTCCTGTATTTGAACTGCTCGAATCGAATTTCGGATTACTTATTTTTAAAAATTACTAATAATATATTTTTTGAATTTTTTACAGGTCAAACATTTTTGTCCCAATGTTCCAATCATTTTGGTAGGCAATAAGAAAGATTTGCGAAATGATCCCAACACAATTCGGGTAAGTGTTTATATATATAACATATAATATATAGATTTATTAATTTGTCGCTCTTTTAACTTTGCAGGATCTGGCAAAGATGAAGCAGGAGCCGGTTAAGCCGCAAGAGGGACGCGCTATGGCTGAGAAGATTAATGCCTTTGCCTATTTGGAATGTTCGGCCAAGTCTAAGGAGGGTGTGCGAGAGGTGTTCGAGACAGCAACCAGGGCTGCACTGCAAGTTAAGAAACGGAAGAAGCCCAAATGCCTTTTGCTCTAAAAGAGCAAAAAAAATATAAAAAAAATATTTAAAAAAACCCAAAATTCTATACATACACAAAAACACACACACATACACACACAAGAACAAGAACACACCTTTTACAAGAATAACAACAACAACAACAAACACTGCAACAATCCGGCAACTACAACAGCAAGAACAACAACAAGCAGCAAGCGGCAGAAACAACAGCAGCTAAAACAACAACAACAACAAGAAACAACCGGGCAAATAAAAAAAGAAATGTCAAATGCGGATTTGATTTTATATACAATCTAGAGTAGTTATTAACCGAAGTAAACAACAATAATAAATATCGCATTATTATTATTATAATTATTATTATTTGTAAAAAAAAAAAAAAAGAAGAAAAGAAACTCGTAACGGCGTCTAAAATCAGTCAACACAACAACAAATGCAAATACATACTTACTCGTATATAATATACATATATACTGAACACACACCTATGTATGCATACAATACTATATGTCCTATATATCTGCGTAAATGTTGATTTTGTGAGATTAAAAAGCCAACAACAAATGTCTTATGCATTTCTCGTATGTATGTGTATGTGTGTGTGTGCGTGTGTGTGTGTGTGTTGAATGATGATGCAGTTATTTCATTTGTTTTTTCAAAGTCTTAAGGCAAAAAATACAAATACAAAGTAATTACCGAAAGAGCGTTATGCAAGCATTCATAAATAATAAAAAAACATACCAATTACAACAAATTTTTGACTCATATATATACATACATACATATATATATATATTATATATTCAAACAGAGACCGCCAAGATTAAAACTACTTTGCAAAACATACAAAATACACTCAAAAAAAAAAGAAGATAAATGTTTAAACATACAAATAAGCCACAAGTGAGAGAGATGCATTCAATTTTCAAATGTGCAAAACATAAAAAAAAAGTTCGAGTTTTTAATATTTGTATTTTGCATTAAAGAGCAGACAAAATAAAAAATGAACGTATTTTATGATTTTATAAAATACTAATTATATATATACCAATATATATATCTATATATATATATATATAAATATACAATACATATATGTGTATGTCTCTTTTTGTATTTTGTACCGTCAAATCGTGTAATTCTCACACAAAACTCAAAAAAAAAAAACAAAATGAAAATGAAAAAATACGCCGTTTTCTATAAAAAAAATATTGCTATATATACATAACATATATACATATATATGTATGTATGTATATATACATATATATATACTATTTTCTACAGTTACTATATATTACACAATTTAAACAACAAGATGAGCGTCGAAAGTTATTGTAAATTTGTGCATTCAAAGTTTTGCTTCCTATACAATAAAACAAAACATACAAAACAACAACAAACACATTTACCAGATTACCAAAATTAGAATTATATATGTGTATATGTATGCATATACATATATAAACAAAAAAAAAAACAAAAAAAACTAAAAAACAAAACAAAAATCATTTCTTTTCAAAATTTAAAAAAATGAATATTTTACTAAATAAATAAATAAAAAATACAAAAAAAAACGATAAAAATCAAAATTCTGTGTTGTCTTTATTTCAAATATTTTGGACTAGAAATTTTAGGTATTTGGTAAAAATTAAAATTTTTTTATGCTGAAGATTTGCGGAGTTAAATAATGTTGATTAGTCAAACGGAAGTTCTTCGAGTGATAAAGTAGGATTATCAAGTGTTTTTACAATCAAAGGATTTAAAAGTAAAAATATAATTGAATATAATTTAAATATTTCGCTGAAGATATTTTATATTATTTATGTTGTCTAGGAGGAAACTAATCAATGAAATCGGGAACTAAATTAATACAATTTGTTTTCCTTAAAAACTGAACCAGCTCTTATAACAATTTTAAATTAGTGGGTTCTACTAACGCTAATGCCCGTATTTAATTTAAAATTATATTTCAAAATTTTAAATACTTTTAAAAATGTAAATATGGTGAGTATAAAAAGCTAAAATACCGAAAATTTTTTTTCCGAAATAAATAAATTAGTCTAAATGATAAAAAGAAGTTCCATCTGAAAATCGTTTTGATAAAGTAATTGATCGACAGATAAGTAAAGTAGAGATTAAATAGATAGTCAATGTACTGGTAGTATCAATAGATAGATTTTAAAACGAACTTCAAGGAAATTTGGTTAATAGTATCGATGTTTTGAAAGTATTCCAAATTAATTCAGAGATTAGCGGCAGTATTGACTATATTCCAGTCGTGAATCCATAACTATTTCTTTCTGTCTGTAAACTTTTTTTTAACTAAGTAACAAATAAAGAAAAAGACCTTGTTTAACGGGGTTTCAAAAATGTTTATTGATAGGGGATTTTTGTAGTTTATTTGTTTTACATTTAAAATGTACGAATCAAATATAGTTCAAATTGGTCGCTCGCAGCGTCGCAAAATGAATTCCCAAAAAATCAAAACAATTCAAGTTGGATAGCTCCAGAACTTGTGCATCTATAATAATACTTGCTACTAACATCTAGTTTATCATTTTTATTATTATTGTTTTTTTTATGGGAAATACATAAACGTATGTGTATTTAACATTTTTTTATTGGATTTTTTTTGGAAAGCTTGCTTTCATTTACCCGCATTCAATTCAACTGACGAATGAAAACATTACAAACATTTTTCGATTTCTAATTACATACAATATAGCTCGATATCTTGTTTGATTTTTACTTTAAATGAAAACAGTGTTGGTATAGTCTAACGCCCGTGACATGTTGTCTAACAATTTATAATTGTTTCATAACAAATAGTTTATATTAAATTTTAGTATATAATTATGTAATTAAAGCCGTGTGCTTTTGTTTTTTTGTGCAGTAACATTTGATGAGAGGAACTCATGTTGATGATGCTTAGAGAACAACGTTATGGTAATAAAAAAAAAACAACAAAAACACACAAAACATTTAAAGTAATAATAAATAAACTTAAAACTTACAACAGTTTAAAATTAATGTCAACCATATAAACTTAAACAACAAATGCGAACGCATCATAATATTACATTTTAAAAATCACATTGGAAAATTCAATGATGTTTTGTCTGCTTTCTTTGTGCATTATAATCAATCCGTTTGATCGATTGTATTATCGTTATCTTTCTTTTTATATATGTTCAGTATATATTTGGATAAATTCAACATTTATTCGATTAGTTAATGTGTTGCTGCGCTTTGCATAATAATAATATAAAATAACATAATTATAATCGTAATAATAATAATAATACATGCACATAATACACAATTCTCATCTCTTAAAAAATTGTTAATTTTCTTGCTCTTTTCATATATTGTTGGACAGTTTTTCTTTTTGTTTGTTTGTTTGTTTGTTTATTTGCGACATATTGGCTTTGCTAGGACTCAGATTTGTATGGTTTCGTTTTGTTTTTGATTAAACATTATTGTTTTTATTTATTTTTTGGTTTCTCTTGTTTTCGTTTTTCAATTTAAATGCATTTTTGTTTGTCGTTTTGCTTTGCCAATCTGTCAATTTGTTTGTTTAGGAATCAGCATTCTTATTTTGTAAATTATACGTACGTGCATTGCTAATATATGTATCATTTTGAATTTGGTGCTTAAACATATTGATATATATCTCTCTCTCTCTTTATGTATATATATATTTATACTATATATATTCTCAACTCTGTTTCCATCTCTGTGCATTGCGCTACGTAGCGTTTAGCACTTTTAACAATACGTTTACAACAAATACATGTGGAATAGTTAACAAATTAAAACATAAAAAATACAGTAAACCTTAGGCAAAGTAACTAACATCGCATTTAAACAAATTAGCTTAACATCAAAAAGTTTCTTCATTAACTTATCGAAGAAACTTTATAAATAACATTGTTAGTTCTTGCCCATTTGGCCAATAACAATTACATAGTTATGTGTTTTGATAAATTCTTTTGGTTTTTAAAAAAAATATTATTAGACGTCTAGTATGTCAACACACATATAATAATCATATGATTTTTGTGCTATATACAAACTCTATATACGTATATATATAGCCAAATAAATAGAGTATATATTAGAGTTGTATCGAATCGTTCAAAATAAGTTCGTTGAAAAATGAACGAAAGAACTGTGTTCCTGATTTTCGTTAATCTAGTTCGCTCGTTATTTTTTGGTCCTTTGTAGTTTGTTATAGAATTCTGGTTGCTTTTTTTCAACATATTATCATATTAAAATTAAAATATAACTAATAAAAATAGAAGAATTCTCGAATACTCGAAACGAACATAATGAACACAATAAACGAACGAGCGAACTACAAATATATGAGCGTTTCGACAGTTCACAAGTTGAACTTATTCGTTCATTTGAACTATAATTTACAACTCTAGTATATATAACGAATGGTTTATTATTGCACTAAGTTGCACTGCGAACTGAGGAAATTGTTGATCCATTATTTCATTTAATTTAAATTACGTCGACGCCTAAAAACCAATGCAAATATGGAGCGTATGCGCCACCAGCGACTACGGCGTCGTGTATGTATCTTCTCCGAGCTGTTATCGTTGCCCTTCTGCATCTCTTTGCGACGAATTTCACGCACCAGCGTATAGAACGCCTCGTCAATATAATGACGCAACGCCGCCGATGTCTCAAAAAAGGGACAACCAAATTGATTAGCCAAATTCTTACCCTCCTCGGTTGTGACACGTCGCTGAGATTCCAGATCCACTTTATTGGCTATCAACACCAGCGGTATATCCTCCGATAATCGTACGCGTGTAATCAATTTGCGATATTCAGAGGCCTCCTGAAAACTGTGACGATCGGTGACCGAGTAACAAATGATGAAACCTTCGCCGCAACGCATATATTGGTCCCGCATGGCCGTGAACTCAACCTGGCCAGCAGTGTCGAGTATGTCCAATAAGGCTGCCTCATTGTCAATCACTGCCTGTTGCTGATACGAGTCCTCTACACAACAGAACAAAAAAAACATTGTTAAAGAAATACTTTTTTATATAGTAATTTTTCAAACGATTGATCCTATGAAAGCTATATAATACAGCGGTCAATCTAGTCAATTTCGATACTTCCTAACAAAATTGTAATACCCTTTCTGTAAGGGTATATAGCAAGTTAAAAAAATTCTCAAATATTTGGCCAAGCCCAACATCTGATAAATGTTTCTCACTTATATTCACGCTGATTAATAATACAAATATTTAACAGAGTTAAAAAATATGACTAATTAAATTCACATTAACATTTAATATTTCTTCATCTTATTTGCGTTCACCTTAAACAATATCGGATTTTAGTTGTACATACATGACTCACTTTGTGAAAAACCTTAAAAAATAAAAACAATTTTTAGATTTTTTTTCGGAAAACAATTAATGGTTCTGTGAGTTAAATAATTTTGTTTCGTTAAGTTTTTGCCTGTAAGCTATGCCGTTACGCACCTTAGCAACAAAAACAAAATATTAAGAAAGAAAAGTTCAAGTCACTAAATCTAACACCAAAAATATTGCTTGCCTTTAAAAATATTATTCACTTGTTGACTAGTGTAATAGCAAGGCAACACAAAAGACGCCGTACTCACCAATTGTGGGGTCATGGTAGTCCAAGAAACTGTGGCTGACGAACTGGAGGGTAACAGCTGTTGGTGTGCGTGTGTGTATATATGTGTGTGTACACGCAAAGTTAGCCGAACGCACGAAGCACACCGGACGGTTTGTGGGTGGTTTTGTGTCGGTAGCCGTAAAACAAAGCGTAAAAGAAAATTTGAGATAATTTATTGATTTTTCACAGACACCGCCGCAATGCAAAATGCGCAGTGATAAAAATTTTCTTAACTGCTGCTTTTTTTATTTTCAGAACTTACCCGACTTGCCAACACCGCCATCACCAAGT
This sequence comes from Hirtodrosophila alboralis, assembly GCA_035043045.1. NCBI lineage: Eukaryota > Metazoa > Arthropoda > Insecta > Diptera > Drosophilidae > Hirtodrosophila > Hirtodrosophila alboralis. The sequence continues at coordinate 1,634,756 of JAWNNH010000195.1, read as the reverse complement.
ATGACAATCTTATAGACTCGCAGGCCGCCACGCATATTTTGTGGTGCACTGGCTGGTTTAATTAATAAGCTGGTGCCATTTTCTTTGCGCTCATTCGGTGTTTGCATGTGCATGGAGTCCGTATCGGCGCCACTTGTGCAACTCTTCAATTTAGTTGATCGTTTAAGAGCGGCACAGCCAATAGACATATCACCGGCCATTGCTACAGACTACAGATACTCCTCCAAGGCGTGGCTAAATTTGTTTTACAGCCGCCGCCGACGGGGTCGTCTGAGTCGCCGCTGCACCAAAACAGTGCGTAGTTTGTAGCGCCTGGCCTACCAACAAAAAGAAGATACAAAAACAAAAAACACAATTGCTAATAAATCTTATGCAAAATATTCTTATTTTTGATTTGATTTACCACAACGTTGCACTTGGCCCGGATCCTTCAACGGGTTTTGTTGACCTAAGTTTTAATTGTATCTATACATATGTAATTTGTGCTGGGTTGTTTTCCCTCGTTTCGTTCTTTTTTTTGTAATTTTTATGGTAGTAAATCAGTGTGACCAAAATCGTTTAAATACTAAAAAATACCGAATTTGTAACGTAAGGTTGCTTGTAGCTGACGTAAAGAAAAACATTTCACGTAGTTTTGTTGGCGGGAAACGTTGTTATAACTTTAATTCATTTAATTTTTTACAAAAAATTCAATTTAATGTTTTTTATGAAACTCATAGTCAAAATATTATGAAACGCTCTATAATCGACAAATTACCTTAAAAGTCGTTTATAATCTGTGAAACGCTTTCAATTTGTTGATTGGCTTAACATGAGTGTCAGAAATTTTTTATTTAAAAAATATGGACAGTGTTAAGTAAATATAATTAACCTGTATAGAAACGAAAGAAAATAAATTTAAAACTAAGTAGGGTCTGATTGTTGTCAGAATAAATTAATTTAAAAGCCCATTTCCCTCTATTTTTGAAAAAGCGGAAAAAAGCTCGCCCGAAAGCAACAGACACACCGCCTGGTTGGCGTTCGGTTCAGTTACGTACGGTGAACGCGCTCGAGCTGTTCGCGGTCGGTTTCGAGATCTCGAAAACCGGGGGGTAAAAACAATATACTGAAGTGGTTCTGAAATCATATAAGTGGGGGGTAGACCGAATTGGCACTTTTAGTAAGTCAAAAATATTAGAATATGTCGGGCGATGTACAGCCGCGAAAGCGTAAGGATAAACGCAAAAAACGTGGTAAGTGAGCAAGTTTTCAAAAAACATTTTCAATACAAATATAGTTTGAAACATTTTTATGTCGTAGCTAAAAACGTAGCTGTCCATTTCTTTTATTAGCATATAATAATATTGTCGAGCGCCTTTAAAAATAACTTTGCCCTATTATATAAAATTATACATTGCTCTTTAGCTGTTGTCGCTATGCGTGTGCCTGTGCCTGTGTCGCTCTGCAGAGAAAAGTAAAAACTATATATATGTATATACATAAAAAAAGATATATTTATATATATTTATATACATATATTTATGATTTCTATGCGTTGTCAAGCTGCTGGGACACGCGCTACAATTAAATATATTAAAATATTATGTACGAGTATATATATATCCTAAAAGGTTTCGTTTGTTTCATATCTCAAATCACAATGCTTTAAAAATTATCTCGATATCTTTACGGTCGTGTTTATTTAAAGCCTGAGCAAAGCAGATGTTAGATAGAAGTCTATTTATCTCTGTGCTCTTGAAGAATATAAACAAATGCCGGTAGATTTTTGTTTTCCTAAACATTCTCTATCAGCTTATCTTGTTCTCTTTGTGTTCGATGTTTCTTTATAACAGCTGTATTCTTAATTGTATAAATAGTTGTAATGACAAGTTTAATTTATTAATCTTTTGATTCAATGTTAAAATTCAAGATGCTTCCGTGACCAGACATTACACCCACTAAAAATTTGGACATTTCTCATGATAAACATACATATGTACATTTTTAAGTGTATATATATTTATACTATATATGTACTATACATTTGTACAGATTTTTCTTTTCTTTTGGCCATATGCCCAAGCGCATGACTTGCGCGTTCTTTGTTTTGCATCAACACCAACAGAAAAAATAAAAAAACAATTAAATCAACAACTAAAACATAATAGATGTATCTCACTTTGTTATCTTGTAAGAGAGTGTATATACTCTTATCATTTTGCTTTCTAACCAACTGTTGTAAACTAACTTTTTGTCTAGATGATCGCAAATCTGAGGGCGATGTGACTGTGCTGCGCCAGCCAAGCTTTCAAGGTATTCAAAATCTTTCCACACAAGTAAATAGTTTGCATATCCAAAACCCCATCCACGTTCTGACCCTCAAACAAGAAAAATGTCAATGTTAATTCAATTTAGTATTTTAATTTTTATCATTCTAACTAAATCAAGTTGCTGTTACTAACTGTCTACAAAGTAAAGTCGTTTTTTTTTTTTTGCCTTAAGTCGTAATTAAACGCTTTGTAATCACATGTCTTTATATTATATTATATTAGATGACGACGATTCATCTTCTCACGGCGTTCACATCACAAAGATGGGAAACGATGATGTACACCTCCACGTACAGCATCAACATGGAACTGGCGGACATTGGTGTGCCAAAATTATATTTTTTGCCCTAATGGCTGTGTTGTTGGGTCTCGTGGGCCTGATTATAATGGAGAATCGCGGACTCGAGGATTGTGAGTATATAATTTCTATCTAAAACCTCAACAGGACACATTTTTTTAGGGGGAAAGACTCATCCTTGGGTCGAAATGCCCGCTGCCGGACTTATACTGCATTTAATATTAGTATATTCTACAACTAAATTATGATACATCTTTTTATTTTACCTTTCCAGTGGACACACCATTGTCTGAATCACGCTATTCCAACTACTTTGATGGTTGGGTAGAGGAGCATCGTCATGAAGATGAGCATGATGCACACGATGCACATTCTGCGGCACTGGAGCATGACGATGAACACGATGATGAGCATGATGATGAACATGATGAAGAATATGAGCAACATTCTGGCGAAGAGGAAGCAGAAGAGGAACACGAAGAAGAGACGGAGGATGAGGAGGAAGAGAATAATGCTGCTGAAAATCTTACAGCTGAAGATGATGATGATGAAGAAAAGGATGAGGTATGATTCCCAAAATGTTTCTTTTTAATGTGCAAATATTAATTGGAAACTTTGAATTTCACAGGATGAAGACGCTGATGAAGAGATTGAAGAGTCCGTTGAGCCTACAAAATCTGCAGCTGAAGATATTGATGAGGTAAATATTTAAATAAACTATTAAATCCAAAATTGTGTTAAATAAATCATATTGATTTTTCTCGCAGGATGATGACGATGCAGATGAGGACGCGGATGAGGATGCTGATGACGAGATCGAAGAGTCCATTGAGCCAAGTGTTTCCCAATCAAGAGCACAAAGTGTTCCTGAAACTGCTGAAAATGAGGAGGACGATGAGGTAGAAATTTTTTATATTTTCTGTCAAATTCGCATATAAATTCTTTTTGGAATTGTAGGATGAAGAGGATGAGGACGTTAATGAGGAGGAGCTCGAGGAGTCCGCTGAGCCAACAATTTCTCAATCTCAAGCTCAAAGTGTGCCTGATGATGATAATGATGATGACTTTGAAGAGGTAGAATTATTTTTGATAATACAAAATATAGTTTAATATCTTAAAAGTCCTTGCAGCAGGAAGATGATGATGACGAAGAAATTGAAGAGTCCGCTGCTCAAAGTGTGCCCGATGTTGCCGATGATGATGATGAGCTTGATCAGGTTGGTAAAATAAAGTTTGTATTTAGAAGAATCGGTTTATTTACTTGGTATTTGCAGGATGACAACGATGATGATGATTTCGAATCACTTGATCAAGAACTTGATATTGATGCTGAGGAAGAACTGTTGCTACAAGAACGACAACGTCAAGCAGAGGCAAATGCAAAACCCAAGCAGGAGGAAGACAAAACTGACAACGACAATGAAGAGGAGCCAGTTACCACAGCATCTTGGTTGGGATCACGTAAGTATTATTTAAGCAAATATTAAGATCAGTTAGAAAAAGCGTGATATCAGTGAACGGTTAATGATTAAAAAGGTCTAAGACAATTGCTCCCAACGATTTAAACTATGTTTAAAAAAAAAAGAAACTTGTACAAGAAAGTGCAAAAGAAAATATATTAAATTTGAATTTAATAATGTTTCGTTACAATTAAATTGGTTACTAAACACGTAAATCATTTTCCAGTTGCCGTTAAATTTGGCGTTGGCATTGCACTTGCCTTAGTTTCACGCCTTGTATTGATACGGAAAAATCCAAATACAAGTGAGTTTTCAATGCCGCTGAGCCAAATGTTAATAAATAAATAATGCTCTATTGTTAACGAAACTCTATCATAATATGCCAAATATTTTGCTGCTTAAATAAGAACTATATGCGTTAGAGAAATATCAATCAATCGAATTCGAAATTAACTCTATTTTACAATCGAAAAACGATTGAAAGTATTGGAAACATTTTCTGTATATGTCATCTAACGTTAATAGTTCCTATATTAAGTCGCTTAACGTTCTTAACACCCCAGCATTTAAAAGCTATATACAATGTTGAATGAGAAACAATTCTTAAATGTTGTAAACTTTAAACTAACTAATTGAATTAACCAAAACAAAACCAAAACAAAATAATTCGAAAATATGAACAAAATTTTTGCACTTTCTTTATTTTTGATGTTTTCTTTATGTTAAAAAAAAAAAAAGAAAAAAAATCATAATTATTATTTAATTTTAGTTTTATTGATATACAATTTTTTGTTTTTATTATTATTGTAGTCACAGCTTTGTTAAAACTTATGCGCCAATGTATGTATGTAAATTAATGTATGGCTTTGTTGTTTTTGCCTTCTAAGTATTATTCTATACTCATATAATAATCTAAAAATAAAAAACAGACGAGGATGAACCCACGCCGGAAGCTAACCTAAGACGCCGATTGACCATAGCCACCGCCGAGGATAATATACCAGATGATGTGGAGGAACTGCCGCCGCTTGATGATGGTTGATAAACTATTTCTTATACAATATTTTGTACATTAACTTCGGCTAATTCGAAGTTGTTTCCAAATAGTTTCATTTATTTTCATTTGAAACTGTTTGGAACATTAATAATATTCCCTTTTTTAGGCTTTGTTTAATATTAATGCAAACTCATTTTCGATATGCATCCTACACAAAAAAGATGAATATTCCGAAGAGGAGATCGAAATCGAGGAGGAAATCGAAGTTGAGATCAGTGATATTGAACAAAGCGATGATAATGTGGCCCTCACAGCCAGCTATGTGCCCGAAACATTTGAACAGCTAAGTGCCATGTACAGGGCCAAGACAGAGCCCAAGACAACCGAAATAAAACCAGAAGAACCTGCAGCAGATTCAACAAAACAATCAGAATCGGAACCAGAACCAGAACACGAACCGGAACCGGATCAAACAGCCGCAACGGATATTTATATAGAATACGAAGATGGTGATATTGAAGATTACGAACATGATGAAAGCGAAGAGGAGGAGGAGATCACCGATGAGGAGGAAGATGAAATTTCAGATGTCGATGACGCTGAGCTAATGAGCAGATTGGAAGCCAAATATGGAAGATTGCCGGCTACGGCTAAGGAATACGAAAGCGATCCAGATTCAGATGATCCGACTTGGACACGTAATTACTAAATGTACAATTTACATGTTCTCGCAAAAACAAAAAAATAAAATAATTAAAAAATAAAAACCCAATAAACAAATTAGTCTACAAGCAATCTACAAGTACATCTCAACAGAATCCATCAATGCATTGACATATCTGACATATATACTCGTATTATAATCTATTCTAAAAGTTATTTCGTTCATGGCATACGTTACACGTACTCTAAGACTATATCCATAGTAAGTCTTAGTTCTAGTTTAAATCAAATGTTAATATTATACATAAGATGGAGCTTTACACATTAACCGTTCAGTGATGTCTCTGTTTTTAAGTTAAAACCTCGTGCAATCTTTTGTAGAACTGTAAGATTGATATATTGATTTTTTAATAGAAATAAAACCCAAGGAGCAAACTGGTGCCAAGTCTGAGGAGGATCTGTTTGAGCAGGAGCTACGCAAGGCTAATGCCGAAATGATCAATGAGGTAAGTTTATATTTGTTTATCTTTTTACATACTTTAGTTTATAATTTCTTTAATTTTACTATACTTAGCTCAACAATCACTAGAACACAAAAAAAAAAACAAACCATTAAAAAAAGTCCTTGCATAGCTTTATTTAATGTTTGCTTTTTAAGTTTATGTGCTTAGATTTTAATAATTATTAACATACACAAATTATATAGTTTAGGTTTGAGTGTTAAAAGAGAAATTATAATGACAATAATAGCTTAGCAGCTGTATATATATTATATATATACTGTACAGAAAAAACAACTTTACTTTTTGGTTAATTTTGCAAGTTCCAAAACTGGATACACCCACCTGGTTTGGACAAAGCCTTGACGGATAACCAAAAAGTAAATTGGGTTTTTTTTTTAAATAATATTCTTGTTAGTTCTATATATCATAATAAAAGCTGCTCTAATATGCTTTTCTCTTTTGCTAATGCATGTTTTTCTTTAATCGAAACCCGAAACCCAAATTCCCACTGCCCTAACTAATTCCTAGAATCATGCCAAAGCTATGCGCGCATTTAATTTGCTTACACACACATACGCACACGAGCCGACGGCACATTTGTACCGGGCGCAAGCGCTGGAGCGGATTGCGGATGCGCGTCATAGTAATCAGTTGCTCCAGGATGCCATTGAATCCTATAAACGTTATCTGGCCTTTGCCGAGCTGATTTCCAATCATAGTGAATATCGTGCAGCTGGCGAACGTTGCATACAACATTTGCGATTTCTTGGTGAGTTTGTGGTTTGTCAATTGGAATTGTGAATATATATCCTGATCATTTGGTTTTTATAGGTTATACACAGCAGGCGGTGGCCATACACGAGCTGCTCATTGAACGATTTCCGGATGTGGTCCAGACACGTAATCAGCTCTCGCTTACATATCTGATGTTCAATAAGTAGGTGTGTTTGTTGTTAGTTTTTACAGGTGTTTTATGTTAGCTATATTGTTTATATATAGATCTCTATATATAGGAATGTATTTTGTTGCTTGTAACTTGGCCAAAACAAAAGCGATTTTATTTCCAATCATAGTGATTGATTTGCTCTAGATTGATTCAAAAATGTATTTACATTTATTTTGTTTTTGGAAAAAAATTGTCTTTATAAAAATTGATCTTGATTGAAAGTTAATCAAAATTAGTATAAAAAGTTATTAAAAAAAATATGCTGCTTTACTTCTTACTTGTAAAGTTCTTAATTCCATAAAATTAACTTTAAAATCTCCTAAGTTAATTAAAAATCTTAGTCTTAGTTTAAAACGTTGACCTTGCATTTATATTTGACTCACTAAACTGAACGAACGAACTGGATCACTTATTTTATTGTTGTAAATTTAGCTCCAGTTCATTTTAACATTTCACGGCGAATTGCATTGTGAGCAACATTTCATTTGAATTTAGCGTTGTCGTAATTTTGTTGCAATATTCATTAAAATCGAATTGACTGAATATATATTTTTCGGCTTTGTTAATTTGAACTTTTTTCTATAATTTTCATGATAAGCTTCCGACTTTTTATATATGGATAATACAATTTTCCAATTGTTGTTAATTTCTTCGTTTTGGGCACATTTTAAGATAATTTGTATCTTCAGTTGCTGAACTATATTTTATAACCCTGGAATTTAACATATTACCTAATTATTTATTATCTTTGCAGCTTGGCCAAGATGCATCAAGTGGCTGGTGAAACCTTGAAACGTTGGCCTAAGGATGCCATGGCACAGCTGCACTTTGGACTGGCGCTCAAACAACTCAGTGGAGACTACGCAAGGGCTCTGCACTATTTACAGTATGCCATTGATTCTGAGGCAGCTGGAACACAGGAGGCGTACTTCTACTTGGCGCTGGGCGAGACGTTGCAACGTCTAAGCCGACAGGCAGAGGCACTGCAGGTGTATCAACGTGGTGCAAATAAAGGATTCTTTGCCAGCGTCTATCAGCGCTCGCTGTACAATATGCCCAAGCTAAGAGCTAAACCCTTTTGGCAGCCAGCCGAGACAGGCTATGGCGCTGAGCTGGAGCAACTGCAGCGAAACTGGCGCGCCATACGCAAGGAGGCGCTGACACTGCTCAGCAGCCATGGTCACTTTGAGAATGAAGCTGAACAATTGCGGGATACGGGCAATTGGCAGCAATTTGAGCTATATACGAGGGGACAGCGTCTTCACAGGAATTGCCAGCGTGCGCCCATTACCTGTGCTCTGCTCGACAAATTTCCAGCTGCAAGAAATTGTGTACGCGGTCAGGTGAAGTTTAGCGCTATGCGGGCACAGACTCATGTCTGGCCACATTGTGGACCCACAAATTGTAGACTGCGTGCACATTTGACGCTAGTGGCTCCAGAGCCACAATTGACCAGCTTGCGCGTGGCCGAGCAGCAGCGGTAAGTGGCATCAGCTTCGTGTTATTATACCCTATAAAATGTAGAAAATAAAAATTAAATTATTAAATTATTAACAAGAATTTCTTTCCTTCAACAGTACCTGGCATCCTGGTGATTTGTTAATATTCGACGATAGCTTTGAGCACGAGGTTTGGCACAATGGTACACAATTGCGACTGGTGCTTATCCTGGACTTTTGGCATCCTGATTTAAGTGAAACGCAACGCCGCAGCTTGACACCGATTTAATACATGATTCTAGAAATTATTTCATAGTATACTTTAGTCAAAACATATTGTTCTTTTGTTATCTAATTCACAAAGAGTAGCCAATATTTAATTTGTATCTTGTACTTAATAAGTTTTGTATTTTGTATAAATGCGTGTTTAGCTATAATTCATATTAATATTTGTATTAGGTCTATGTTTAATTGCTGCTTGGTTGGCAGCGTGTATTTATGCTGTATTCAATCAATTTATTGTAAATACAGTAATCTTTTCAATTTGAAAACTTTTTGTTACCAATTTTTGTTATTGAGTGGGTCAATCGGCATTTTTTAAATTTTGAAATGCCAGAATTAAATTACATCTCTATCGATTTGTAGACTTCAAAGACATCTATTAATTTAAAATCTCAACAAGTTGTCGCATCTAATTTGATTTTTATGGAATGCATAGTTTACTTAACTTAATTGGATGTTTTTTTGAATTTCTGACTTCTTAAAGTTTTAAAATTGAATGAACATTGTCTTTAAAATCTCATAACTCTGTCAAAACTGACTCAATTTACAAGCAAAATTGTGTTATGATTTTGATTTCTTATTTAAATTGATTTGTCATCCATATTTAGTAAGTTTTCTCGGAATTTTTTCGAACTTGGCCTTAATATATTAAAACAAACTTTGTTTAATCAACCGAGCGTTATTTAAACTCTCTTTTTAAGTATACCTTGTCTGCCCAGACGCTTCGATAATTTTATTATAACAGCCTAATACCTGAGAAGTACTAAGCATAGTAATTTTCAAACATTTAATAATTATATGTATTATATTGATTTCATCTTCGTGGCATTATTCTAATGAGGTTGTAATTGAGTTATTTCGTTATAATATAATATTGTAGTCGCATTTGAAAACACACCTATAGGAACGGACACGCAATCGATTTTTGAAAAACCTTATAAAAGCGTTCAGTGGAAATATTACCCCGTTTATTATTAATCTCAAACGAGATGAAGTTTATTAAATATGGTGTTGTGTTTTTAATACTTACTACGCGTTCTTTTAACGTACAAGCGGATTTGGATATATGTCTCAAGGAGCTGGGCTGCCTGCGCGGCACAATGAGGCCAGGATACCAAAAGGATCCGTTTGAGGCATTCATGGGCATACCTTTCGCCCAGCCACCCATAGGAAATTTGCGATTCCAGGTGGACTTACTGAACTATAGCTTGAATATAACATTGTATATTAATGGCTTATAGAATCCTGTGGCGTCTTCCGGCTGGACAGGAGTATTAGATGCCAGTGTGCCACGCGACAGTTGTCTACAGAAGCTATTCATTATGCCCTCATGGCCCGTAGTGGGCACTGAGGATTGTCTATATTTAAATGTTTATAGACCTGTTGTAAGTCGAGAGGACCTGCAAGCTCTTAATTCCAATAAAATAAATCCTGCAAAAACGAATAGATTAACTAAAAACTGAAAAATTTTCTATAGCAACGCAGTGCCAATTCTTTGCCCGTTATGGTCTATATACATCCTGGTGCCTGGGCTTGTGGCTCCGCAGCTCCGCATTCTAGTGGACCGGAATATCTTATGGATACAGAGCAGGTTATAACGTGGGCTATCGATTGGGTCCCTTTGGTAATATTATTATTATATTTATGTATATCCTTATACAGTAATTTCTTTTTAGGTTTTTTGAGCACTGGCGATAGTCACATGCCTGGCAATTTTGGTTTTAAGGATCAACGTTTGGCACTGCAGTGGGTGCAGCGATATATTGCATCCTTTGGCGGAGATCCACAGTTAGTGACTCTTTTTGCACACAGTTCTGGAGGCATGGCGGCACACCTGCACATGCTGAGTCCAAACTCAAATGGTAAGGGTATTTCTGAATATATTTTAACTTTGATATGACGTTCACTCTTACTTAGGCCTCTTTCATCGAGTCATGTCCTTGAGTGGTACTGCCCTGACGCCGCTGGTATACGTGGACGATCCTTTGTCACAGGCTCGTCAGCTGGCGGAATATTTGGGAATAGCTGCGGCTAAGACTTTGAATACACAGGAACTTACAGATGCATTGCGTCAAGTCGATGGTGTCACATTGTTGGAGGGCGGCATTGCCCATAAGCCTTGGCACAGGGAGCGCATCATGAACTATGGTGCTGTTGTGGAGCAGGATGCAACCCCTGAGGCATTTCTCAATGAGACTCCAATGAAGGCACACATGGCAGGACGAATTAAACAAATTCCCTGGCTGCTAAGTGCCGTTTCACCTGCTGGGGAAGGTGCCATGTTTCTACTGCACATCTATGAAGATCCGAAACTTTTAGAAGAACTCAATGAAAATTTTCTGGAGCTATTTGGTTTGTTATTATATCTACCAAAGGACACACCGCCCGAAACTGTGCAGGATATACTAAAATTATACGAAGTGCCAGTATTACAACTAAACAAGGATACATTGGTTAAACTTTGCGCTATCCTGGGCGATTTTCTAGTCAATTATCCTTTCTACGTGACAGCCGCTAGTTACGCTTCATTTAATCCGGAGTTTATTTCAATCTACAGCTTTCATTATCGCAGTCTTACCAATATATCCTTCGTCGAAGCCCTTACCGGTAATAACCATGTTTATCCAGAGTTGGGTGGAACTCATCTAACTGATGGCTTACACACAATACGCAGCCCATTAGTAGTACCAGACTTTCCAAAAACTTCGGAGGATGCTTTGGTAATCAAACGGTTGACATCTTTATTGGTGGAATTTGCAAAAACTGGGTAAGTTTATATACAGATTCTATATGCTATGTTTAAGACACTATATAACTAAAAATATTATTTATATTTATATTTTAGTATATTCTACAATAAAACAGATCTAAAGCCCTGTAAAACTATGGACTTTACGACTGAGGAGATTTGTAACTATTTGCGCTTTGGTCAGTTAAATGGAGTTTATTCTGAGTCCATTGAGAGACGGGTTGATATGCGAGCTCTATCGCTATGGAAGAAACTCTATTTACAGTCTTAAAATTGTTTAAAAAAAAATAATTGTAGCTAGAAAAAATATGTATTATTCCTTAAATATAAATCTATATAACTATATCTTGAGAATCGATAAGTTCGGTGAGCTTTACTTTTAAGAGTATCGCAATTCATCTTTATACATGTTCAATGAACAGTGGAGGGTTAACACGATAACTTACCCTTGCTTAAATTATGACAAAATAAATAAATAAATAAAGTAAATATTCTTATTTACACATATACTTAAAGATAGTATAACTCTCTTTTTGTATTCCCTATATACATACTTTTATCGGGAAGCTGCAGTGTTGACCTATTTTGCACTCGAACTCGTTTACAAACCAGACGAAGGTCACTTAAATTTACATAATGTCCAACTATACGATTGACAATACAATGGAAAGTAAGTTCATATATCTAAAGGGGCATAAATGAAAATACAATGCAGTTCAGTTAAATAGATTAATCTTTGTTTGTAGAAATATTATCTTGTTATTTGAAAATCATAAACTTTAAATTAAAGGCGGCAAATCATAAAGTAATTGCAGAGCAAATAAATGTTATCGTGATCTATAAATCTAATTATATGAAAGGTTTAAAAATAAATACAGAAACGCATACATTGCATTTCAATTGAATAAAGGTTAATTTAGTTATTGAATAAAGTAAATGCTTACTTCCCCTTATTAACTGAACTGGTCTGTAAGTTAATAATAAACAACAGAACGAATTGAATATATTCACTACTTACGAATATAATCATATGTAAGTGGGAGACTTCGATGCAAGAGCACAGAGTTGCAGTTTCCCCTGAACAATCCACTGCTTATCTCAATAAAGAGATACAACAAACAAATACAAACACATTCAGGGAAAAATAAGAAAAGAAGAATATTATATACATATATGAGAGTGTAGTAAAATGTATTCATAGTGTATACACTCGTTTATTCATATCGACAGACGACAGAACAGGATATAAGGGAAAGTGAATGCCAGATGGATTAATAGTCTTGCTTGGGTATTGGCTCTGTGGCAACTGTTGTGCCAAGTTAGGAAGTTACTACAATGTATAAAACTAGTTGGATATACAGCTAGATAGATCAAGTAGAAATTTGTATGTTGATTAAGCATACGCCGTGTGATCCGTTTATCGAGCTAATGAATAAATTTCAATTGTAAAACAAAAGCAACTTTGCATCTACATATTTTAAGTTAAACAACAGTTTCTAATAGCGCGACACACACAGCAATAGCAACAATAACAAACAACACACACAGTAAAGTTTTATAAAGATATATATATGTATATATCTTTTTGAATAAAACTCAATGCCTTGGTTACAAACCCGTCAGATAAATTTCGTACGCTGTCGTGTTATAAGCCCCAATGCCGTCAACTTAGCTCGTGTCAAATCATTTGTAATCAATTTGATACAGTTACTTTATATCAAAATAATTAAAAAAAAAAAATAACAAACAAAAGTCTGGTAAGTATTATCTTAGCTTTCGTGGCATGGGTATCCTTTTTTAATGTAAACTTTTGGTTTAAGTGTCGTGGGAATATTTTGAATCTTGTTTGTTTATTTAAAGATTCGTTGTTGACATCATCGATAGAAAAGAAGCTTAAATATTTGAATACATTAATAAATGTTTTATGCATAATTTTTATAGCTATTATTAGCTTTGATTTCTTTCTGCAGAGATCAAACATCAGTCATGATTCAACCTGTGTTTGCTTTACTTTTGCTGCTGCTGCTCTCGGATGCGAGCCCATCCCCAGCTCCGGATAAATTTCTGCCCCAAAAGACTCTGATTGTGTGTGCCAGCAGTATGGGCTGTTTGAAGGGCATCCATATGCCGGGCTTTCAGATTAAGCGTTTCGAGGCCTATCTGGGCATACCCTATGCACTGCCACCCATAGGCGAATTACGCTTCAGCGTAAGCTAAGAAATCTTGGTAAAAATAAAGTCTTTTTAAAATACCCTCTAATATTTGTAGAATCCCAAAATGATGCCCAAATTACCAGGCATATACAATGCCACCATTGCTAAGCCCGATTGCATACAAAAGAATTATCTAATGCCAACGCCGCTGATCTATGGTGAGGAGGATTGTTTGTATCTAAATGTCTACAGACCGGAGGTGAGAGATTATAGCCAACTTTTAGCTTTGTCAGAGCCCTAATTTAATAAAAATTTACAGCGTATATCTGGACAAACCTTGCCTGTTATGGTCTATATACACGGCGGTGGTTTCTTTAGTGGTTCAGCTGGTCCTTTGATTACAGGACCCGAATATTTTATGGACACAGGCGAGGTGATATTGGTGACAATGGCCTATCGACTGGGCGCCTTGGGTGAGTAGTTATTAAATATAGAGAAGGTTAAAGGTTAAAGTTTAATTTATTTTAATTAAATTTGAAAATATTAAGAAGTTGGAGTTTTGACTTTTTATAAAAAATTATTCCTGTTAAATAGTTCAACTCTTCTACCCTATTTTAAATTAAACTCTTTTATCTGTGCAGGTTTTCTCTCCACCCAGGACACCGCTATATCTGGCAACTTTGGACTCAAGGATCAACAGTTGGCCCTGCGTTGGGTACAGCGTAATATAAATGCATTTGGCGGTGATCCCAAGCGTGTCACAATCTTTGGCCAGAGTGCAGGTGGCGTTTCCACGCACATGCACCTGTTGAGTCCCAAATCTGAGGATCTGTTCCAGCATGTCATTAGCATGAGTGGCACGGCAAATGTGCCCTTTGCCATTACAGAGGAACCCTTGAAGCAGGCCCGACAAACTGCAGAGCTGTGCCAGGTGAAGGATGCTCAAAGACTGAGCACTCGGAAGCTAGCACGTGCTTTGCGTGGAGTCGATGTACAAACTTTATTGAATGCCGGCGATGGCTTGAAGTTCTGGGATGTGGATCACATGACCAATTATCGTCCTGTGCTGGAACGTTGTGGGGAGGAGGCATTTTTGTGTGTAGAACCCAAACAGTTGTTGGCCAAGGGCAACTATCAGAAAAAACCCTGGCTTCTGGGCACTGTGCCACAGGAGGGTGCAGTGCGTGTTGTCAATATTATGGAAAATGTAACACTTCGTCAGGACTTTAACTCACGTTTCGATGAGTTGCTGCAGGAGCTGCTCGAATTCCCAACTGAATTCAGCAAGGATAAACTGGCCAAGTCCATGCAGCTCATAATTTCCGAATACTTTGACAATAACCATGAGCTCAATGAGCAGACAGTGCAAGGTTTTCTAGAAGTAAGTTTATTTATTTAATATATAAAACCAAGATCCTTAAACCTAGCTCTCTATTTTCTAGCTCATTACAGATCGAGGCTTTAAGCAGCCCCTCTATAATGCCATCTGGGATTATGTTCGCAGTGTCAACACCAGTCAGCATCCTTTGTACATGTATAGCTTTGATTATATGGGTCCATATAGTTATGCCTCGGTTTATACGAGCGCCAATGTAACTAACAAATATGGGGTAGTACACTGCGATGATTTACTCTATCTTTTCCGTAGTCCTATGCTGTTTCCCGATTTTCAACGCAATTCTACAGAGGCCAAAGTAATTAAATCATTTGTTGGTTATTTTGTGCACTTTGCCAAGTATGGGTAAGTTGAGATTTATGGACTATATAAGCACATGAGTCTGAATAGTTTATTTTTAATTTTTTTATATAGAAAACCTAGAAATGTTGAATCGTTGACGCCCTGCACAGAGACAATACTAAAGTCACGACCCAAAGGCATTTGTGATTATCAAGTATTTGAGAATGCGGCTAACACCGAACTACAATTTGAGGTGAATGTGGCCCAAAGTTTTCGAACCAAAAATGCAAAATTTTGGACTTATATATTGGAAGAACCAAAGCATTGTTAAACTAAATAACAATCTCATTTAATTAATATTAAATAGATTTTATATATAATTATGTACATGCGTATTATTTAATAAACTTTTATAAGCTAAACTATATTATGTGTATTAAAAACAAAAAAAAAATATATTAATTTGATTTTAATTCTTTTTTTTTTGTGATTTTATCATTAAATCTCACTGTTATTTTTCAACAACTTAAATTAAACTTTACAAATAATAATAACAAAAACAATTTAACAAAAAAGAAATCAAAATTAAGTCTAGTTATTAAATTTTTGTTCATATCATATATCATTTGGGATCTAATTATATTGAATCATAAAATGCGAAAGATCCTTAAAAGATTCAAAACCTATTTAAAAACTCGATTACAAATTTAATAATTTAGAACAAAACTCTTTAAAATTATCGTATATATTCGTTATTTAAGTGACTCAACATTTGTCTACAGTTGCAGTTAGATTTTGTTTTCAACTCAATTATTTAACCTAACCTAATTATTTTAAAATTAATTCGTTTTTTCAAGTGTAGCTCTGACAATTCCAGACCCAGACGGAATTCCATGTAGTATTTAAAAGTATATAGTATGTGTTTTAAAAAACTGTGCTAAATTGATAAGAACAGACATATTTATGGCTGTGGCCGACACGTGCCCACGTTTGTAACCAAGGGTAATGAAATCCTATCGCAAATGCATTTACTTGCATTTGCTTGTACTTAAATACAAATGCATATGTTTGGCTTAGATTTTTTTTATTTTCAATTTCAATTCTACAATTATAGACTTGTGCTTGATTAACATTCATTAGCATTTGCCACACGCATCTAATTGCATATATAGTATGAGTTGAGTTAGATACCTGATCTGTTCAGAGACTGTTACTACATAGATAAATGGATCGACTTGTTGGTTCTATATGCCAGCTCGTGGCTTTGTTAATAAAAAACATGTAGAAAATGTTGTAATAAAAGTTGTTCAACTTGTAGATGCCCCCAAGAGGGCAAATTAATATTTATGTAACAAACTACAGAGCAATGTCTTTTGCGAAAAATAAATATTATATTTAAAACATACCCATTAAACAAATGTATTCCTTTGCTTATTAATTAATGTGTATAGAGTATTAAAAGGGTACTTAAAACCTATTTAGTAAAAAAACAACACTGTTCATATAAACCAGACATTGGGCCCCCCATTGATAGAAAAAAAGAGAAAAAAAAAATTATTTACAAACATATACTCTATAACCCACCAAATAGTATAAATACGATAAAATATAAAATGTGGGGAAACTACACTTAAATGAAGATTTTTGGATATGTTTACATATTAAAAATAGATTTATTTTGTTATAACTATTTATATAGATCTTTGTGTGTACAACAACCTGTTTATTGTTTAAAGAATTTCCTTATAGCGGCTATACATATTAAACTGATTACTATATTTAATACTCTATACGGTATGCTAAACATATTTTTAATATGTATATAAAACTGGATGGAAATAAAGAAATAAATAAAAATAATGTATAAATACGAAACGTGCGATTTATATGAATAATTATTCTTCAAATTATTTATTTATTTATTAAACAAATCAGTTTATTTCGACTTGTTATATTGCTTAATGATTAGATTTCAATTTTTATAGGTTTAGCTACAATTACTGACGCCATCTAATAAATAAATACCCATGAGATAATATTATTACGACAGATATTTTTATTTTTATATTTTTCAAGTAATAGCATTTGGATCAAAGTTCAGTGCACTGTCAGACAAATTAGATTAACACATGCACACTGTCACTGAATGTCCGTGTTTTGTTTTTTTATGTCAATTAAAATCAATAAAAAACTACAGCTTAGTCCTGCATTATCCTGCAGGAACATTTGCTGGCCAGTTGCATTTAATACGTCAAGGTATTAAGTACTCCCTGAATATGGAATTATCACACAAATTAGCTCTATGGGTTTTCCCATTATTTATACTGGGATTTCTACTAACGATGAGTGAGGCATATCTGCAGAGTGTCCGCATAGATGAGATTCCATTTGGAAGGACACCACCGCGTTTTTCTAGCCTTAAAGCTAGATTTAAGGTCAATCGTTCCAGCGGCATACATTTGATCTCCAGTCTGGAACATCAACGCACTTTTCTACATTTATTTCATGTGCCCTGTAAGTCTTAAAGGCTATTTCAATTATAAATATTTCTTAATTTTCTTTTAAATGTAAGACATAATTTGTTTCTATGCTGCCAAGGGCAAGTGGCCTTATGTGCCGGGTTTTATGAAATCGCGCGTCAATAACGCCGCCAATAGTTTCTTTAGACAAAATGATAGCTATATTAAACAATTTTGCACCAAGTGGATACAGGTGAAGGAATGCTTTAGGCCGCTTTTTGGTAAGTTCATGCGACTTGTATAAAATCCTACTCTTAAACTTCTCTGCAATTGCAGATAAATCCAACAACACGGAGGTGGAAATTTTGGACTCCCAAAAACAATATCCGCGTTGTAACTGCGACAAGTTGACCGCTACGGAATCGCCGGTGCCAGTTGTCTATTTTGATAAGAACTACATTGGCAATGTAAGTTCTGAGACAATTTTGACAACAATTGAGTTTCTAGAAAGTTTTCTGCCACCGCCCACCAAAAAGCACAAGCGTAATAAGAATCGAGTGCGCGGTCGTTTGGATGAAATTGACATTGACTAAAATACATGAACTTACATTTAATATGAACATTTTTGTTCACTACTTTGCAATTAAGTTTTACATTCACGCACAAAGAACAGAATTTAAATTTTTCTTTAAAAGTAACGCACCGACTAACAATACAAATATCGATAGACTTATCGGAGCATCAGCAACACTTGCAAGAATCGATGGGAATTTGTTGCCAGGGAAATTATTGCAATCAATTTAACATTACTCAATTAACAGAATGTTGTCGTTTCAGTTTGCCGCAAAAGTTGTGTTCGTGTCTTGGGATTGCGGCAATAAAAAAAAACACGTTTTATTAAATAATGCTTGATTTATTGTAAAATAATTGTAATTTATTGTGATTTCTATTAAAAATAATTAATTATAATTAAATATATCACCTGTAAAACTTAAAAAAAAACAGGTTTTCAATTCACCACACTTAGCAAGACACTTGAAATATTTTAACAGAATGTTAGTCTTAAAGTTGCCAGATCTAGCAACTAAATTGCTTAAGTGGCAGCACTGCACTTAATGTTAATCTATCGATAGTCGATATCAAACAGATAGAGCAGTTTGTGAGTCAGTCCGATTAGTTACTTGAATGAGTGCGGACGCACTGCGGTTGAAATAAAAAAAAGAGTTATATAGAAGCACCGCAAATGCATATAAAATTAAACGCCGCATTCAATAAGTCAACGTTGTGTACATTAGTAATATAAAAGTATTGGCAAATGTAGATTAATTGCCAAATAAGAACAATAGTGCAAAAAAGACATATTTTGAAACGTTGCCAAAGTATTTAAAGTCAATAAATAGAAAGAAATCTGCCACCACACATATTTTCACATTCTCACTTCCCCCACACTTTCGTGCATCGCGTGTGTTTGCGCGGCATCATTTAAGTGTATGCGTGTGTGTGTGTGAGTGTAAGTAAAAGCAAAAGAAACGGAGAGATATAGATAGAGAGAGAGACTGCAAAAATATTTATTGCCGCAACGTTTTGCTACGTTATTCGTTAAATAAAGCAAATCAACAGCAAACTTTCAACTTTTGCTGTGTTTCGTGTATTTTTGTTGGCGTTTTGTGGGTTGTGAAAAGTGCAAGCAAGGCACGTGAATGTCGCAGAAACACAATCATAAGGCCTATCAACCGCTACCAACTGCCGCGGCCGCCATGGACAATCCGGCGATGAGCAACAGCAGCAGCAGCAGTGGCAGCAACGACGATGTTGCTGGACTCGCTCCACTCGGTTTACCTGCGACATACTCGTCACAACAGTTAGTCGCCTCCGATTCAGATTCAATGGAACATCAACGCTTACGTGGTGGACGCGAGAATATCGTTGAACCATCCTCGCGTTTATCTTCAATCAATCGTTCACAATGGTTCACCGTTGCCGTTCTCTGCTTTGTCAATCTCATCAACTACATGGATCGATTCACAATTGCTGGTAAGTTATCAGAAGGGAGACAAGATGCGAGATGCGTGACCCGCATGATCTTTAATTTATCTTATCAGCTGCGTCACTTTCTCTAATTGAAGTTAAACGCTACGCTAAGGGGGCATGATTCACATATTTTCATAGATTTTATTGTGGTCGCGTGTAGCAAATTTATCAAGTTCCAAATTAATCTTAAAAAAATGGGCGTGGTCACAATAAATTGTTTAAATAGTTTGCTATTCCGAAAGTCCTTTCTTTTTCGGTTTTGTTGTCTTCTGATTTGCTTTACATTGATTTGTATACAAAATCAGCTGTTCTATGCAAAATCATAACAAAGCGGCAGTGTGACCAGACAGCTATTGGCATTTTATTGCAAAACTTTAATCCTAGAAACTCGAGCTGATTAAATCGCAAATTCTTGTTAATTTTTGTGATTTATAGAAATTCGTAAAAATAATGAATCAAAATTTGCTTTTAATATAAAATTAATTGTATTATATTTCTGTTATTTTTTAAAATTTGCGCACACTTTAAAATGATTACAAAATGTAGGTTAAAACAATTTTTTTTTTAGCAAAAACGTGTAAAATTTCGACTTGGTGTTCTATTATATCTAGCTTCCCAGAGATAAACCTATACAAATATTTTGTTGCGTCAGACACCTCCTGAAAAAAATGCTGACGTATATTCAATAAAGAAAACAAATATTATAATTGTATGACTAATCACATTTACATTTGAATCATACGACCTCAAAGCTAATGTTTTTACTTATCTCTCGCGCTCTCTTATTTTACGTTAACAAAATTTTTGTTTTCTTTTTTTTTTTTGCACCGAACTGAAAATTCCCCTCTGAGTGCTAAGGCAATCAATCAGTCAGCCAAATAGTCAAATTTCGTATTATCTTTAACACTTTTGTGTGAAATTAGCAGGCGCCTGACATGGCGTGATACGAATATTGAGCTAACTCTCATTACGGCCATTATCAGTCTAAGCCTTGCCTTGTGACGAGCGTTATTTAAGCTTTGGAAGCAAATGATCATGGATTATTTATGATTTTTTTTTTTATTATTATTATTGAGCTTATGTTTACACTGTTTCAGTAATATGAAACAATTGTTTACCGCTTATCAGACTATATATATACTTGTAATTATTTCAGTACGAAGTGGCGTGATTATTTCATGATTCATTTCAAACGTTACAAATAAGGCAAAGCAAATGTAAACTTGTTTACAATGATTACGTTTACAATTTGCCGGTTGGGTATTGGGTATTCATTAAATGGAAAATTCAATAAAACCAGTTAACTGATTACCCCACATAACTCGTAAGCTTAATATAGCATTTTACAGGGTATAAACAATTGTTTTAACACTCGAAATATTGTTTGACTTGCAACTCAACTTGACAAATTTTTGTTTTTATTTACACTTAAATAGTAAACGTGAACTTTAAGCTTGATCAGCAGATTTTCTTCTTTTTTTTTTTTAAGCCCGAGAAACTTGTCATTGATAATTAAATAAAAAAGTCAAGGGCAAAGTGAAAGTCATTAACCAACACTGGCATGCATATTATTTAATTTACAACACTATAATTGAAATCTTTAAGTCACATTCAAACAAAAGACTTCAGAAACTATATAATTATACGTTTTTAAAGCTATTTCTAGCTGAGCAATTGTAATTTAAAATTTATTCAGATTAATGCAGACAATTACGATTTATTTTTGAACTAAAAAAATCAAAGAAATGTAAATTAAGTATACAACTAAGAAGACAATAATTAGATATTTTAGTTTCATTTTAATTACAATTCAAATTAGGTCATTCAATTGAACTTATGGCAAATGATTTGATTAATTTCTAATTGGAAATTCATTTACTTTAAAGCTTTTGTAATGAACTGCAAATTGAAGCAACAAATCGCATGATATATATAAATATATATAATCACTACAAAAAGTTTTGCGAACTCATTACCACGCACTGTACAGGAAATGATATTAACTTTATATATATATAAATGATATTTATATGTATATTTGGGCGATAAGTCTTACACACATATGTATACAGTCATGTTGCTTATTCATCGTTTTTATTATATATAGTAATTTATTTATTTACAGTCACATTTACGTTTATATTTATATTTACAATTACTTACATGTGGGCGTGGTATAATTAAATAGTTAAAAACATTTTCTATCCATATTTGATTACTATTTGCATGTGCCTAGAGAGAATTGCACACTTAAAGGCAAATAATGATGATATTTAACTAAAATATAGTATAAACAAATGATCAGTAATTGCTGTTGATCAAGTAAAGTTGTTTTCGAGTGTTGGGATGAGTATTAGAGAAGTATATATAGTGTATAGTACGATCAGGTGTTATCTAAGTTGGCTTTAAAATAAAAACCCTATAGCTACTTGGGATTAGACAATTGACAAACTGTGACTTTGAATATTAGAACGAGAATTTTTATATAACAGATCATTAAATGCAATTATTTAATCATTTTCTTATCACTTTTGTTAAGAGAGAAAGGCACATAATCTTAATCTTTGCATCTTAAACATGACTTGAAATTTTTCAATTGTCTTAAAATATTGGCAAAAATAACGACTAATTTTTTGAGTTTATTAAAAAACTGAAAAAGCTTATATTTTTAGATCGCAAAAAATGAACTTGTAAATACGAGATAAAATGATTTTAAAGTAAAAATCAAAAAAAAATAATTATTGTTAAAAAAAAAAAAGTTAATTTAAAGTGAAGCTGGAGGAACCACTTCAAAGCCAGCCTTATTTTATTATGATATATACCCATATAAAATACGTTATTGCAAAATGATTTTCATATTTTTTACAATCATTTATACAATCAACCCAACAAATCAATAAAAAAAAACAAAAAAAAAACTACATATTTACAAGCAGTATTTTAAAGTATTCCCATGATGCAAATATGCTAAAATATCATAACAATAATATATAAATAATTATATATAAAAATATTATATAGACCAACTAATAAACACACCCGCTGAACTGCTTGGAAAAGTTCAAATATTGATTTGCACTGCTTGATTTTTGACTTTGTCTTTCCGGTTTCTCAGACTGTTTACAGAGTGTTTGTAGTCGAATATATGTACTTTTAATTGTATTAATGCTACCTTTATATTATTATTTATAATTAGTATGAATGTCAGTGCATTCGATAAGCGATAGATAAGAGTTATCAATTATCATATAACTGGCAAATGCTTATCAAATAAATTACCCAACGAGTTGAGGGGGCAGAGACAGTGAACACTCTATAAAATCATAACAAATGATATTCTGGCCATAATGCATTCTGGCCTTCTGGCCACGTGTGTTCAGATAGCACGTGGTCAAAATATTTATAAGACGGTGTTTACAAATTGTTTTTTAGCCTTGATTGCAATAAGCAAATATTTGCAAATACCACGAACACGAGCTAACTTGGCTGATTGCAAAATACTTGGCCATATTTTACTACGCAGCGTGTTGTTGTCTTTATTGTTATATTGTCTGATATTTCAACGGTTTTTTTTTTTTGTTTTTTTTTTTGTTAATGATATACATTTAATTATTATTGCAAGTTGGCCTCAACGCCATCCGTTTTTGACCCTAACATGACGTTACCCAAGCGATCTCAGACTTTAAAATAATCGGATGATTCGTAGCGTTTGTTTATCGGATGATATTTTTATTGGTTTTGCGTTGTTGTTGTTTAATCATTTTAGCCAATTTTGGGATATTCATTCATACCGATATATATCTGCTGATGCCAGCTGTTTGTTGACAAAAATATATATTTAAACTGAACTTTGTTCTATATGCTATACAACATTTAAATCTATTTACTAAACATATATACACATATATATATTTATATTTATATAAACATGTATATTTATTTATATTTATATTTAAAAACAGGCCATCCACACTGTCTAATGTTTTTGCTTTTTTCTACGTATTTTCTTGGCAACTTTCCAACCGTATAAACAATATTTCTACAATAATTATATCAACATTTTGTGGAATTCTGAAAAAAAATAAAATAGTACCTAGGGTACTATAAAATCTAGTCGGATGTTCGCACACAGCTGTTGTATATAATATACAAAAATATTACGTGATATTTTTTGGTATTTTGAAACTAGCATAAAGCTTTGTTTTGTATCTTTATTTTTTTTTTTTTGTCATATTTTGCATTTTATTCAAGTCTCTGCTTTTGCATAACAATGTATATTTCCGCATGAATTTAATTTTGATTGCGAACTGGCCAAAATTGTTAGCCAAGTAAACCAAAAAAAAAACTTTCATTTTGCTGGCCTCTTTTGAAATTTCTCTGCAAGTGGGAAATATTTACAAAATTTACATTGAAAATATTTACCAGGGAAATTAAAACATTTATGGGATTTACTTGAAATATTAATTTGGGCACACTGTTTTTTAACGTCTTGCTCCTTCCAATTCGCCTTTCGAATGAAAAAACACGCACACATGTATGTTATGTATGTATGTATGTGTTCGTATATAATTTTGTTGATTTTAAACCCTAATGGGCTAAAATATATGTACATATTTATTTGTACATTATCAACTGTAGTATATAAAATATATACAATGAAGTCACATTTACTTTTTAAACACTCCACAATGCATATTCATTTGCTGCTGCTTGTGTTTCGTTCATTTTGAGACTTTTAAATTGCACAACTTGTCAAATGTTTGACGTTAATTTCGTTGTTGTCTGTTGCATTTTGCAAATTTTACTCGGGAGCGTCATTTTTATTTTCTATGTCAATGACCGGCAAAAGCATGCGACAAATGACAAACAGCAAAAGCGACAGCGACCTGTAAAAATGTAAAAAGCACAAATTGAATTAACAACAACAATAACAACTAGAAGAAGCGAGAAGAAGCGCGAAAAGAAGAAGGAGAAGGAGAAAAAGAAAAGTGAACACTGTTGAGAGGCTTTGTTGTGCTTTTTGTGTATGCAAGCTCTAATTTGTCTTGAATTATCGATGCGCGCAGCTTCAAACGATTTCTATTTTTCCATGCAAAGCGCTTACAAAAGAAAGTTGCATTTGCCTTCAAGCTTTCCCACCAACAAAATGTCGAAAAAAAAACACGACAGAAAGTAATTGCACAACAATAACAATATTTTAATGCTTTTTAAGCATCTCAAAGTCAAAGATTTTTTTTGGTTTTTTGGCTTGCAAAACGTTGCTAAAATCACACGACAATTCAAGGCCAATCACAATCGCTTTCATGTTGGCAACTTTTTCATTCATATTAATGAGGCAAGAGCGTCTCGACGTTTAAATATGTGCAGTATCCATTCTTAGCATACAACTGCGGCCTTTCAAGTTATTGCTACTAACTGGAAGTTCTACTGTTCCGTCTGCCAAACGACTGAAGAGAGAAAGACACACACAGAGAGAGAGCAAAAACTGGTTCTTAATTTTACGCTCAAGTTTCTATAACCGGCAAAAATATGCCGATCTGCTCCCTCAATACTTTTTTGTTGTTGTTTTTTGTAGACATTGGTAGCCAAGCCTTCGTCGCCACGTCTGTCCACTACCCTCGCGTGCCAGATTCGCGTCTAAAAATGCCATAAACAAACGCGGGCATTGCCAATTTCTGTATAGGTAAATAAATACTCTCTTACTCAGAAGCACACATGCATATTTGAATGTTTACATGTGAATGTTCATACATACATTCATATGTATGTGGTTACACACCCCACATTGCTTTTATCGCGTGGCGCTCGCCGCTCCGACGCGTCGCGTCGGCGTCCTCGTACCGTTACGTCACTGGCCAAACAAACGCGCTGATTGGTCGAAAACATCGTACGATAAATTTCGCAAAAAGCAATATGTGAGTGCAAAAGACCCAGAAAATGAAATAATTAAACAAAAACGTCAGCCGGCCGTTGGCGGCGACGCTGGCTGCTGATTCACTTCGTTAAACTTCGTGCCACGTCGCAGCGCTCGTTTTCGTTCGTTCGTTCGTTCACTCACAACTTGTTGAGCTTTTTGGCCAAGCATTGGTTTTTTAATGCCGGCGCTTTCGACCTTCCTCCCCTTCGTTTTACTCTTCTTGGCCACAACTGCTGCTGCCCGTTGACTTAAGCGATCATCTATGGATTTAAAAATATATTTTGGGTGCTTGTGCACTACGTTAACCATAGAACATTATGCCGTTAAGTGGTGTTGACTGCTTTTAAAGGCCAATGCACGTAGCATCAAAGTTTTGCTTGAATTGTGTGGCCCCGTTAAAAATATAGGAAATACATTGAACAGTTATTGCCTAGGTCGTGTTTATAATAACATTAATTTTTTATGGCTTTTAATGCCTTGCATATCCGTCTCTTAATTTTATTTATAGATATGCATTAATTGATCAGCCGGAAATAGAGGCAAACGTAAGAATGCAGCTTGGGAAATACATTTTTATTCTTATAAATTTCTAATGTGTTCTTATCGCTAACAAATCAGCTGCTTCAAAATCAAAACAAACACAATCAAGAATTTGCTTGAATTCGCTAATTCAGCTTGAATTGTTTACATTTAAGCTATTGCGATTACACAATCACTTGAACTTGAACTACATAAAAAATAACACAATCAATTAACGAGGATGACACTTTCTGTTAAAACTGTACCCAGCTTTTCAGACCGATTTAACAGAACAGAGAACTGTTAGTAACAGCCATTGCGGCACAGCCAAATTTTAACAGCGTAAAGTTAATTTCATTGCAAATTACAATGTTATATAAATTATAATAAATTTTAAATTTTCTACTTAAAAGGCCAGTAAAATATAATGGAAATTTTTACTAGATTTACTTACGCAATGATAAAAATAAACTCTATTAATTCTATTAATTAACAGCAGGTACATGCAAATCACATTTAACAGCCACGTGCTAATTAAAAACTTACAGATTTATTTTAAATATAATCGAGTTTAACTATAACTAACTAAATACTCTATGAACTCTTTTTTTTTTAGGTGTGTTACAGGAAGTGCAAACGGACTTTAATATAGACAACGATAGCGGAGGATTATTGCAAACGGCATTTGTCATCTCTTATATGATATTTGCGCCTCTATTTGGTTATCTGGGCGATCGGTATCCCCGACGCTGGCTAATGCTCGTTGGTGTATTCCTCTGGTCCACAACAACATTACTGGGCTCCTATATGCACTCATTTGGTTGGTTCCTTACCTTCCGGGCACTGGTGGGCATCGGTGAGGCCTCATATAGCACCATAGCACCAACGATTATCTCGGATCTGTTTGTGCATAGCATGCGTTCCAAAATGTTGGCAATGTTTTACTTTGCCATACCCGTGGGTTCCGGCTTGGGGTAAGTTTTTAAACAAATATAAAAATAGTATAACAGAGTTGGGAAATCAGAAATTTATTAAGGAATGTTAAAGAAACATAGTTGGAAAACATATTAACATAAGCATAAATAAAAATCTGTTAAAATAACATTTTTTTTTTATATTAATTTTTAACTGAAAAATAATTATGGTATGATAATGAAATATGGTATACAAGCTCCTTAAAACGAATATTTTTTAAAATCATTTTAATTTTCGTTTGTAAAAAGAATCGGAAGATAGTTTTTGGCACTTTATATAGTTAGTAAACAGATGAGGATATTCGTTGAATATTTATTAGATGTTGATATGGGAAAACTTATAGATAAACATGGAAAAAAAAACGTTAATAAATTGGCAAATCTATTTAATTAGAAGAGATAAATCAATCGAAATTCATATGTAAAGTGAGTTAAATTAAGAAAATTTTGTATGTAAGCTACTAGTTACGAAAATGTTTTGAAATAATATAAATTTTGGATTAATAGACAAGCTGAGATGCCTTCTGTCTGGTACTCTTCATATTAGAAATATATAGTAAATAGACAAGGTTACGAAAGTGTTTGTTCAGTGTTATCAGTTTGTTGTCGTCTAGGTCTCTAAATCCGCCTATTCACGTGTTTTGTAGCTATCAGCTCTGCCCAGAGACCCAGACAACCAGACAGATGGGTGCAATGTTTTTTAGGAACGCAGATTATCAGAATCACGCAGCAATCGTGAGAAATTGTTGAGAGATTTCTTCACCTCTGGGTTAAATTGAAAGTTTAATTGTGCATAAATTTAGTACTTGACTTATTTATAGAGTAGTTCGTAGCCGTAAATCAAATTTAAATTTCAATTCAATTAAATTGAAAGCACTTAACACCGTGAGGTCAATTGGACTCAATTTTCTATATATCTTTCAATGCAATCTTAACTAATCAAACGCATTTTACAGATACATCGTTGGCTCAAAGACGGCGCATTTGGCCAACAATTGGCGTTGGGCATTACGTGTAACGCCCATTTTGGGTGTTATTGCTGTTCTATTAATATTCCTGATCAAGGAGCCGGAACGTGGCCAAAGCGAGGGTCACAATAATCTATCAAGGACCAGCTTTTTGGTTGACATTAAGGAATTGACAAAGAATTATTCATTTATGCTCTCAACGGGCGGCTTCACATGTGTGGCATTTGTGGCCGGCGCGTTGGCCTGGTGGGGACCCACCTATATACATCTGGGCATGAAAATGCAGCCTGGCAACGAATTACTTGAATTGAATGAGTAAGTTTTATATAATCTCCACCCATCAATCTGTAGTTTCTTTACAATTTTGTTGTTGTTGCAACCAAAAAAAAAACCAAAAGTGTCGCTTATATATTTGGACTTGTTGCCATGGCCGCTGGCCTAATTGGTGTACCAATGGGCTCATTTCTGGCTCAACGTTACCGCAGTCGCATCGAGAACTGTGATCCATATATATGCTCCTTGGGATTATTTATATCGGCACCCATGGTATTTATCGCCTTAATCATACCGCGCACCAGTGGAGCTCTATGTTTTATATTCGTGTTCATAGCGCAGGTGGCGCTCAATTTATGCTGGTCCATTGTGGCCGATATGCTGCTGGTAAGAGTCAAGATTCAAGTCAATTATGCCAGTGTTACCAACTACTATAAAGCAACAACAACAACAACAACTAGAAAAAATAATCTTATATGTATCTTATAGGTCTGTTTCCGATTACGTTTTCATTTCACATTTTCACGCTGTTCTGCTTTTCACTTGCGACAAGATGCTGTAAAAGTGAATTTATTTTAATATGTCAATTTTGATAAGGACCTGAATAAGCAATAATGAAAATTTGAATATTTAAAAAACAATTCACAAAATATGAACAAAATTGATAAACCGAAACGAAGAGAAATTGAAATATTTTCAACATAAATTTAAATGAAAATGAAACTAAAGTTGGAAACAGACCTAAGCATAAAACTGCAGCTACTTTTCGTGCTCGTTCTCGCTCGCTCTTATATATTTAGCAATTTCTATTTAATACCATTCTAACCAGACAATTTTCTCTGCTTGCCCTTTTTTTTTTGTTTATATTATTAACAATTTTTTATAGCGTTGCATTCAAATTTGGTCTAATTACAATGATCGCTGGGCTGTTGGGCGTGCCGCTGGGCTCAGTTCTATCGCAAACTCTCAAGAAACGCTTCCCGACCGCCGATCCTGTGATATGCGCCTTTGGGCTGCTGCTTAGCGCTCCGCTCCTGACGGGAGCGTGTTTAATCGTGTCTAGCAATACGATTGCTACATATACTTTGATATTTTTTGGTCAATTAGCTTTAAACATGAACTGGGCAATTGTTGCGGACATTTTGCTGGTAAGGATTAAAGGCACAAAGAAATCGTACTACAAAATTTTTGCTAACAAAATTATTAACAAAAAATTTAATTGATTGTAAAGATTGTATAAAACGTATAACGTATTTTTTGCTTTTGTAACTTTTGCACAATTTATTTTCTGTTTAATTAATTTTGTAAAATTTATTAATTTTTTACTGTTATAATATTCATACACACGCACACACACAATGCACAACCATTTGGCACACACACATCTACGCACACCTTAAATATCCTGTAACATTTTGGGCTGAATTAATCGGTTGTGGTACATTTATTTATTATTGGTGTTGGTTTTCTCATTGCATTAATCAAAGAAATGTCCTTTACATAACTCTTCATATAATTTTAATATTTGACACGCATAACTTCTTATTATTCTGCACATTCCTTGCATTTACATTACTCTGGTAATAGGCAATTGTCAGATGGTACAACCAACCCCCAAAAAAAAAGAATATAAGGGAACAAACCAAGTGATTGCTTTTTCTACAAACCCCCAAGGGTGCAGCCAACTTTCCCTCTATCATTTTGACAAGTCTTTAAATTATATTACAACTCAAATATGTAGCTTCCAACCCCAAAAAAAACCAACAAATATTTCACAGCTTCTCTATTTAATTAAACTTGAAATTCCCCTGCTTATGATATTATTTATAATACTATGTACACAAACAGTCACGTTCCATAGCTATAGAGAGATATCATTTTGGTGCATACCGAAAGTACGTAACACACTTTAAAAGTATGCCAAAAGATTTGTTTTATCTATTTTGAGATCGCATCAGTTCCGTTTAGACCACGTCGCTCTCTGATGTACACTAACAACATATATATGAGAAAAAATATACTCTGTATTAATTGAGGATTTGTAAATGACAGATTATCCTCCTTGATTTCCAACTCAAATAATTTTGTCAAACCCTGAAGCGATTTTTTTATGCAATGTGTTTTTCATCTTAATTTGAGCCCTAGATTGATTTTGAAATTATTTTTTTAACTAATTTTTTTTTTCGAATTTTCTTTGCTTTTGTTAACATAAAACAAATTTTGAAAAAATAATATCTTGTGACATAATTTTCAATTAGTATTAAACACTATTTCAGAACGTATTCTGAGGAATCTAAGTTTTGATCAAAATTCCTGCTAAAATTGATTTTAAGTTATAAATTCCATATTAAATGATATTTCTACAATTAAAACTTTCATAACTTTGTCAACATTGAATTTATTTAGTTTGAACTAGATTAATTGTGTTGTAAAAAATGTAGAGTATATTTTTGCCTATAGATTAAACTTTAATTTATTTCGTAGAAAACATATGTTAAAATCTTTTTTTAGCTTTTAGGTTAATTTAGGACCAAATCAAAATGTCAAGAAAATAAGTAAAAATTTAGGTTTTCATTGGAGTTAAATGATATTTAAGTGATATTTAACTGATTGAGCATAAAAAATTATAGTCAGTAAGATATTTCGCATTGAAATCGATTCAGTTTTGAAAATCTAGGAAGACCCCTCTTTATTTCACATTTAGGAACAGAGCATAAAAGAAAAGCAATTAGGAATTGGTTTTAAAACTGATTATCTAATCAATTGAAAGAGCTTTAAGGTGGCACCACCAATCAATAGTTCGTTTAGATATCGTATGATTGTATTTTTGTATTATTTATGAGTAGCAATTTGTAATCAGCTTTTACTCTGGATACGAAATATGTTAAATGCTTTGCGTAATTGTTTGTTTTGCTTTTAGACACACACACACACGTACACGTACACATTTACACTCATTATCGATTATAACAGTAAACAGTTAATGTAGTTAAATTTTGTATTAAAAAAATTAAATGATAATGTAGCTAAAAAATGAAACAACAAATTGCCACAGTCAAAGCGAGAGATTTGATCGGTCGAGCGTATAGAACTGTTCCCAAGCGCGCTTACGCAAGCTGTTCCCACTTAGAATATTTTAATTAGCAGCGACAAAAACCCGAGATAAAGCTACGCATTGTCGTCGCATTCTGAAGTGGCGCCATCTCTTGTGAGCTTTTTGTCTTATTGACTGGTACACTCGCACTTTTACACTGCTTATGCTTGTTCTGTTATTATTATTGTTGTTGTTGTTGTTGGTAACACTGCTTGTTTATTTAAATATATATTTTTCAACACTAATCGCACCTCTTGCCCTTATAGTATGTGGTAGTGCCAACGCGTCGCTCCACAGCCGAAGCCTTTCAAATTCTCATCTCACATGCACTGGGTGATGCCGGCAGTCCGTACCTGGTGGGCGCTGTAAGTATAGTTAACTAAATTAATGTATGTATATTTAATAAAAATTTACATAATTCTTAGATATCGGTGGCTATTAAGAATCATCTGAGTGCTACTACCACAAGAGTGCTTGGATCGCAGGGCTTGGAAAGCTTATCGCAACTGATGGAAAATGCAACAGAAACTGTAACTGAAAGTATTAAAGATTTACAGTTGAGTGACAGATCTGCAGCTGCTTTTCCACTTCCTAATTCACACGTAAGCCAAAGATTCTCAATAAAACTCAGAATATTCTTATATTTATTTTCCTTTCTTTTTAGTTACAGCAGAGCTCAGATGATGTGATATCATTCGAATCGCTGCAATATGCGCTATTCTCCACCACATTTGTTGAGGTGGTTGGCGGCATATTCTTCCTCTTCACCGCCTGCTTTATAGTCAAGGATAAATATAAAGCCACACAAGCCGCATTGGGTAAGCATTTCATA
Organism: Hirtodrosophila alboralis; assembly: GCA_035043045.1. Classification (NCBI taxonomy): domain Eukaryota; kingdom Metazoa; phylum Arthropoda; class Insecta; order Diptera; family Drosophilidae; genus Hirtodrosophila; species Hirtodrosophila alboralis. The sequence continues at coordinate 1,602,212 of JAWNNH010000195.1, read as the reverse complement.
ATTATAAATTGGTTTTTGTGCCTTTTTCTTCCTCTATCTATATATATATATGTATATATTCTAAAACTTTCGGTATATTTCTGTTATTTTCCGGCGCCGTTCTCAACAGCAACCGATTTGAGATTGGCGCCAGCACAACAAAACCAAAAAGATATATTCGATTCGGATTGCCTGGTTATGTGCACCGATATTGCTCTACATGAGCGTGCGTGACAACCAACGTTCGAGTCTAATATTTTGTAAATATTTTGGCCACAAATTCAAAAAAAAAAAATATAAAATACAAGTTCTCGGTAGGTGTGTTCACAAAAATTCAGCTTTTCAAAATTGTGTTTTTTTGTTAATTGTCTGTTGGTTTGTTGTTGTTGAGTTCTAACTAACAAAAATGGTTGAGTTGAACGACAATGCTCGCTTTAAATAAATGTACATAAACAGTCCAGTTATACCCACAAATGGTTTATACATAGAAATTGTATATTTTCATTCAATGGAATTAGTTCATTCGTTCGTTCTTTTGTCCCATTTTTGTACATCATCACAATTACAAAAAAAGGGTTCTAACAAATCATAGAACATCGAATTGAGCGAATTAGATGAACTAGCTCTTTCGTTGAGTCGTTTAATTTGACTTATTCTGAACGATTGAATGCAACTCTAACACGCACACATACACACACACGCATTGTCGTTGATAAAATTATTGAGAATTCGCCGCCGCTTTTAACTGTCCCTAACATTACACATGTTGTTATTTCTATATAGTAAATCAATTGCGATCATTTAACTAAATATAATTTATACATTTATTCCTTACAGAATCAAATAATGAACAGCAGCAGCAGCCGAATCGCAATTAATAAGCAATTTGCCCAATATCAACCGACGACCGATCAAAGAAGTTTTTCAACGCGCATTATTAAAGCGAAGAATTGTCGGTTGAAGTGATACTGACTGAGAATCATCTTAACAAAATAATTTATGAACACTATTCATGCACATATATACATATTTCAATACCTACACACTGCATACATATATATATATATATATAATTTATTTATATATATATATAATTTTAAACACGTATATTTGATATATTATGTCGTCGTATATTGTTTTTAAGAGACAAGAGCATAAAAGCAATTTTTTAATTAAGGGCGCATGTTCCTAACAGACATACATTAATACATACAAACATATGATGTACGTGATTATCGGTATCGCATCGCAAGTCATACTATATTCATTATAAAATATGTCATCATATAATACTGATATACAAATAATTTAAGAACTAATGTTAAATCTAAGGGAGAACATTTCATACGCATTCGTTTTGCTCATATCCTCCTTTAAACAAACATTGTTAATAGTTTAGCAAAAATATTTTGAAAAATTTTTGGTAACTATCGTTTATCTCAGGCACTGAACCGTATGAAATGTTTTATTATGGGGTATACAAAATTGTAAATATTATAAATTACCCGGCCATACATGTTAAGCGCGTAGTCTCTATATATATTAATATACATAGGTATATATAATTAATTTTATTTTTAATTGTAACCGTAGTTAGTGTGTTTAACAAATTGGTCTTGAAACAAACATAAAGTGAAATAAAAAACAATTATAAAATATTATAGCTGCATATTATATATACATAAATCACAAATCTATTGTTTTATTATCAATTATGCAAAATATGCTTAATCATCTTAAATGTTCTGATTATTTTGCTATTTTTGGAATCTACTATACAATGATAAGTACAATTATTTTATACAGGCCTAATATTCAGTATTAAAAATACTTATTTTATTTCCACACATTTAAAACCAAATTAAAAATTAGCTTAATTTGTTGATTTTTTTGAGCTCTTCCAAACTGATAACGAATATACTATGAATGAAAGCAAGGTTAAATTAAAAATTTTAATTTTTTGTACTTTTTTTGTAATCAGAATACCTATACAAATGCTTACGTATTTTCTTATCAGCATATTCAAATATTCCAAAGACTAATTTAGTAAATTTCTTATGAATATGTATTTAAAAACTACATTTTGTAAAAATTTTAATAGAAGCCGGTTGAAACCCGCATTTCTCTAAATTATTCCCAATAATTGTATTGTAAGCCAACATGTTTGTGCTTGTTCAGAAATGTCCAAGTCTACCTGCTAGTGACATCTTGAACCACAACTACCTAGATCCTTTTTGTAAGTGTTTTTTTTTAATAAGGGTTGGGAGAATGGCACCATACGGCGTTTACTAAAATGTTTATGATTATTTGAAGGTTAAACACTTTATAATGTATAATTAGATTCTGTGATTTTTTACACCCTGATACAATAGAAATCTTACACTATGTACTATGCACATATGTCGGCAACATTACAAACGGAAATACAACACATTTCAAATATAGAATGACATATTATGACGTACTCAAGTTTAATTTAAATTTTTCAATTCTCTTGTTTATGAAATTCGGTCAAAATCTGATACCCAGCAATATACTTAGAATATTAAATAACTCAGCAGAGATGTCAAGTGGTTTGCGGCCTGGATTTTTACATTTTTTGAGTTAATGCTGATGTTATATAATATGTATGGTTGTGTAAAAATGTACAAGAATTCGTACATATGTATATAAACATACGTGTGCACATAGTGTCAGTATTTCAACATTTACACTTATATACTAGATTTGTATATATACATATTAATATTTTGTATTATGCTTCATATGTATATACATACATATATGTATACATAATTATATAACTGTCATGGCAATTAGCTTATTTCCATTCAGTGGAGACATTTGACGTTTGTAGAGATTTACATACATACATATAAACATGCAACTCTAAAATCTCAAATGTTAAATTAATTACTAATAATTCTCGGCGTCATTTATGTGCGTACATTACTTACTCTATGTATTAAAATCAATTAAAAAACTAAACATAAAATCTCGCCTGCACTTAGTCTTTTTAAAAATCTGAGATTTTTAGTTATAAGCAAACTCGCGTACATTTGTATGTACATACATACAAACACACACGACATCCATAGGCAAAGCAATTTAAAAGAGGAAGCATTGTTGACTTCACAGTTGTGTGTGTGTGTGTGTGCGAGGCTCTTATCGCATTTCCCGGCAGTTCATAATATATAATTTGTTCAAAATTTTTCGGATCAGTTATAAATTTGTCGTTGCACAGAGAGGAGGATGCAACGCATAGAGAGTAAAAAACAGTTAAAAAAGGACACAGCTAGTAGGTAGAAACTTGAGTTGCACTCATTGTATGTATGTGTATTTGGAGTGCACACACATACCATAGCAGGTAAATTGAGCCTTGTGTATGTGTGCATATAAAAGACAAATTGCAGAAGCAACAGCTCAGTTTGTTGTCCAATTTGTAACAGAGCACATCGGTAGAGTGCTGTTTGCATAGCCCAAAAATTTGCAAAAAAATTTGAATTTTGAAAATAATATTTAAAAGAAAAACCCAGCGCTTAACATAAAATGGAAAACCAATTTGTAAGTTAAACTAATTTTGTTGCTTTTTTGTGCAAGAATTGTGTCCAAATTATAATTTATATGTATTCTCAATACAGCGAAACGCTCCTGTATTTGAGCTGCCTAAAAGTCCAGTATCCATATTAAATGGCGACAACGATGATACTGAGCAGGATGATGATTGCAAATTCGTTGGAAGTTATGCATTACAGAAGCAGCCAACAGGTGGACAAACAACTATGGCCCCCAATTGGCAAACTCCATATTATCCCACCACCATGCCCACCCACACTGCCACACATGTGGCACCAATGCCGCCAACGCTAATTGCAACACCGCCACAATCGCCGCTGGAAATGAACGCGTTGCAACCGGAAATGCCGTTACTTACGTCTATGTTGTCAAACAATTATCATGGCTATCTTCCAACGGGCTATATTGTAAATATACCCTGTTATTTGTGCAAGATGCCCTTTACCTCCATTGACGGCTTGCGGCAACATCTGACTATGCATGCCGCACAAATACGAATGTCCATTGCAAATCCTATGGAACCGCCCAATCAAATGATTCCCCAATCGACATTCAATGCACAATTGAGAGGCTGTAATTGGCATATGCAGGATACCATGCCAATGCCACAGAACGGCAACAATCTGGACACATTTACGTGTGAGTGGTGCGGCAGTGTGTTGCCGTCAGAGATGCTGCTAAATTTACATTGGAAACGTCAACACGGACACGCCATGCCAATTGCGGACAAGTGTCGCTCCAGGCCCTTTAAGTGCGCCTGCAAGAAGAGATTCAAACGGATTGCCAATCTTATCAAGCACATGAAACACAGCCATGTCAAAAAAACAACTCAAGATTCTGATTTGGCTACAGCTTCAATTCCGACTTCAGCCCCAATTCCGGCTACAGCTCCAATTCCGGCTACATCTCCAATTCAAGCTACAGCTTCAGTCGAAGCTACATCTCCAATTCAAACAGTGCTTCCGTCCCAGCCATCGCCAGCATCGTCCACTGATGAAGATATTAGGCCAAAACGTTACATTTGGACCACCCGCATTTTAAATGCTGTTTCAGCGGCCCAATACAATCCGGCAACGGAAACCGTCGCCAAATATCTTGTGCCCACGGTTGAAACGGACAAGCCGCCGGGCTCCTATTTCAGAACGAAACCGAGGCAAAAGTATGCTCCACGTTCGCCCTATTGCAATCCGTATGTCCTGTTAAATTTAAATATTATTTTTAGCATTTTTTCTCTATAATTGGGCTTTTTTTCAATTCTTTTAGAAATCTCTGGACTTACAATGATTACGAGCCATAAAGGATGCTGGAGCTGAAGCTTAAATATACATACATATGTATATTAATTAAAAGTGAAAGTCTTTTACTGTTTATTTATTTTATTTTTATGTGAATCAAACCTTAATAATTAATTAATATTTTTAATGTTGTATCAACCACCTAAAAAAAATTAATGTTCTTCCTAAGATTATTATTAACTTTGAATGAAAATATTCATATAGAAAATGCTTCTCGCAAGCGAAAGCCATCCTACTTATACTAATAATACTACTACTTATATTAAGTGTGTCAGCAAAGCTGTTAAGACTTTGTTTTGTCATCATTCTTAAATGTATACATAACAATATAGTATATATAGTCGTTTTAGTAGATAAGTAAGTAAACGTCTTGAAAAACCGGAGCTTGGAAAATAAAAATGCTGATTATATTGCCAGGAACAGAACAGAAACGTCCAGAATGCTGAAACACAAACAAACTCATGTCACAAATCTGAATTGTTTATAAATTTTGATTTAAAAATGCTGTGCTAGACACAAAATTGGCAACTTGTTTAGCTCAGAATAAGCAAAGATTGCTGATAATGCATATGCATGTACATATATATTATATATATATATATATACATATATATAGCAAACGATTCGAGACTCGTCAAGTCTCGTCGCTCAAGTCTCTGATGAAATGATAAACATGAATAAACGATGAAGCGAGAACTGAAATGAAATTGTATACATAAGCGAAAAGTGTTTACAATAATTTAATTCAATTCAGTTCGAAGCTAAGAACGCGAAGGGAAACATCTATCTATGGTCCACTTTTAATTTCTATATGGATTCCATATTTGTAAGTACATGTTTTTTGTCGTATAAAATAATATGTCATGTGAACTACTCGTAAATTTAAATGAAAATATATGTGTAATTTGTTCCCACTGTAAACATTTTGATTTCTTGTAAGGGCGGAACGCTGTCTTGGCCAACAAATTGTAATTTTATTTTTTAAGAATTATTAGCAGATTCCATAGTAAATTCAAGTCTTTGTTTTGGTTTATATACAAACGTTAGAATCAAAACATTTTGAATAGAAGGATTATTTTAATAGAGAAATGAACAAAGAGAAATGTTGGGGTGAATGCATTTAACTTATCATTGTTAGGGATATAAGGGTGTAAAACCGATTTGGAGGATGGAGAAACGATTATGAGCATTGTGTGTGAATGTTGAATGTCTAGCTGGACGAAGGCCGAAGGCCAATGATTTGTCTCCCCATCACACATCAACACTTCTGCAGCGGGTGAAATGCTTTCGTTAATTAGGGAGGTTGAGCCGAGCTACTGCTCACTTATCAAACACTAGGCACAATAGATGAACTGGTCACAATGGCCGCTCTACCTCTCATTTGTTAAGACAACCTTTGAAATTATTATTAGGGGCTGAAGTAAACAGAATACGATGTTAGAGATGATGCATGCTGCTAAGATGCAATCAACAAGTGAAAAAAAAAGCAAGCAAAAATATTTTGAATGATAAGTCAAAATACATATACATAATTATTCAATCGAATGTGTTCGACTAGGAGAGAGCCCACAAACGTATTTTTAAAAAAATGGCTAAAAAAAAGATGCGAATTCTATCACACACGGACAAATTTACAACAAACTGCAAACAAACGACAAACTGCAACTACATAATTTAAACAGCTAGATCTGGCGTGAAAATACCTAATTTGAAAGCACTGTCAGCTGAGTCAATTTATTGCGGTCTTTGGCGCATACATACATACATGCATATGCATATTCGTCGTCTGTTATGGCTTCGGCTCGCATTTCGGATTCGAGTGCTTTCTTGAGCTGTTTTTACTTGTACATCATTGCATCATTGCAATGGTCAATGGTTTAACATACATATGTAAGTATGGACATAAATAAGTGAGTGCTGTACATATACTTATATTTTGTGAGTGGAAATTGTGTTGCTGGAAAGTACAGTACTGCAATACTTGCAAGTATGTGTACTCATGCATACATATGTATATATGTATGCACATACATATGTAAATGTGATGAGCGTACGCCAAAATTTGTTTACGCTCGCCTTAATACTACTCTACTGCCGAAAATATTGCATTCATACAAACAGACAAACGAGATAACAATTTTTGATGTCAGGCAATTTACCAACGGTAAATTCAACACGCAAATTTCTATATTGTTTACAAGTGCCGTTTTTTATTTATGATTTATTCCTCGCTAAAGCCTAATAAAAAAATTTTTTTATTTACAAAAATATCAGCCTTTAAAATATTTTTTAGTGCATCCTTATTACAATTCTGGTCACAATCGACCATCTTTTTTATTTTTTACCTGCGTAACAATTTTATTTTTAGCTACAGGAGTTGAATTTAGACACGTAACTTTATGGTGAAAATTTTATAAAATTCATTAAAGATTACGATTCTTGTGGACGATAAACACGATTTTTAAACCCATAAAAATTGACCCGGCCTAATATACATAGTATATTGCTTCTATGTAAATACATATATTTCAAGACAAGTCTTGACTTGTAAATTTGAAACAAATTTTTAAGAGCTCAGCAATTTCACTTTAAAGATGAGCCGACACTCAAAACACATGTGTATACATATGTACATACATACATGCATGCATAACCAAACATATACATATATTAATGTACATATGTCTCACATTTGGCCTTAGGATCTTCTTATCGCACAGAACCCCCAGCTAAGTTCCCAGTTGCCTGCAGTTCTATTTGTAAACTCGACAAGTACAGTGTGCTAAAAAAGATCTAGTACAAAATTTAAACTGAACATGCTCTGAACTATTCCGATGAATACACACATATGTACATACATACATCTATAATATTGGGAAAACATAATTTAAGAAATTTCACATTTATTTCTATAATTGTGAAATTTGTTTACAGACTGAAGAAAAACGCCAGATAAGATTGTATAACTGAGAATCCTCTTTTACGAAAATCATGGAATTCAATGCACAAGTAAGTTTAGTATCAATTTAATTTAATTATTTAATATTTTATAACTCATATACTTATTTACCAGCGATTAACATTTGAATTCAAAGATGGTCAATCGTTTCCTTTATATAACAACGATAATATTGAAAGATTTGACATTATCGAACCATTAAGTACATCTTATACAAAAAACAATGATGAGTTGAAAGATTGTTCTGAAAATGAGATGAATTGTTTTCTATGCACGCAAACATTTACGGACGTTGATGAGTTGCAAAACCACTTGATAACACACCCTATTGAATGCCCGGAACAAATTATACCCAAAAAATACCTTAATTGTGATGTATGTGGTCGAAGTATATCCTCAGAACAAGAATTAAATAAGCATCATAAACGTTATCATGCTACACATTTTATAAGAAAAGATATCGAAGCTGGAAAACGCTTCAAGTGTGACAAATGTAATGATATCTATGTAAGCAAGGAATTTCTGCAAAAACATGAAAAATTACAACACAGTCTCCAAGTGGAAACAAGGCAAAAAACGCAGACTGTAACGGTGCCTAAACTGAGAATAATATCACGAATTGTTCCACAATCGAGACCAAAATGTTCAACACGTTTGCCCCTTTTTAATCGGTAAGTTTTCAATTAAATGATATTATTTTAAGTTAAATTTAATTGAAAATTTTTAATATTTGTAGAAATAATTGGGTTTACTGCGTTGATAAGTATACATAGATCACAGTGATGAATTGAGGGATTTCCCAGAATATGCCTTAAATTGTTTTCTATGCCAGCAAATATTTACAGACGTTGATGAATTTCAAAATATTTGATAACATTCATTCTTGATTTGCGATGGTCATGAGCTGATAAAAGTTTTTTGAAATTTTTAACTTCCGGAAGTGAATTCTCAGAATAGAAATAAGAGCAAAAGCGGACACATTTTATAAGCAAAGCTATATAGAATCAAAATACATTCCAAAAGTGGAAAATACATAAATTGTTCCACAATCGAAATATAATGATTATTTCTTTCTTTTAACAGTAAGTTTTTAATGAAATAATATGAGTTAAAATTTAATCGAAAATTTTCATTAATTGTAGAACTCATTGACGTAAATGCGATGCTCATATCTAAACAACTTTAATCCAAGTTATTGTAATGTATTTATGTTAATTCAGTCATCTGTTTTGTATATGTCCTATGGAACATTTATAAATAAATATAATAAGATATTTAAAGAAACAACAAATTTGATGCTTTATTTAAAATTTTATTTTTGCTTTCTCTATGTGTATGTATATAATTTATAATTTATAGTACAGCATACAATTATTAATTCCGCTCGGTAGTTAATACATATTCAATGGAATAAATCCTTGAATCGTACAAAAAGATATTTCAACTACTTTGCATAGATTTTTTGAATTACCTAAGTGTGTGTGTGTGTATATATATATTTATTTATTTATGTATAATATTTGTTTTTAAGCTTAAGACAAACATTCCTTAGCAGTCCAATGATGCGTTCTTTTTCATACTTTACCAAGTATCTACTGTTCCCAATTACAAACATTAAAATAAGTTAGCTAACTACAATGAACTAACTCTCCATCTCTATAAATTCCACACACCATCGTTTGTTTTTAGACAAAAATCCAAGTCCTTAAAGATAAATGAATAAAATTATTATTTGGAAAATAAATACCATGGAAAACAAGCTAAAGCGAAAGTAATAATCAATAACAATGTGTATTAGAGGAAAAACAAGAAATAGGAAAATAGGAATAAAAAACAGGCTTCGTTTTTTAAAACGCAAAGCAAAATGTGACTAAAAAAAAATGTACAATGTGTTTATATTAATATAATAAATAACTTTGCTCCTTCGATCTCTCACTGCTAACTAGTATTTGCAGGCTATGACGACTAAATATTGTGACAGTTTATGCCTTTCATTGTTTTTTTTTTCTCAATTTTTATTGACTTTTATGTTATGGTGCTTTGTTTCTTTTTCGTTTTTTGTTTTTGTTTTTTTTAGTGCGACAAATCAACAAATAAATAAATACATGCACTTTTTAAAATTATTATCTATGCCAAGAGGGACAACTATTTTGTAGAACGAGCAACGATCTCTGGCACTTGGATCTCAATGCGCGCAGCACTTGCTTGTTACTTATTATATTATAATATAATTAACATTATTTTGTGTTGCTTATGCACTTACGTATTACATATGTGTGTGTGTGTGTTGTTTGTTGTTTTATTAACATGCAATGCACATTTATTAATATAAAACTTGGCCTGGACTGTCTGCCCGCTTTTAGTCACCAGAATTATGCTTAACTAATTTAACTTTTCTGTTTTCGTTTTGCTTTCAAGTTCGAAGAAACTCGTATTTATGTTGTATACAATAGTAGTAGGATTTTCTGCTTATATACTATTTAACCTGAGCCCGAATGTGTTGCAAAAATTCATAGTATGACAAACTAGATTCACTGCGATCGTCCGTTAATCTCTCAATAAACTGCCCCTTCGCTGTGCTCGTGTCCCTGTTAAGATTAAGATTAGCAATGTTATTATAAATCTAAAGCTAATCAAATCAATAATCTATACATACCTAATAATTTGCACTAAAGGCGCGTATGGTTTATCATAATTCAGACGTAATATAAAACGCATTAGCACATCATTCTCAGCGCTGACCACATTGGGCAGCCCGTACACATAATCAGCCAGTTCCGATGTGGCGCTAATGCCTGCAAGACAAATAAGGTTTTAAACAAATCAATGGCAATTAATCTCCACTCTTAAACTTACCGAACAATGATTCCAAAACATCAGTGGGAACATTAATGCCCACATATATCATTATTAGCGTGCCACAGTCCATCAGGAATATCGAACGTGAGTCAAGACTGAGAATTAAAACATTTTATCTATTAGCAAAAGAACAATAATTTCAGAAACTTGTAAGACTTACTGCTCTGCGGACAATTGCAGTCGCGGCACTTCCGGCAGCAGCTCATCGTCATCCTCATCATCGTCCTGCGTTGAGCTCACATTATAGTTTCGCGCATGATAGACAAGCACATCGATTTTGTACAACTCCGGATATATGTACTTCATAAGCTGATCCAGCGGCAATGTTTTCATGCAATCCATTGCATAGACGCGATCATCCAGACGCGTGCTGGTGCCCACACGAAAAGCGGGCTAAAAAAACAGTATAATTAATAGCATTTGACATTATGTGCTTAGTTCATTGATTACACTTACGTGCTTGAGCAACGCCAGAATGTAGAGTGGCATCAGTGCCAGACTGCGTGGAGCTATTAACTGGCCAGATTGACCGGATGGAAGATTTTGTGCAATCTTAAATGCATTATACACATCGATAGTTGCATTAATAAAAGCATCTCGCGCATCCGATAGATTTGATGCTATCGAACGATCCACAGCCATTTTAGAAAGTAATCCAATAATAGCTTCCGAGTCGGCGGAATGCATCACCTCGGGCAGGGATGCTGTTACCGGCAAACATACCGTATGGACGCGTATGCGTCTCTCGCCCTCACTGTTCGTATAGAGCAACGCTGCCTGGAAGCAAATTGTCTTGACATCGGTGAGGCTCTCCTCATACGATATTTGCATGCCATAGCCCGCATCCGGATTGACATTGGGCAAAGACAACAGATCTGTGCTGCGCACAAAGAAGTTGCCATGGAATGTGTGCACCTGTAGGCCGCGTGTACAGCGTATACGCATGACCGCCTCGAAACCAATCTTGCGGATTAGATAGCGCTTAAAGCACTGCCTAAATGAGTCCACCAGGGGCTGCTTGGTCTTCTGGTAAAGCGGAAAATGGTGCACACAACCGCCGCTGTGTTTACTAATGCCGGCTGAAATCAGATTGAAAATATATTAATATATAAATTGACAAATGATTTGGTGATTAAAAATATCTCATTCCAGTTTAAAATTAAAATTAGAATAATTATTAAGTAAATTAATTTTACTTCAATTAAATACATTTCCATCAGTGGAAAATATATGGAATGAGTTATTTTTTAACTCCACGTTTAATACATACATATGGTGGCCATATCACTATACTGTTGATTCATCAAAAACAGATCGACTGCAATTTGATATCCGGAACACTCTAAAGCGTAGCGTTTATAGAAATCTGTCGCTGGATTTAGATGCGCCACATCTTTCGACGAACGATTATTGGGATCTTCGCGCATTTCGAGCGCTCCAGGTCCTTTGTTGGGAAGGCACGTTTGAAAAACGGTTATACGTCCGCCACATGATTGCTGTGAATATGAATTTGAAAGAATATAAAAAATGCTTTTTCTTTTCCAACAAATTCAAAACTCACCATTAGCTTAAAGGCCACCTGAAGCGCAGCGCCCAATGCTGAGCCTGGATCATGTGTGTGCGCAAAGCGTTTGGGCAGCTGCTTCAGCAAATCCCTCACCAATTCCTTGCACTCTTTTAGATTAACCAGCAAGCTGTCGGGACGCGGCAGGAATGGATCATCAATGTCTAGCAATGTCATTTCATGCGGCTGATTGAGACCCTCGGCCATGCTATAAAAGTGCACATAGCTGTCATAGCATATGAAACCCACTTGGGTGCGCGCATCACCGGGCATCTCATCCAAATGGCGATTGAGCACCGAGCATGCTGCTTCCAGATAACCGCTCTGTTGTGCGATAATCGACACATCGAACAGGAACAAATACATGGCCGGCTGTGGTGGACGCAGCATATATTCCGATGGTGCTATAAACTCTATGGTGCTGGAACGCACCTCAGGCCGTCTTGTCACATCGCCATAGGTTTTTGTCGCTGGATCAAACTGAAAGTCCTCGGGCACTAGAAGAGCATAAAATAAATTACAATTTGTTAAGGATAAATAAATAAAGTAAAACATACGCTCGTTAACGCGATAGCAGAGATTGCACTTCCACATTTTGCTGTCCACAAAATAGACAAAGGGATTGATGTAGGTGCGGCACAGACGACAACGTACAATATTAATGCACTGAATCACGGGCAGGCTCTGTGAATGAAGTAATAATATATGAGAATCAGTTTTGATTTCGAAATAAACGTTTACGGTTTTGGAACTCACATTGACATCGCGAAACGGATGTATGACTATGCCAAGGGGCAGACGGGATTTTTGTAGCAGCGAATTACTCTCGGGTATTTTGGCCAATGTGCAACGCATAATGCTTGGATTGCAATTAATGGACTCATGGAATTGATTGTGTAGGACAACTTTTGGTGGTGCCAGAGTTGCCGGTGATAGGATATGCCTGTTTTGCATCAAATCAATTGTATCCTGACCCCACAGCCTACTAAAGCCCTGCTGTGTGACACTTAATGGCACTGAGGCTGTGGGCGCCGTGCTCTGCGCCTGATACTGCAATGGGGCATTGCTGGGCTGCTGCTGTGCCCCAAACATGCCAGGCGGTGGTAACTGCTGCTGTTGCTGCTGCTGCTGTGGCGGCATAGCTTGTGGATAGGCCTGCTTATATGGATATTGGGATGACGGCGGCGGCGGCTGCTGCTGTTCCGAAATTGGTGGCGGTCCAAAGGGTGGCAGCTGCGCTTGAGAAGGCACAGCGTGATTTGTTGGTGGCGGCGGCACAAATGACAGCTGCGTTGGTTGCAATGGAGACACAGGCAGACCCGGCACACCAGGTAAAACTGCATTTGGTTGCTGCCACAATGGCGTTCGCTGCACTGTATGCTGCGCATTGTTATTCTGTTCCGTTGCAGCGGGAACAGCAGCAGCAGCAGTTGGTGGCGGTACACCATATGCCAATTTGGGGCCTGTTGCCATTGGTTTATTAGCCACCTTGGGCGCTGAGCTTAGGCCACCAAAAACGCTAGCCGGACTCTTATGGCTGGGTGGCACATTGGCATTGAAGGGCGCAGATCCCATTGGATTTGGCATAGCGGGCGCATATCCGCTTGTGCCAAGCAGCGAATTGACAGCGACGTTGTTGTCCATTTGAGGCCTTGTGGCGGCCAAGCCTATAGCTACGCCACGTTGATCATTGCGGGCCTGAGTTGTTTGAGGAAGCGGCGGCGGTGCCATGCCATTGCTGCGATTTAAATTCAGATTTTGTAAATTGGCAGACAAATTGGACAACTGTTGTTGTGGTTGTTGTTGCTGTTGCTGGGTTGGTGGTGGCGCTGCTGCAGCTGCTGTTTGTTGAGGCGGCAACGTGGCGCCCAACGAGGGTCCCAGCGCGCCAACAGCTGTTTGCGGCGTGGCGCCCAACGTAGGCTTAATAAAACTACTTGAAAGTTGTGGTGTTGCCAAAGGATTGGCCATTGAAACAGCCGGCGGCTGCTGAGCTCTCAATTGCGTCTGGGATGGCGGTGCTCCAACTGCTGTTGGCGGTGGCTGCTGAGCTCTCAACTGCGTCTGGGATGGCGCTGCTCCAACTGCTGTTATCGGCGGCTGCTGAGTTCTCAACTGCGTCTGGGATGGCGCTGCTCCTGCCTTTGGCGGCGGAATTGACAACGTGCTGCCCAATGGACCAGCCACATAATGCGCCTGCGGTGGAGGTAACGCTCTTGGTGGTGGCGCAGCTTCAACTCCGACCAGATTAACATTGCTAGTGACCAAACCTGGCGATGCCGTGCGTGAAGAATTGGCACTGAGTGCACCATTGTTGCCATTGCTGCCGTTGATCACAGGCTGAGCCGATGGAGCGGCGGCGGTTGGTCCATTTAGCGCGGGTGGAGGTCGCAGATGAGTGGGCAGATTGTTGCTTAATGAAGGATTCTCAGTTAATGGCGCGGGAGGTCCGTTGCTCATTGGCGGTGGCAAAAACTTGTTCATCATCATATTATTATTAAACTGCGGCTGCGGCTGCTGGGCGGTTGAACCAGTGGGCGTGGCATTTAAAGGATACTGTATTAGTTGCGGTTGAAACTGTACTGTCTTCTGTGGCGCTCCATGTGGCAGCTGTGGCAGCGGCTGCGTTGGCAGCTGCTGTTGTTGTGGTTGTTGTTGCAGGTAATGCTGCTGCTGTTGCAGCTGTTGTTGTTGTTGCTGCTGCTGTTGCTGTGTTGCAGGTTGACCATTCACCAAGCTGCCCTGATTGCCATTTGGTGCAACTGCTGGCACAAAATTTGTATTGTATGTAGACATTATTATGAGTGTTGCACTTCTAATTCATGGATTGCAGCTGAAAAAATGCATTGGTAGAACATTAGTTATTATTTAGGTTTAATTTAAATTTTTAAAAAAAAAAAAAGGATGATTAATAAAAACAAGAAACGAGTATCTTCGGCACGCCCATGCTATATACCCTTGCAATGATCTTCTAAGAAAATTTTGAATACTTTTGAATAAAATAACTAATTTTTGACCAAATTGTTCCTATGGCAGCTATATGATATAGTGGTTCGATCGGCCTGATTTTTACATACAAACTACATACAATATCAAGCTTCATCTTTGTCGAGTTTCTTTAAGATATTTCAAAGATAAAGCCAAAAAGTAAGTATAGAATATTCGCTCGAACTTCTTTTTGCTTATTTATTTACTTGACATTTTGATATTTCAATTTGTGCATGTGTGTGCGTGGTAACTTTCTCGGCAATTCTCAAATTTCAGTAGTTACTACTAAGGCCAAAAATGTATTATAATTAAAAAAAAAAAAAAAAAATGTCCCAAACTTATCAAAACACAGATATGTCTAATTTGAAGGGTAATGTTTTAATGTCTAGCGTGAAGGCCGAACCACAAGTCTTATCTTATCAATACCTTTATTAAACCAGAACTAGTATTTGACTCAACAAAAAGTTAAAAAAAACCAAACGTGCTCTGATAACAACAGACTCTGTATACAATTGGCTTTGCCAGATTTTCTTTTTTTTGTTAGCCGTGTGTCACCAATAGATACGAAACTTTATTTCCATTAAACATATTTATTTATTTAAGCGCTTGCACGCGGACTTTGTTATGGCACAGTTTTGACTAGGGCATTCGCTCAGTTGAATAATATTTAAATCAATAACAACAAATTCAACAAAGAACTATGTTTTTTCTCAACAGATTACCGAAGATTGAATACCCTTGAAGGCATGTTAATATAACTTGTACAATAATATGCTAATCTTATCTAAACTAAAAAAAATACTATGAAATAAAAACGCGAATTTGACATTGAAAACATGCGGACAGGTTAAATAAAATAAAAAAAATGTGATATACGAATTTTTATATACAGTAAAATATATTTTATCATTGTTATATATCAATTTGATTAAATTATAAATTTTGTTGTGTTTTCTTAGAAATTTCGTTGAACAATTTTTTCTTTTACAATAAACTTTTTAAATTAAGGCTCAGAAATCTCCGTTCAAAACTGTTACACATTGTGTGACAAGTTTATAATACCCAGTCTAATCAAATCAAATTCTTTAGTCGAATATTTTTAACAGCTGGACATGACTAATCGAGGTTACTGGGAAACCTACTTGAGTGTAAATTGAATAAGTTGAATTTTTTAATTGGAAACTTGAGCAAGTACTCATGCTACTATTTCCCATTTCTCCTACTGCTCTTTGTAGATGCAGTGTAATTGCCATTTGCATTGCACTTTGCGTAGTAAATTTGATTAGTCGCTTAACATTAACATTGAGTTGGCAACTTTTATCTGAACTTAATTTTTCGGAAATATGCAGAGACTACGTGCTTATAATTTTCGCAAAACGCAAACAAAAGCGAAACAAATTTGTTTTAATAAAGACGACAATCACGACGGACTTGATAAAGCGTTTATTGAACTGAGAGCGTGCGACATTGAAAGTGAGCTTAAAGTTGAAGTGTTGCTGATCTGCGCTCGCTCTCTATTTATCTCCCAATTGAAAGCTCTCTGGAAAAGGTGCAAAAGTTCGAACAGGAGAGCGCTATAATGCTGCGCTTAATGCTTTGGCCATGTGATAACACAAAACTATACATTTGATTGCATGAGAGAAAATAAGTTCTCTCAGCAAAGGTACGTTGATGACGTATGTATATAATACATACATATGGAGGTACATGTCGTTGCCGGGTAGTGGGGCAATGAGCTGGGAGAATATGAAGGATGGATGGATGAACAACAGCACAAGTTTGTGACATTTCACTTGATTTAAGCTTACCTTTCCTTCATTCGTTGCCAATGTTGCCAAACTAATTGTATCGTTGGAAAAAGGGCGTTGGAACGTATGTGTTAGTGCGTGTATATATGATATATGTATGTTTGTCACACTATATGTGTACTTGACCAGCACTTGCACTTTGTAGTTGGCTCTTCTTCTTTGCACGTTAATTGACTACTGTAGCATGCACACACACTCTTCACTTTTGTTATCTGCCGTTGATTTGTGTCTCCGTTTCTTTTGTTATTGCAACTGCAGTGGGGAGGAGCTTGATTAACAATTCCTTTTGGAATTTGCACGCAACAAAAACGAAATTTTTCTTTGCTGACAATGAACAACGGCGCTGCCTTGCGGGCCTCGGCCTCGTATCTCACACACACACTCACTTTCGCTCTCTGTTGTATCACTGAGCGATTTGTCGCGTTTTCACCAATGTAACTTGGTGCGTATCTTAAGCAATAGTTTATCACTGTTCCAGCACCGATTTACCGTTTAATTTATTGGACCGATTGCGTGCAAAACTATTCGCATTGCAATTTCAGCCTCTAAATACACCTAAACACTAAAATTTAGAGCCACGTCAATTTTTTTAATTAGCTGGCAGTATTGCCAAATGTCAAAATTGCAGCGTTGCCACCAATTATAATGGAGGTTCATATGAACGAACTGAACCAGCTACTAGGCGCGCAACTTGTTCAATTTAAAAATGAATGAATTCAGATTTTTGTTATTTTCACTATGAACAATTCTTTATTTGCAATAATAATAGTATAATGGCTGATTTAAATTCTATTCGGTTAGTGTGTTTGCACTGTTTTCAAAGAAATTCGTAAAAATATATATATGCACTCATTGGGCATTGTATACATAAGTTTTTATGTATGTAGGCTTAATTAAGTTGTTGCCTCTATTGTTGAAAAAGCATTATTTATGTTCAACATTTTTTTAAAAGCTTAATATTCTTTATTCGTTTCATTTTGCGTTAACTTTGCGTGAGAGTATTCGGTAGTTTACAAAGAAAAAGGGCTTTGCAGTGTGTTTGTTTTCAATTTGGCAAATGCCAACTAAATTATATGCTAACTATTTTATAATAATTATACATTTTTATTGTTTATTACTGTATACAGACAATTCGTTGGAATTTTGGCTGCGGGCTTGTGTTAGTAAAGCTTTCTTCTTTATTTGTTATTGTGACAATGGAATTGAAAATATAATACTTAAGATTTCATCATCATTATTGTATTTTATTTGATAAAATCAATTGTGCATTTAAAGTTTTGAAAACAGGAATTATGCAATTATTAATAATAGTATGTATCTATTAGATATCTCTTTATGTTCTTTTTGTTTGTCTATTAGAATTATTTATTTAAAAAATAGAATTTCTATGCTTAAATCTCTATATAATTTTGTAATCTACAACTTGTTGATGTGTCTGTGTAAGTTTTGTTTTGTTTTTTAGTTAGCATTGTAAAAGGTATTCTTTTTAGGTGTTCACTGTTTTGCAGTTTACTGCGATTGCCTTTGAAACACACTAGTATATATATATATATAATTATTTAATAATAAGTTGCTTTATATACGAGTATGTTGCGTAGAAACTATTAAAGTGTTTGCTCTGCTTTTATATTGTATTGCAGTTTATTATTACTATTTTTATTATTATTATTGATAGATTCATAATTCAACCATTGCTTTTGTAGGTGCATACGTCGTCTGTCTTTCAACTATTGTTTTTATCAACTGTCTTCTTAAACTTGGTGTTTGCTTATTGTGTGTTTGTTTGTTTTGTTTTTGTTTGTATATATATAAACTATTTACATTTATTAAACGGACATTAGAGACAGGCCAAGTTGGTTTCTTATCTCTTAACTCATATCTCAATCATGGTTCATCATTATTCTGTAAAACATTTAATTTCCTGCATATGTTACGTTGTATCATCGTCAGTGTTCATGGGGGTTTTGCGCACTTATGGAAATTATACAATAGTTGAGGATCATTCTTGATATGGATCACATATAATATTGATATATATATATATATGCGTGTGTATATATTGGTGTTAATATTGGCGTTTTCTGTTCTCTCCTCATTTCCACATTCATACATTATCTTTTGGCCTCTTTCTCCTGCAAATACATGCGCTGACTCAGCGGCTTTGTATAAATCCAATTATCACCAAGCGGTTTAAAGTGCTAAAAAATAATTAAATGAAATATATAATGGAATTATATACAGAATAGACATTGTAGTTTATACCTTATGCTCCCAAGCCAAATCATATTCCTTGCGCACCTTGGCCTGATCTCGCTGCTGCTGTTCCACAACAAATTTGGCATTTGTGGCGCGTTCAATATCGTTAAATCTGTTTTGAAAGGCGTTTTGAATTAAAAGCTCATTAATATTTTAAAATAATATAACAAAGGCATTTAGTAAGTCGTATAAATAAGTTGTTTTTACTTGAGTCCCGCCGTCACTTCCTTCCAAACACGTCGCGATTCATATTCATCCTGATCAACGATTGGTCGAACTTGTTTCTTAAATATGGGTATGCGATTTACGTCAACGAATACTTCGGTTTTCTAGAAAATTAAAGATGCACGTAGTCATCAACATTTAATTAAGCACCCACACACATACACACACACACAAATACACAACATCTACATAACAATATGATGTACATTTAGAGAGGGAATTTCGAGCTTTGGACAGGCAGTTAGATTGAGGTTTAATTTTCTAGATAAACAAAGTAAACACACAGAAATATGGTCCCAAACTATTTAAGAAAAAAGTACAAGTATCGCAAAATAGTAAATTGGAGCAGGTTAAAATAGATAAAGGTATATAGATACTAAAGCCGGAAGACAATTGATAGACGCTATCGATAGTAGCGCTAAGTTGCCAATTTTATGAATTGATTTGTAGCTTTATACATTTATTAAATATTTTTTTATTTGTTATATTTACTAACGATACTATCACGAAATAGCATTATAAATGGCCTTCCAGCTTTACTAATTATATAAGTGGATAGGTGTTTAGGTAGTTAGATACATGGATGTAGCTGCCAACTCTTTCGTGTTGTTTGTTGCAGCGTTTATGGCACAGTGGTACATAAAAGTATAGTATAGTATAGTATAGTAGTACATATAGGTTTTAACAATGATAAAAATAATTATTTAATACACAATTCTACATACACAGAAGTTGGTTAAGAGCATGCCAAATGCAACTTACGTTCTTATCATGCCATTTGGCCTCCATGAGACCGCTCCATTCGCCCGCAATCGATACAAATGGCTTCTTATCATTCGGCGAATATATCTATGAAATTAAACAGTTATTATAAAAATAAATATGAATCATATTTTTTAAATTTATTCACCTCAGCGCTAACTTTGTTACGCTTGCCGCCATAGAAAGGCTTTGTAAGAAACTCCACATTGGCATGGTAGCCAGTCTGTGGGCATTTAATTTCAACTGAGCCGCCCAGCTCAATCCAAGGCACCGTTAAAATAGATCTGTAAAGATCAAGCAGTTTATAATACAGCCTAGAAATGAGTAGTACAAAGTTTATACCTGCCATAACCATTTGGAAATGTTACAATGTACTCCTCACTGCGATCCACAAGGGTAACAACGCCCTCGCCAATGTTGTGCACACCAATCGATAGTCCCAAGAACTTTGATTTTGTCCAAACGTGAGCGGTAAATGTAATTTTCTTATTATAATGCTCTGCATAAAAGGCTGAAACTGTAAGGCAAATAAAGATAGATTATTTAAGATTTTGATTATTTAGTTTAAAGTTAAAAAATAAACTTTGCTTTATAAGTAACCTACTTGGCGGATGGTGTGACACCTGTTCAGCTAAGAATGTTAACTGATCCCGCCGGCACCAAGGCACGGGACCATCGTGCACCTCCTTAGCGTCTAGAGATTCACCTGAAAATAAGGATTTATTGAAATTAATGAAAACCATGAATCGTTTTAAAAATAAGTTATTTTTGAATTTTTGTTTTTTTTTAAATTAACAATAAATGTTCTTTGTAACTTTAATTTTATATATATATTTTTTTTATATATATTTAATTTTTATTTAATTTAAAAGTTGTTTAATTTTAAGCCTTTCAAAGCTACCTACCAGGAATATCCCAATGACACTGAAATACTTCACCCAGTATGGGATTGTAGGGTTTTTTGGCCACTGCGCTTTTACGTCCGGCGTGATAAGCGCTCAGATACCAGCGACAAACCTGAACAATGCGATCACGCGGGTCATCCAGTTCCGATATTCTGGATAAAGCATAATCTTGATGTACTTGAACTATAAGCATTGTTAAAAATGTAAAACTTACTTGAGAAACAAATCGGGATGCGCAAAATAATCGGCATACATTTCGAGCAGGGAACGACGCTCCAATATGAATGTGGGCAGCACAACCTTGGTAAGGTCCATGCCAATCTTAACCTGTGACAATAGATGCGTTATCATTGAACCATGCGCTTCCATGCTAAGGTCCATCTCCTCCTCCTCCTCATAGAGCGCATCGTAATCGATGCCATTGTCATAGCTGGACGAGCGTGAGCTCGGTACTTTGTTTGATTCGGTTTCATCGATTTCAGGCAGCGTTGACTGTGTTGCTGTTGTGTTAGTTGTTGCTATTGGTGTTGTTGTTGTTGTTCCTCCGGCCAAATCAGCGACGCCGCCGCTGACGTAGCTATCCGGCAGCTTATCATGCGTGGGCGATGTCTCCGCAAAGCCACGCGTAGCGCTACAAAACCCAAATGAAGATAAACTTGTTGAGTAAGATGCCAAAATACAGTAAATGGCAGCAAATTATTATGCGGCGCACAACAACAAGAGTTGGGAGGGAGCATGTTCATAATTTATGTGCTGCCACAATTTAAATTTATTGGCATGATGTCAGCCAACTGAATGCTTTAGTTCTCTTGGTTCATTTACAATTTATAAAGGCACAAAGGACGCACACGCAACACATTTGCAAGTGCTGCTTACCTTAGGCTAACGCGACGTACCCACTTTTTAAACATGGCAACACTGGAGATGCTTTCTAACGTGAATGCGAATGCAGTTTATGTTGCATACGAAACTTTAAGATGGCGACTGCAAACTTTTGTTGCATACTTGGTGGTGCCAGCTGTATGCAACAAATCAAATCCACTAAACATACACACACACACGCACACACAAACAAGAAAACGGAAATACACACACAAACATAAATCAAAGTTCAAGCTAGTATGAGCAATTTCGACATTATTGAGCTCTTTCTGTATTTTTGGCCAACGAAAATACTACGAAAAACGCACAGCCAAAAGTCAACATTCAACGACGAACGCAGCTACAAACTGACAGGACATATTCGTAGCTCACACGATGTCCTCGAGCACTAAGCTAAGAGGACGACAACTATTCGTCAGCTGTGACGCCTGGCGTTGCCAATTCGGCTTGCCAAACTGCATAAATTATTTACAGGCGACTGACCAATTTAAATACAGTGTACTATGCATGTAAACATGTAAGTATGTAATTTATAGTTGTACATTGAAGTTCAATTGAAGTCGTTCATTTTTTTTTTTTAAGCGAATGAATTGATCATAAATGGTTTAGTTCGTTAGTTTTTGAGTAATTTCAGCTGTCAAGCTCAACGAATGAGAATACTAGTCAAGAAAAATTAAGCAACTAAATTAACAACAATCAGCTATAAAGCTTTTTTGTTTAATTTTGTTGTCGTTTAATTGAACTTATTTTGAACGATTTGGTACAACTCTGAAATACTTACCTACATACATATACATATTTGCCTCCTGCGCTTGCAACTTGCATTGCCCACAGCGCATGCGCTCTTTAACTACTACGAAGAGAGAGACAAACAGAAAGAGAGAAAAACACACACAGAAAGCACATAAAGCTTACATACATACATAACAATATTCACACACACACAAATATGCAGTTGTACGCATTGAAGGAACCGGCAACCGCTCACATGGCAACACTGAGATATAACTGTTGTTTATCTGTCGTAACAGATGTCAGCAGTTTTTAAATTTAGCCGCCTTAAGGCGCACACTTACCAGCCAATTGGTGAATTGCCCAGGCTGGTGAAGGGATCATCGTATGCGTCATAGAAATCATCTTCACCTTCGCTGCTTGAATAAGAGGTCTCAGGTACGACCAGTCCTAAAGGCGCTGTGGTTGCTGCAAATAAATCGAATAAAACACGCATACAAACATCATTATGTTAATAAATTACAATTTCAATAGAATCGGTATACCAATGCCAATCCATCAATTGGCATCGAACTCATTAATAGGCCACTTGGACATGACCCTGAAAATATTCATGCAGCACAAGTCAAGGCAATTAAAGCCTTACGACATCACATTGAATATTGTATACCCTTTAGTTAATAAATTCGAGAAAAATCTAACGTGTATTATTTTATTATTTTAATTAAATAGAGGACTCGAAGAAGATCTAAATATGATAAGAAATTTAAATAAAATGATACTTATATTTTGTGTCTTGATCCAAATATAAAAAACAAAAAAAATATATTTTTTTATTTTGTGAAACATGAATAAAAAAACCCAAGAAATATATATACCCTGTGCAGTAAAGCATACTTACAAGCAACTGCATAACAATATTAATTTACCCTTGACAGTTTTAAAAATACAATCAGACAAAAACGAAAAAACCAAGCTAAAAGTATGACCGCCAAAAATATATTTTGCACTTGAATAATATTTACCATTTTCCGTTGCTGAATCATCCTCATCGTCGGCGGACAACTCATTCTTGAGTGCCGAGATGGCCTCGGCGGCCTTTCCGCCACTGCTGCTGCCACGGCTGCCACTGCCACTGCCGCTGCTGCTGTTGTTGCCTGTTGTAGCTGATGATGCCGTTGCCGCTGCCATAGCCATTGCAGTTGTTGTTGTCGTGGGGCCATTGTAAATGCCATTGATGGGATGTGCCATATTTTTGGCAATTTGTAAACTAACAATCGAGTGTTTGATATGATCTAACATGGCCTGCAAAATGCAAAACAAAGGTAATGTTTGTTAGACAAAGAGAATGCTTAATGCCGCAACACGAAAAGGTGTCAAGAGCTCGATTAAATAACCATGTATGCCTGCCTGTAGTATGAACTGACTGCTTCTCTTAGCCTGCCAGCCTGCCAGCCAGCCTGCCTGTCTGATTTTATCGGAAACAGTTTGCCTCGAAGTTTGCCAAAGAAATGAGCAGCTGTTTTGTGTGTGCAGCTGGCGCAAGCTCGCAAATTTCTCATACCCCAATGCATATCTAATAATACGGCCAAAGGCTAACCCTGAACTTGCATTGAAAATCAATAAATCATCTGTAGTTGACTAAAACTACAGTTACATCTGACCAAATTTCAAATGTGACATACACAAAAATTACACATACACACATTAATTATAGAGTTTATCTATTTATTGGCATAATGGTTGAGGAACTAGTCGATCCGATGGAGCTAAACATTGATGAGATACGTGCCCAGTTTGAGAGCTATAAATTGCGCTCTGCAGATCAAGTTGAGAAATATGACAAGCTAATTAAGGACTTTCGAATGTTAACTGAGTTGCAGGAGTTGCAATCTAATTTCAAGGAGTTGCGAGAGGGCCTGCAGCAGCTGCATGAAAAGCAGTTCAATGCAATTACGTATAAGGATGAGCTGTTAGATGGGGATACAGAGACGAAGGAGCAGGCGGAGCAGCAGCAGCAGTCGCCCAGAGAGAAGTTGTTAGTTAGATACGAATCAAGTCCTTGCGTTTTTAAGAATTGTGGCAGACTTATCAATAGCCAGCTATTGTTGCTTCACTATCTCTGTGATCATAGTGATGAGAATACTGCCTTTAGACGCTGCCACAAGCTGAATGAGGATCAGCGTGCTGTGTTGTCTTTTGAGATCAGGCACTGTCACTTTAAACAAAATCATGTCATTGGACTGCTTGCCTATGACGGCGTCTTGCTGCAAAAACAATTGTTATCACCGCATACAAATGTAGCACACAACAGTTTTCTGGCCAAGAAGCATGCGCAACTGGATGGCGCTGTGCCCGTTGTGGTGCTCATTTGTAGAACGTCAGCCAATGCTGCGTATAAGGAAAAAATGTTGAAACGTTGTAATCTGCAGAATGAAGATGCCAAAAACAATGTGTTTGTTATCTGGCTAGTCACGCCTCACTATCATTTCAAATTGAATGCCGCATTGAGTCTTTGTGGTCGTAATACGGCGTTTCAGCCTAGCAGCATTGTGGCAGTGCGTAAAGTAAGTCAAAGCCAGAAGACGTGCCAGCTTATGCCCGTGGATGCCAACTATTGGCGACTATCATTTGATGAGATGCAAAAGATATCGAATGACTTCAGGGATGAGCTGCATCTGGAGGTTGGTATCGCACAACAGAACGACAGACGGGTCAAATAGTTGACAGATATTAATAAAGCTACTTACACTTGCATTATCCTGCAGAGTTTTGCATTTGGCTTGTTCCGAGACGTCGCTTAGCTCAGCGATGCGTTTGTCTAGTGCCTATTTAAAAAAACAAAGCATTGATTATTTAATTATATAATACTTGTAAATAGTACGATTGTAAACTCACATTGGTTTGCTCAATCATAAGCTGCAGATAGGCATCCGCTTCGGATACACGTCGAGCTACAAGCTCTAAGTGATTGGCCCGTTTGCCGCTCGACTCCTTCGTGTAGCCACCAGAAATATAAAAGGCGCTCTGACTGTCCCACAGACGCGAACGATTTGCGTGCCGTCGTATTGTGTCCTCCAGACGTCGCACCCACTGCTCACGCTCATCGCTATGACGCGCCTGCACGTGGTTGTTGAATGTTTGTTTGAATTTTGTTTCGTTGCCCATAAGTTTTATCGTTACAAAATTTAAGCAGCGGCACCAAAACAAAAAAATAAAAACAAATTTAGTGCAAGTAAGGAACAAGTTAGATGCGAGTGTGGTAGACTAAGAGATATCCTGTTGCCAAATCTAACTTATATAAAGCAACCTAAACAGTTTACTCTGCTCTATACTATAAAAATTTTGATGTTTAACATTAGATTGTTATAGAATTCTTTAGAAAGATACAAGATAAACAAAGAATTAAGCATGTCAAGAATTAGTCATATTTACAAATTTTTGCTTAGAAATTAATTTTCAATGAAAAGGAAAAAGTCAATTCAATTGGAATAGGAAATAGATTTGGTTATGAACTTAAGATAACATCTGTTTTTTTTGAATATTTGTGCACGATCTTCCAAACCGTTGGTTATTCTTGATCTACGCAAATATAAAATTTATATTTAGGACTTTTAAGTCCCTTTAAAGATTAGATTGATTCGGTTGTTAACGCTAAACAAAGTGTCCTACCTTCTTGAATTACTGGGTATAAAAAGCATTAATTAAATCAAGCAAAGTGTTTGTATTGAAACGATTGTGGAACCCAAGGGTTCAAAAAAATTGCAAGTTCACATAGACGTATTTGCATTTGTATTTAATTGTAACATATCTGAGCTGAACCTGAACCCATTAACCTTATATAGCCTTTTAGCAGGTATTTTAAATTATGTTAATTAATGCTTTACGCATTTACGGTATGAAATGCAAATCTAAAATTGTCTGTTAATACTTTGTTTAGCTGTTACAAGGTAGTATTTTAGATGTATTAACAGGCAGAAAAAGACATCTCCGACCCCATATCGTATATATACTCTTGATAAGCATGAACAGCCAAGTCGATATAGTTATAGTTTTAGTTCTGCTTGACTTTTATGTGAATACGTACATGAGTACAGTGTGTAACGTAGTCGGATGTTGTCGACACTCTAGTTTATTTATGTTTCAGTTTTAAAACTATGCATGTTCACAAAACTTTTAACACAATTTCTATACTACAAATTCTTCTCTTTGAGACTTTATTTGATCCTTTTTATTATGGATATTTTCGCCAGTTTTTATCACAATATCATTCTTGTTACATGTCTTAATGAAAAAAGCTTACCTGAAAGTGAAAGGTCTTGTGATCCACAGTTATGGTAAATGTATTATCCTCTTGATCATCAATGCCAATGAGCGCATCTTTAAGACGAACACAGCCACGTCGTACGCCTTTCATCATTTTTTCCTTGGACTATGATATGCAAAATATTGAAATAGTAAATACAATTAGGGCATGTGTTGGAATTTATAGTGTGAAAAATAAAGAAAACGTGCAAAAAACTGTTTCTATTTGTTTGTGACGTGTTCCTAGGGTGTCGTCAGTCAGAATGGTCAATATCCAATACCTAAATAGGTCTCTTTGCATAAATTAATCGAGTCGAGTTAAGCGATTCAAATATGTGTGTAACATTTGGCAATCGTTCAAATATTTGCGATAAGTCGAGCGCGCTGGAACGTGCACCAATTACGAGGCTAGTCTAGTGGAATCCTCTTTAAATATACATCTTAGATTGAAAATTGAAGGATTCAACGACAAAACTAAACATGGATACGATAAATATTGAAGGTTTGTGGTACAAGCTATTTAAAAGTGCATTTGAAATAATAATATTAATTTTTTAGTGCCTGCAGTTCCGGATAATATTGAACATCCTGCGATAATGTCAACTCCGTGGTTTATGATTAGTATCCTGGGCATATATTTGCTATTTGTTATCCGTTTGGGACCAGAGTGAGTACTGAATTAAAACATTAGGTGCAAACCGCAAGTACTCTGCACTTTGATCAGATATTTGCAAATTCAATTGAACCTTGTTATAATCTAAAATTTTTGAGTGTTATATAAAAAAATATATAAATGTAATGTTTTCAGTTTTATGATGTATCGAAAGCAATTCGAATTGAAAACACTTATCATAGTACATAATATAATTCAGGTTATATCCTGCATATATGTTGTCTTTGAGGTAAATACTGAGCAAACTTAATTTCCTAATGTAGTATTAAGTAAACTTATATTCTCTTTTGATTTTATAGATTTTGCAAATAACGGATAACACTATAATGTATTTTTGGAAATGCAGCGTCTTGGATCAGTCAATTCCGCGCGTAACCCGCCATTTTAAATTATCATACTTTTTGTTCTGGCTTAAAATCTCTGAGCTTGTGGAGACGGTGATATTTGTGTTGCGGAAAAAACAGAATCAAGTGACCAAGCTGCATGTATTCCATCACATTTCAACAGTAACGCTCATTTATTTACTGATCAATCATAATGTGAATGGTAATTATTTCAAAATTTTTGAAAAATACAAATATGAATATATTTTTTATGGTTTCTTTTAACCAGGCACGGATTCGCTATTTCCTGTATTCCTTAACTCAATTGTACATATTGTTATGTATTCATATTACTTGGTAGCGGCTACGGCGGATAAGAAGATCGTCCGTGCCCTGACGCCAGTTAAGAAGTCGGTTACGGTTATGCAAATGGTACAATTTGGGTTCATATTGCTACATGCCGGATTTACAATGATCAGTTGCCATGTGCCACAGATAATATTTCATTACTTTATTTGTGTGATTTGTCTAATGTTTTATGGATTCTACGATTTCTACAAAACCTCTTATAAGAAGGCAGAAGAGCGAAGAATGAGCGCAGCAGCAGATGCAGCGGCACTAAAAGCTAATAAAACTAAATAAAAATAAAAACAAAAATTTTACATTATTAGAATGCGTTTTTCTTGTTTCGGAAATTAACTATTAGTTCCCAAATGAATTGTTAAGTTTCTTTTATATCCTCGCAAATATTTCCTTCTGCCGTTTAAAATTCAGAACCTTTCAGTAATTAACTATTAATTCCCAAATCCTCACAAATATTTCCTCCTACAGTTAAGTTTTGATAAACATTTTGTTTACAGAATATGCACATTTGCAGTTTTTGATTAATTGAACGTCAATTGGCGGCATTTGGGTGGGGTGTAATAAGAGCAAGACAGTTTATTTGTCCGTGCAGATAAGATAACAAGTTTATGTAGATAAAATGAACGTATCTATCTCTTGTCAAGTGACACACAACCAAGTGATGATGATCACTACTTACCGTATAGTAGGAAAGCAGGCCCGCATTTTCGTCTAGCACAAAGAAGCGATACTGCCAGCCTTTCATCACATTTGTCCATTTACTCAGTGTGCCCTCCAGCGTGCCGGCCGAGGCAGAAGCCATGTTTCAACTGTTGGACTGACTCTCGAGGCGGTCCTGTGAGCTTAACTGTTTGATGATTATGATGATAATGATGGTGTGGTTTGGTCGTGGTGGCGCCTCTACCGCTGCTGCCGCCGTTGTCAGCTGATCTCCTCCTTTAGCGCCGTACGAACGTGTCTGCGTTGAGTGGGTTGGGCGGCGTTGTTCGGAACCGGTGACGCAACAATCCTCCTACTCGCTCGTACAATCCAAACTTTACTACGCTCGTAGCGGGACTTGGAAAACAAAGCATTTATTGTTATGCCGTGCTTGTGGCTGCTTATTAATGGTTCGCTTGTTTCTTTTTTTTTTGATTAAGGTCAATAAGTAACGAGTACGGTACAACGAGTTTTCTAGTGTTGACTAATACTACGAGAGCCCTGGTAGGTATAAGGCGCGCGGTTTAAATACGCAACAATTACATTACAATAATTAATAAAAATAATATAAAAAATTTATAATCCCACCGGTGATGGGTGCATATATACCTTTCAGAATAAATATTAAAGTAGTTAATTAATTATATTATTGCTCAGCCTGCAAAATATTAATGTTGCCGCAACAATGCTGCCGGCAAATTGAAGCGTACTTAACCAGCACTGGTCATTTGTTTATATAAATTGTAACGGCGGGCAAACAAACCAGTCGGCCACAATTTATCGAGAATTAAAATGCCGGTTTTTTTTAATAAAAAATCAAAAAAATTTGAATCATGATCTTTATTTAAAAACATTTTTGCTTAAAACTAGGAATGAATGAGGTTTTGTATTAACTGTGAAATTAACAAATTCGAATGGTATTCTTGCCCATAACAACAATAGTGCCTTCATCTTGCACTTCTTTCAGGGCGTCTTCAAACTGTTCGCGCGTAATTAACTAAAAATATATACATATTAATTAAATTGCAAATGAAATTTAAGAATTTGAGGGCACTTACAATTTGGGAGCCTTCCTTAATCTCCTTGAAAAGTTTCTGATACGGCACTGTCGGCACTTTGCCTTTCTTTTTGAGATTTTCTTTTATAGCCGCTACCAAGTCAGCGCGTTTCTTGCGTGCCGCTGTTGACAAGCCGGTGGTCAAAATGCCAACATCAATTTTACCCGACAAGGGATCTGTGGCCGATTGTTTAAGGGCCTCGCGATGGAGACGCCAGGCTTCCTCAACATCCAATAATTCGACTGTATTGCTAAGTCGCACTTTGGCATGAGCCTCCGACAAGCGTATCAAGCTTTCCAGTTGCCGAGGATAAGCAGAAATTTGGCCACGACCAGCGCCAACCTTGCGCATGTCCACATACGCTTGAATAAGCCGCTGTTGTGCCTCATCCGAAAGTGTTGGCGAGAGATGTTCACGCGCATAGGCAATATAATCACGCAACACGCTCATATCCTGCAGAATAAATAGCATTAACAATATTTTCTACTAAGCTTTCAAGAATTGTAACTTACAAACATAGTATCCTCCTCTTCGTGCCGCGTTACATAGTACAAAGATACCAAATGGCTTGCCAGACGCTTATCGAAGAGTTCATCCTGTGGGTCCAACACCAGGAAAATCAGATCAAAGCGCGATAACAGTGTGTGCGGCAACTGCACATTATCGATTATGTTCTTGCGCTTGTTCCACTGCGACTCGGCAGGATTGGCAGCTGCCAGTATAGAAGTACGCGCATTCAATTGACAAATAATACCAGCCTTGGCAATGCTCAATGTTTGCTGTTCCATCACTTCATGAAGAACACTGCGCGTGGAATCGTTCATCTTGTCAAACTCATCAATGCAGCAGACGCCGTTATCTGCCAGCACAAGGGCGCCACTAAGAATGGAAAGAATTAATTGCACATTATTGCAAAAAAATTAGATAAATTTGCCACCTACGTTTGCAAGACTAATTGGCGTGTCTCTGGATCTTTGGTCACATAGGCAGTCAAGCCCACGGCTGATGAGCCACGACCAGAGGTGTACTGTGAACGTGGCACCAAATTGTAAACATACTGCAGCATTTGCGACTTGGAGGTACCCGGATCACCGCAAAGCAACAGATGTATCTCTGATCTAAAGTTCTGGCGACCCAGTGTTGAGTGCTTCTTCTTGGTGCCGCCAAAGAGCTGCAGCAAAATGCCCTTCTTGATGTCATCGTTCTCATAAATAGAAGGCGCAATTGCGCGAGCCAGACGATCATAGATATCGGGCTTCTTTGACAGCAATTGCAGCAACTCAATGCGCTCTGGTGGGAATATATGATCCTTGCTGCAAAAAAAAAGTAAATAATTATTAGACAAAATGTGAAATAAATAAAATATGCAGTAGTTACATACCCCTCTTCCTCCTCGTACAGACGCTTGTTATCCACCTTACGGAAATGCACAACATCAATGTGCGTCTTGTACACACTTTTCACATTCAAACCCTTGCCCTTGAATGGCGTAGCACGATAGATGCCAGTGACAGTAATGCGATCTCCGGGCTGCACTTTGTCCACCAGATCATTGTGCGCATACAACAATACATTGTGTGGTGTCTGGCCGGCGGCCATGTCATCGGGCGATTCCTGCAGTTTAATGAGCTGTTTGTCCGTAAACTCGCTACGATTGTGTATGATACGGAAGCAGTGATTCGTGTTGCAGTTGGTGCACAGAGTTGGCTGAGCAATGCGGCCGCGATCTACCTCGACGGTGGTGCAGAAGGAGCAAATGTTGCACATAAAGAAGGCTTCACGCATTTCCGGTATGACGTTCGAGGAACGTATGACCATGCCACTAATACTGATCAGCTGATCCATATCCTCGGGATTCAGCGAACGCATGTTACGCGTCTTATCGGCATTAAAGGGACGCACTTGAATCTGATGCTCTAGCAGGGCAGCCGGATAGCGCTCAAAGAACATCTCATTAATGGCCATATCAAAACCAGGTATCACTTCCTGGGGATAGCATATTAACTGTCGATACAAATCCTGATCAAAGGTTTTCAAATGTGCACAATTTAGATTGAGATACGGCTCCTCCAATGTGTGAATCTCTTCCAACTTTTGCAGATACAAAGGCTGATTGACATCTATGTTCTCCGATATCTCATCCTGTTCAGCGCTCGGATCGATGAAGCGCATAATGAACGACTTGAACTTGGATTTGCATTGGCTTACAACCACATTGGTGCCCCATACAACCAGTTGAGGTGCAGCGGAGGACTCTGATACGGGATCGGTGTTTTCTGTGCCTTTCTCGGCTATGGGTTCCAGCTGTAGCAGTCAGTATAATTATTTAAGGCATATACTAAAAGCAAAGTAAGGTTTTTCTACTTACACCCGAGGTTCCACCAATAGCCACTTGGCGAATGCGCTTATCCGTGCGAATATCTGGGCGAGCACGCAGTGGTGTACCTCGAATACCAGAGCGTGGCGTACGTATGGAGCCCATGGAGCTGGGTGTACCATAATTAAGAGGTGAACTCAAATCAATCTCACTCATGCCGCCCAGACCGCGAGCCGGACTTGTAGCGGGCAAACTAACATGGGCCGGTGATGTGGGCGGCAGACTTATGTTGTCCGATGGCCTAACAGGCACACGACCCGGTCCCATACGCATAGGTGTATCCACATCCTGCGCAGCAATGCCTGCAAACGCATAAATGGCATATGGTTAGTTTTGTTAATCACATTGTTGTGAGCTTACTATAATTACCTCGTGTGGGCGTACGCGCACCCTGCTTTGGTGTAGCACCTCCGACACTGGGTGAACGAGCTGGACTTGACATATTATTTTGAATTTTATTTATAACAAACAGTTATTCTCAACAAATAGCAGCACTTTTCAATCTTTTGGATCTCAGATTGTGTACAACGCGCTGTCGTTGGATTTGCGCGGGAAATGTTGACAGCTGCTGCTGTGACGCGCAAGCCTAGTGCTAAAAAACGATTGCTGGTATGTATGCAGTGTTGGAAAGCGTAAATTATTAAATTACCGCGTATGGATAAAATTCAAAAACATACAGAATTTACACCATATTTGCTATAAAATTATAATCATATTTCTTTGTATAAAAAGTTTTATTAATGAAAAGAGTGTCTTAAAAAAGTGCCCTTCAAATTTGACGTTGTTAACTTGGCCAGAACTATGCGCCCTGCTGGCAACCCTGCCCTTTTGGCAACACAACATTCTACGTCAGTCAGACATCAAGACGGCGACGAGACGAACTTAATTTTTGTTAGCAGTGTCTTCTAAATTACCAATGTAGTTTAAATTTAAAGTTTCTAATGTACCATTTTTGATATTTTTCTGCCCAAAATTTATAATAAATTAAATTAATTGCTTTAAAAATGAGTAAATAAAAACACACACAAGAAAACCGTACAAAAAAAAAAACAGAAGAAAGCAGGAGAAAAAAAAATACGCAAATTGTTTAACCCAATTGGAATTAAGAAGACATAACTAACGGGTTTATATGTGCACACATATCAGTGCAGTCGCGTCGCTGCCGTTGTTGCTGCCGCTCTCGGAGTAGCGGTGGAGAGTATTAAAGTGCTAAATTGTTGTTGTTTCGGTTACACGGATTCCCTGTGCAATCATGTCAAGCGAGGAGATGTTATACGCAAAGGTATATTTTACACATTATATTGATGCCCCACAAGTGCATCGTTGGCAATTGCGCGCTGTCAACGTCGCCCCGTTGTCGTCAGTGTCAGCACCCAATAGTGTTAAGAATGGGTAGCTTATAAAATAAAAAATCACATACATAATAACAATAACAATGTGCGCTGCATGTGTTTGGTGTGTGTTTGTGTGTTGTGCGCCAATTTTTTTTCTCTACATTTTCTTAATTTTTACAAGCTTTAAGCCAACCGCCCGCATCCCGCCGAAAACCTTGCCTTCTAATTGATGTCATGGTGCATTTTTAGAGAAGAAAACATATTAGAAATGAATCACGTTCTTATCAGCATTTTTTTTTTTTTTTGCTGATAAGCGTGGCAGTTTTTTTTTTAATATTTCTATGTATTTGTATGCGTTGGCTTCAATTATGACAGCCCCGGTTGAGATTTTGAAGCATTTCCTATCGCTATCATATAGAAGACAGCGTTGTGCAAAATTTTTGAAAACAGTTTTGTGAACAAATTATGTTAGTATTACTTTTTTTACATACTAAAGAAGAATTTTCTATCTCCTATAGAAGAGAAAATCTTTCAAAAGCAGGATAAGAAAGCGATAGAATAATGAAGTAGAAAATGATGTGAAATATTCGCTAACATACTTTGGTGCTTATCTCCATAAGTAATTGGTTAGCATTGCAATCCATTCAAAAAAGAGTTGAACTTATAATAATACAAATCATCCAATTCTTAAATTTCTTAGCTAAAAATTGGCGATATTTTGTAATCTCCGGAAATGTTAGTAAGAGGAAAAAACAACTTTTAAAAGGAAGTTAAAATAATTTAACTTAATTAATTATGTACACATTTTTATATGATTCATTCAAAAATTCAAAATATTATGATCTAATTCTTAACTTTTAAACGAGAATTTTATGTTGCTTATTATGGCATTAATTTAATTGGAACAATATTAATTAAGCGACAATAATCGCATTGTTATCTTCCGGGCTTATAAATGTGTGCAAAATCATTTTGTATAGTATATTCCTGTGTTTATGTAGCTAAAGGTACTTTAAGCTGCCTGGCATTAAGTCTCAATTGTGTCGAACTTGTCCCAGGTCGTGGTTATCGTACATACTATTAAAATAATTTCAATTTATTCATTGCTGTTTGTAGGGTTCCAAGATTTGGATACCACATGCGGAGCAAGTATGGGAGAGTGCTACGTTGGAGGAGAGCTATCGCACGGGTGCTGGCTTTTTGAAAATTCAAACCGAATCGGGTGCACTCAGAGAGATTAAACTGAAGCCCGATGGCAGTGATTTGCCGCCTTTGCGTAATCCTGCCATTTTGGTGGGTCAAAACGATTTGACAACTTTGTCGTATTTGCATGAGCCCGGCGTACTCTATAATTTACGGGTGCGTTTCTGTGAGCGACAAATTATATATACCTATTGCGGTATTATTCTGGTGGCCTTCAATCCGTACGCGGATCTGCCGCTCTATGGCCCCAATATTATACGTGCATATCGTGGTCATGCCATGGGCGAACTGGAGCCCCATATCTTTGCCTTGGCAGAAGAAGCCTATACAAAACTGGAACGTGAGAATTGTAATCTCAGCATCATTGTCAGCGGTGAATCGGGTGCAGGCAAAACGGTATCCGCCAAATATGCGATGCGTTACTTTGCCGCCGTTGGCGGCTCCGAGTCGGAAACCCAAGTCGAGCGCAAGGTGCTGGCATCTTCGCCGATTATGGAAGCCTTTGGCAATGCCAAGACTACGCGCAACGATAATAGCTCACGTTTTGGCAAGTTCACCAAGCTTCTGTTCACTAATCAAATGGGAGTAATGTATCTGCAAGGCGCCACCATGCACACATATCTGCTGGAGAAATCTCGTGTGGTCTATCAGGCACAAGGTGAACGCAATTATCATATATTCTATCAGCTATGCGCATCGCGTGGCAAATATCCTGAATTAGTGCTGGGTGAGTAAATTGCTTATTGCACAAAAAATTCCGATACTTATATATTGTTATATCACCTACAGAGAGTCAGGATAAATATCAGTTCTTGAATATGGGCGGTTCGCCAGATATTGAACGTGTTTCGGATGCAGATCAGTTCAATGAAACGGTTACAGCCATGACTGTCTTGGGCTTCTCAATACAGCAAGTAGCTGACATTGTTAAAATACTTGCTGGAATTCTGCATTTGGGCAACATTGAGGTGTCCAAGAAGTACAAAGAAGGCAGCGACGAGGAGGACAGCGAATCGTGTGAGATTTTTGTAAGTTACGCTTGTAATAAATTAATAAATTACGGCATCAAATCAATCTTATATATACAGTTTCTGATACTGATTTAATAATTCAAAATAACAATTATAATTTTCAGCAAAACGATATGCATTTGCAAGTGACTGGTGATCTGCTGAAGATCAATGCTGATGATTTGCGTCGCTGGCTATTGATGCGTAAGATAGAGTCTGTCAATGAATATGTGCTGATACCAAACAACATTGAGATGGCAATGGCGGCACGGGATGCACTTGCCAAGCACATCTATGCAAAGCTATTTCAGTATATTGTGGGTGTTCTTAATAAGAGCCTATATAATGGTAGCAAACAGTGCAGCTTCATTGGCGTGCTCGATATCTACGGCTTCGAAACGTTCGAAGTAAATTCGTTTGAACAGTTTTGCATAAACTATGCAAACGAAAAACTACAGCAGCAATTCAATCAGCACGTCTTCAAGCTGGAACAGGAGGAGTACCTTAAGGAAGGTATTACCTGGACCATGATTGATTTCTATGACAATCAGCCCTGCATTGATCTAATCGAATCCCGGCTCGGTGTGCTTGATCTGCTCGACGAAGAGTGCAGAGTAAGTACTTGGAACTACATATAACTTTTTCAGCACAAACTTAAAATATTAAATCTTATGCAGATGCCCAAGGGATCGGATGAGAGCTGGGCGGGCAAACTGATTGAGAAATGCAACAAATTTCCGCACTTTGAAAAGCCACGCTTTGGCACCACAAGTAAGTAATGCATTATCACAGTTTAAAGTTTAATAAATAATCAATATTTATGACCTTCTTAGGCTTCTTTATAAAACACTTTTCGGATACCGTTGAGTACGATGTGAATGGATTTTTGGAAAAGAACCGTGATACGGTTTCCAAAGAGCTTACTAATGTGATGGCACAGTCAAATATGTCGCTATGCAAACAGGTCATGATTCTCGAAGAGGTGGACACACTTAGCACGGATCCCAATAAAAATACGACCACTCTGGGCGGTCGTGTTGTAATCAGTGCTAATCGTAAACAGGTTTGTGGGCAGCCAAGCAAGCCACTTGTAGCCAATTCTTAACATTGTAATATAAATGTATTGCTAATTTGTATTTTCATACGCTTGTCGTCCACCAAAAACCACCAACCACTGTTCACTCTGTCCACTGTCCACTGTTCACATCGCCAATTGTGGGTCAACAGCAACTCAATGAGACACGTCGAAGAGTTAGTTTTTGTTTTAAAATGAACTTGTGCTTTGTGTTATATTTCTTGATTTTAATTTGATTTGTATTAATGTTTATTTCTTTGTTTTGATTAGGTGGTGCCATCGAAGCAGCACAAGAAAACCGTCGGTTCACAGTTCCAGGAGAGCTTGGCATCGCTGATCTCAACGTTGCATGCCACAACTCCACATTATGTGCGGTGCATTAAAGTAAATATAAAACTATATATTCTTTATAATAATAGGCAAATAATCATCACATGCCATTTCAGCCTAACGATGAAAAGGTTGCCTTTAAATGGGAAACGGCAAAGATTATTCAACAGCTAAGAGCTTGTGGAGTTCTCGAAACTGTACGCATCTCAGCCGCTGGCTTTCCATCACGTTGGCTCTATCCCGATTTCTATATGCGTTATCAACTGTTGGCGCATCGCAATCAAATCGACAAGAATGATATGAAACAATCGTGTCGTAACATAGTACTCAAATGGATACAAGATGAGGACAAATATCGCTTCGGCAATACGCAAATATTTTTCAGGGCCGGACAGGTGGCCTATCTGGAGCAGGTGCGCGCTAATTTGCGCAAGAAATACATTACGATTGTGCAGTCGGTGGTGCGACGTTTCATTAAGCGACGCCGCTATCTGAAACTGCAAGCCATTATCTCTGGCATCCAGCGACATGCACGTGGCTATATGGCACGCATGCGTGTCCAAAAGATGCGAGAAATGCGTGCTGCCCTCATTTTGTCCAAGTATGCACGGGGCTGGCTATGTCGTCGTCGATATTTGCGTCTGTGTCACTCGGTAGCTGGCATACAGCAATATGCGCGTGGCATGCTTGCACGGAACAGATTCTATGCCATGAGAGATTACCATCGTGCTGTACAGATACAGAGATTTGTGCGTGGTGTCCTTGCACGTCGCTCCTACCAGAAGCGTAGACGCAACATTATAATTTGTCAGGCGGCGGTGCGACGCTTCTTGGCTCGTCGCAAGTTTAAGCGCATGAAGGCAGAGGCTAAGACTATTTCGCATATGGAAAATAAGTATATGGGTTTGGAGAACAAGATCATATCGATGCAGCAGCGTATCGATGAACTCAATCGGGATAACAGTAATCTGAAGCATAAGGCCAGCGAGATAAGCGTTTTGAAGTCAGTATTTAAGCTATATGTACTTATTTAATATTACAAAATTACACTCTTAAATGTAGAATGAAATTGGAAATGAAAAAGACTGTGGAACAAGATTTCAAAACAATGAAGGCTGCTTGTGGCGACAAGGATAAATTGATTGAGGCGCTAAACAAGCAGTTGGAATCAGAACGGGATGAGAAAATGCAATTGCTAGAGGAGAGCGGACATTCGCAAGAGGATTGGTCTCAACAGAAGCAGTTGTGGCGCATGGAGAATGAAGAGTTGCGCAAACAGGTTGATTCTATGATAGAAATGGCCAAAAGTGCAGAGACCAACCAGCGGGAGCGAGATGACCGCCTGCTAACCGAGTTTGATAACAATGAGCTAAACGAAGCTTATCAGCGTGCCATTAAGGATAAGGAGGTTATCGAAAACGAAAACTATGCGCTCAAGGACGAACTTAGTCGCTTTCAGCAGCAGCATAATGGTCTCAGCGCATATGGCATGCATCATGCTCGCTCCGCCAGCAATGCATCCAGCCAAAATGAAGATGACATTGGCTATGGTTCGGCAAGGAATACGCTGGACATTAACAGGCCGCCAGATTTGATCAACAAG
The DNA here is from genome assembly GCA_035043045.1 of Hirtodrosophila alboralis. Lineage (NCBI taxonomy): Eukaryota > Metazoa > Arthropoda > Insecta > Diptera > Drosophilidae > Hirtodrosophila > Hirtodrosophila alboralis. The sequence continues at coordinate 1,563,069 of JAWNNH010000195.1, read as the reverse complement.
AGCGGTAGCTATTAAACAGTTGTATATAGCTTACAGGGGATTTTATTAATCTAATTTTTTATTCAATTGCAGATACATTCTTTGATAGTACCAGCATTGTGGTAAAATTGCGTTCCATACTTGAGGAGGAGAAACAAAAGCACAAGTATTTGCAGGAGCAGTTTATTAAGCTGGCAAGTCGTAATAAGCCAACCGAGGATTCATTCCGGTAAGCCATATGTTGCAAAGAAAGAATAGTCAACACACACACTCATACAAACACAAACAGATAGAGATAGTCTAATTGCAAATTTATATATTATGTATATTGTTGCCACCACACACTTGCGATATAGCGTCTCCGAGCTTGAGGTAGAGAATGAGAAACTTCGCAGCGACTACGATCAGCTGCGGACGAGCATTAAACACGGTGTTGAGATCAACGAGCTCAATGGTAACAGTCTTAACATTCGGGCAATAGATGCAGTTGTTATTTATTTATATATATATATATATATTTCCGCATTCCCTTTCCCTTCCCTCTCTTTTTCTTGTTTTCCTTTTGCAATTGCAGCGCAACATGCCGCACTACAAGAGGAGGTTCGTAGACGGCGCGAGGAATGCATTCAACTAAAAGCCGTCTTATTGCAACAAAGCCAAACGCTGCGCTCCTTTGATCCGGACAGCCTGTCATTACGCGGCAATGATGCCAACAATGTGAACGAACTAATGGAGGCATTCCAATCACAGAAGCTGGTCAACAGGCAATTGGAATCGGAACTGAAGGCCATCACCGAGGAGCACAACAGCAAGCTTGTGGAAATGACGATGGCTATTGAACGGCTTAATCAAGAAAAGGATGAACTGCAGGAGGTGCTATTCAAGAGCATCGATGAATTTGATGAGGCAAACGTTGATACGTTAAAGCAGAATGATCGCTATCTGCGTCTAGAGCTAAAGAAGGCCATCACACAATATCTGCTGGTGCAGGACGAGCTTAAGCTGGCGAATGCCAAGCTGAAGGCCTACATGCAGGACGGTGGCAAGCTTGAGCACAAGTTGGAGGAGGAAATGAGTCGCAACAAGGCGGCCAATAGCAACGACGTGGGAGCTAATGTAACTAAACAAAAGTCTCAAAATCCTCTCGGTCTGATGAAGTTCCACAACAGTGATCTGGACAAGATTTTGCAACGATTGCTTAGCAATCTAACGCCACGTACCGCAGTCGGTCTGTTGCCCGGCTTTTTAGCCTATCTCGTATTCATGTGCGTCCGGTAAGTAATCAAACAACATTTAAATGTTTTTCACGATCTAATTGTCATACCATTTGCAGTTACACGGATCTAACTAATGCTGATGATGATGTGCGCGAGCTGTTGAGCAAATTTGTGATACAAATTAAAAAAATGCATCGAACACCGCATCCGATTGAGAATCGTGTTATTTGGCTGGTTAACTCTATAACGTAAGCGTATAAACATTTATCTATTTATTCAAGCAAAGAGTTTACAATTTATAATTATATTTTGCAGCCTTTTGAATTTATTAAAGCAATACGGCGATGTTGAAGAATACGTTAAATTTAATACGGAGAAACAGAATCAACAGCAGTTGAAGAACTTTAATCTCTATGAGTACCGACGAGTAATACTCGATTTAATTGTGAATCTGTATCAGGCACTGGTCATGCAAATACAGGGCCTACTTGACCCAAAGATTGTGCCGGGCATTTTGAACAATGATGAGATTCAACGCACTCGCCATCCGCACGGAATGCGCAATCGCAACACAGATACCTCATCGCCGGAGCACGGTAATGTGCCGGCCTGGAAACAGCTAATTGGCCAACTCGAGCATTTCTACAAGCAATTTCAGCACTTTGGCCTGGACAATATATATGCTGAGCAGATATTTAGCCAACTTTTGTATTTTGTCTGCGCCGTTGCTCTTAACTGTTTAATGTTGCGTGGTGATATCTGCATGTGGGAGACGGGTATGATAATACGCTATAATCTTGGCTGCATTGAGGATTGGGTGCGCGATAAAAGGATGGTAAGATGCCCGCTAGTATTATACATTTTTAATCATTCGATTATTTTCTACATTTATTTATCATTACTTAAAAAACATTTTGTATCTTTAGTCTAATGAGGTGCTCTTACCGTTGGCGCCACTGAATCAAGTATCTCAGTTGCTTCAGTCGCGCAAGAGTGAGGAGGATGTGCAAACCATTTGTGATCTGTGTACATCGCTGAACACCGCTCAGGTATTGAAGGTGATGAAGTCCTACAAGTTAGATGACTATGAAAGTGAAATAACCAACGTATTTCTGGAGAAGCTAACTCAGAAATTAAATGCACGCCAAATGGTAGGACATCAAATAATTAGTCAATCTTCATATACATATAACACGATTTCAATTTCAGCCCAAAATGAGCGATGAATTTACAATGGATCAAAAGTTTATACATCCCTTCAAGGTAATATTTAAGTACAGTGACATCAAGCTTGAGGACATCGAGTTGCCGTCGCATTTAAATCTGGACGAATTCCTCACAAAAATATAAATTTCGAAACGTTGAAACGATGCCATTGGACGTGCATATTATAATTTTTTTTTATATTATACAAGTCTTTATATTTTTAAAGAGTGTAACTAAATGTGTTGATAGGAAAATGTAGTTGATTTATTAGAATGCATAGCAATTGTTTAACTGTAGTTCCTGTTTAGTTTAAAACGAACACCCCTTACCTACTGTTCCCGTTCAGTACATTCCATATTTGTTATATGTACGTTTTGAAATTATGCAATATGAGAAACTATTTGCATGTACAAGTGCCGGGAGTAAAACTCCCAAAAAATAATCATTCCTAAGTTGCAATAATATAAACCTTGTACCTTAAATATACATAATAAATGCATATAAATGCAATATATATTATATATGTATGAAATGTACTTAATGAAAGTTGTAATAATATATGTAGAAATTTATGTATACAATGGCCGATTTGTTGCCTTAAACGTTTGCAATACAGAGACTTGTAAGATAATAAGTACTTATAAACGATATATAGAGAGCTATATTTGTAACGATGCTGTATTTCATTTATGTATTCTCATATTCTTTTGTAATTTATATGTATTCTCAATTGAAATGATGCAAATGTTGTAGCCTTAGAGGTCAAACAAACAAAAAATGTATTTAAATAATATAATATATATAAATTTATATTAAATACATGTACATGTACAATGGCTTAAACAAGAATTTTGTATAAATTGTAAAAGCTACTAGCATACAACCGGCGCCTTGGACAACTTATTCTTGGGCAGATCAAGGGATGGTAAGCGTTGGGTTATCATTCCCGTTGCCACAGTCGCTCCGTTTTCGCGAATTGTAAAGGCTTGGCCCGGTGTCATAACCATTTTGCGCATCAACGTCACGCGCACTTCGCCATGCTCGCCGGGCATCAGCATGGATTCGCTGGGCACTGATTGGGCGTATCAGAAAATTATACACACATACTTCAAATGCAATCAAAAACTCACCTATATCAATGCGAGCTGGCAGATTCCACGTCATGCTGAAAAGCTGTTGTATGTATTTCGACAACATGGGCTTGAAGCGTCCGCCTTCGGCACGGGAGAGTAAGTACATAGAACCTTCAAAATGATTGGATATATCCTCGGTGCCGGTCGCACATAGCAGCATACCGCGCTCAACAGTTGAAATTTTAATGCCACGCAGCAATGCGCCCACATTTTCACCAGCCAACGCCTGTGGCACGCTTTTCCGAAAGATTTGTATGTCACTGACGCTGGTCTTAATATTTTGATTGAAGCCCAAGAGATCGGCTTCGGCATTGCGAATAATGGTGCCACGTTTTATGGTGCCAACCACAACGGTTCCGCGTCCTGGCACCGTAAATGCATTGTCAATGGGCAGTATGAAGGGTGCTTTCATGTCGCGCTCGGGTGTCGGTATATACGTATCGCAGTGTTGCAACAATTCCTCAATGGCGGGCACACCGAACGGGGACTGGTCATCACGGAGTGCCAGTAGAGCAGAGCCACATATTACTGGACTGTTGACACCATCAAAGCCAAAGTCCGATAACATTTCACGCATTTCAATTTCGACTAGTTCAAGGACCTCTTGATCGACCAGATCCGCCTTGTTTATAAACACCACAATGCGTTGTATGCCCACCTGTTTGGCCAGAAGCAAGTGTTCACGGGTTTGTGGCATTTGTCCGTCTGTAGCTGCTACCACTAATATGGCTCCATCCATTTGGGATGCACCTGATATCATGTTCTACAAGGTATTGTCATTTAGTTAGGATACGAATGAAATAAGCCAAGTTACCTTGATGTAATCCGCATGACCGGGACAGTCAGTGTGTGCGTAGGTACGATTCGTGGTGGCATAACCAATGTGGCAGGCATTTATTGTGATACCGCGTGCCTTCTCCTCGGGCGCACGATCGATTTGTTCATAGGACATGTAGTCAGCCAGGCCTTTTTTGGATTGAATTTTGGTAATTGCCGCTGTCAGAGTTGTTTTGCCATGATCCACATGACCAATGGTGCCTACATTACAGTGCGGTCGATCGCGTTCGATAGTTTTAGCTTTAGGACTTTGATTAATACTGCTGGCAAACCCGCGGACACTGCTTCTCCAGCTCCAGCTGCTTTGACCATTAATAGTGACAGTTAACGCACTGGACAGCCTCTGTACAGCGCTTGCATCGTACTGTCTCCATACTTTGATCAGAAGACCTCTCATTGTCTGCAAATGCACGTAACCGTTTGCCGCCGAGTTGCACGCTGTTGTTGGATCAAAACAAAAAACAGCTGATTTTTAATGGTTGGCCCAAGTAGCAGTGTTGTAAAAGTGCTTAAACCAAGCAACGGTAAATATTTCTTAAATGTACATATTTCGACTGAAAATTTTGTGTAGCGTCTGTCGTGTTTCCCTTTGAAATAAATATGTTTTTTGTGTGTTTGCAATATGGTTATTTGTAGCATTTGCCATGTTTAAACTATATAATAATTTGGAGACTGGACAGTGGTAAGTTTATTAAAACAATATTTTTTTCTAATTATACATTTATTTATTTGATATATCTTCGGTTTGTGGGAATGTTGTTGATGTGTGAGAATACAATGCGGTTTCTGTTGCTTCCGCAACTTTTGAACTATTTCGAATTATTTTATGAGTACGTTTCATGTGAACACCCAGGCTAACACGTTCTGAAAACTTGGTATTGCATAGACTGCACTGCAGCGTCTTCTCCTTGTGTATGTGACGATGTTTGACCAGGGCATTTGCATTCGTAAATGCCTTTTGACAGATTTCGCATACTTTATCACGAATATTGAGATGCGCCTTAATATGATCCTTAAGATCACGTTTGGTTAGAAAATCCTTAGGACACATGGTACATTTAAATGCCCGAATTTTTGTATGCACAGCAGTCACATGATTGCTCATTTGTATCTTTTGTTTAAACGATTTACCACAAAACTCACAAACAAATGGCTTGGCTATGTGTGTATCGTCGTGTGTACGCATGTGTCCAGTTAACTGGTTGGCAAATGCAAAACTACGCCCGCACAGGCTGCACGTAAAGGTCTTGCCCATGTGGACACGTTGATTATGTTGTTGTAAATGGCAGCGACGCTCAAAATGATTCTCACAGAGAGAGCACTTGAACCAACCGCCTTCACCAATTTTATGAGCTCTATATTGGTGTGCCTGAAGAGCGTGATCTGTACTGAAGCTAATCTTACACACTTCACATGGTATTTTCTGACGGAATGTTTTCGTTCTTAAGTAACTCTTGCATGCCTCTATATAACGCTTCTCTGCCTTCAATAATCCAATTGTTTGGGTCTCAGTCAGACCTTTGATTTTTCTAGAGTACCATTGTCGCAGGTATAGAACACTGTCGTAAACATCATAATAAGTAATGATGCCTAGTGGAATTTCTGAGGCTAGTATTTCAGTCATTTCAATGTAGGCAGATTTGCGTTCATTTAAATTCGAGAAGTTCTTGTTTGTGGGATCATACAAATGCGGAAACTTCGAGTATAGCTCTATAAAACGCGTTGTCAGCTGGTTTGTCTCTGAAAACACCAACTGTGGGAATAATTAAAGAGTTTCAAAATACATACAAAAATTAGCATTTAATATAAATTTAATTTACCTTAATTTTGTGTTCGCCGCTTTCCTCATCACTTTCAGGCTCATCAATGTCACAACGTTGCCCTAGAAAGCTATACATCTCGTGATAATACAAAGGTAGTTTTGTCAGTTTCTTGGTGCGCTTTTGTCGAGTTATCGCCGCATATTGACTATGAAGACTGGCTATGCATTTCTTTAGCTTATATTGTGTAAGATGAACATTTATACTGGTCTTTATCTGATCTAGCAATGTAACGTATGCAGCAGTGCGTTTCTCTTTGTTCCTATACAAAGAGTGTTTGGGATCCCAGAGGCATGATTGAGTCTTATACAGTTCAATGAATTGTGTGATTCGTGGATTGCGTCGATAAAACGTGGGATTAAACTAAGTGCATTAAAGAAATATGAGTTATTTAATTCAACATTCTCTTTAATAGAATACTGCTTACTTTTGTCGTTGGTGCAAATTGTTTCTTTCCACCTTCAAGTATAGTTTTCGAAGCATCATCCATTTCACTATTTGTGCACGTTTCCAAAAGCTAGTTTAAAATAAAAGACATATATATATATATATATTTGATTTATTTTAACTTTAATATTTATATACCTCATCCTCGCTATCGTATTCGCTGTCGTTATCCTCATCTTCGTCACTTAATGCTGTTGGTAAGTCAACAAAAGCTGCTTCAGCTAAACAATCCTTAGTATCATTATCATATATATTGTCATTATCCTCATCATTATCATCATTAATTTCGGCTTCGCTTTTGATATCAGTTTGGAAATCGATGCTGCTACTGCATGACATTTTATCCTCATCGTATTCCATTTTGTGTACATTTCTTATATGGGCGACAAATTTCTGCCAGTTATCAAGGCTCACTTCCACGTCGCAATCATTTTTACAGTGCGCACAACTCAAAACGAACTCTTCGTAATTGTCACGTACGAAGACAGTTCCACAAATAATCATCTTGAACACATTCGACAACGTGCAGTTAAAAACTTAATATTAATAAATCATAAACAAACAAATTGTAATTGTTTTAGCAGGTGTAAGATGCCAGTGATATACAATGTTATCGATTAGTTCAACAGCTGTTTATCAGTGTTGGACAGCGACGCACAGCAAATTATAGGCTCGCAATATTATTTAGGAATGAAATTATTTATTTATTAACATACATTTTGACTTATATTTATATGCAGTGTATGAAAATTAATATCAAATTTTCTTTGTGGACTTAAATTTGGCCGTAATGAAATGAGTTTTGCGGTGTCGAGACAGACTGGTAGGGCAACTAAACGCAGCACCACATAGTTCACATTTCTTATCCTTAATATTCAAATGAGCCTTCATATGATTTTTCAACTGTACCTTTTTACGATATTTCTTAGGGCACAGATCGCACTCATATGGTCGCAGGTCCAGGTGACTTCCGTTTATATGATAATCAAGCAATAGTTTCAGTCTGAAGGATTTGCCACACATTTCGCATACAAACGGTTTCTCGCCTGTATGGATACGTTGATGCACAGTTAAGTCCGTCTTTATTGAAAATGTGCTATCACAGTAATCACATTTAAGCATTTTTTCACAATGCTGCCTCAATTTGTGGCGTTCCATATCGTGAGCTTTGACAAACCGTCGCGGGCACAGGGAGCATTGATATGGCAATTCTCCAATATTATGAACCTTAACCATGTGCGCTCGGAGACTATAATCAATGAAGAATCGCTTATCGCACTGTTCACAGTTAATAACAAAGGTTTCCGATTTGGGCGGCAGGAAGCTACACATTTGCAAATAATGCAGTTCTGTTTTGGAGCAAGAACGTCGCAATTCTCTTGACTTAACCCGTCGCAGAGCCATAAATACCCATTTACGTAATCTAAGAACGGCTAAGTGTACTTCGGTGTCGTTGACATTTATCCCTTTCGTCGCCAGCAAGTGTGACATCTTTATATAAGCTTGTGTGCGCATTTCCACCGATCTAAAATCATCAAGAGAGCAGTCGTACAACTCAGGAAAGTTTGCGTATATATCAATAAATGAGGTTGTCATATCATTGATATCCTTAAAATTAAGCTGAAACATAAGTATAAACATGAATTATTTTTGTCAAGAATTGATTGTATATTGATGTTACCTGTATTAAATCCGATTTGCTATCATCATCGTCTTCGTATGTAGAAGTAGGCGCAATGGAGAGGAATTTACACTTTTCATAATAGCGTGCTGCCATTCCAGTGAGAGTCTTCTCTGTTGCCATTTGGGTAGCAATGGCATGTTGGTCAAATAATTGATTGATTGATTTCTTCAATTCTGCTTCCGTAAAGAGCACATTAACTTTTCTATCCATCACCCGAATCAATGAATTGTGGGCCTCTGTTTGGGCTTTTTCATCTTCAAAATTCGGATCGTAGGGGTTCCACAGGCATGAATGTTTCTTAAACTCTTGGATAAAATGGAGAACACGTGGATTCTGCCGTATAAATGATACTTTCAACTACAATTGGAAAATGTGTGAGCATTATTAAATTGTAAATTAATTTAACCTGTTTTATGCAAACATACTCTACGCTTTATGGTCATTGGATTATTTCTACTACGTTTTTGTGGAGTTGCCTCCACCTCTTCATCAGAATCAGTGGAACTATAATCTGGCTTATCATAGTGGTGGCTATCGCTATTATACGTCGCATCCTGCAGATGATTATAATTAGGTTTTTTTATGCATAACAATATTCATATTATATTTTACCTCGAATTCATTGTTTTCTTGACTTGCTGTTTCACCTTCAGATAATTCTAGCTCAGATTGACCGTATGTTTCATCTATTCCGTTGGAAGTAGGTGAAGCGAGGGATTCGGCTTCATTTGGCGATTCTGAAGCGTAATTATTCTCAATATAAAAGTCGTTATTCTGACAGGATTAATAAACAAGAATGAAGATATGTTTGATAAATTAAAAATATACTTTACTTACCTCAAATTCAGCATGACCTTGGTATTGTGGCCAAAATTCGATCTTTTCGTCCTTGACATTGTTTTCTGTGTATTCGATTTCCTGATCTTTGGAATTTGCAAACTCATATTCATTTTTAACGCTTACAGCAGCATCTGCATCGTCAAAGGAATGCGCATTCCGTATATGCGACACAAATTGTTCCCAATCCTTTAGTCCGCTTTCAATTGAACAATATATGCACTTTAAGTGAAACTCCGTGTAGTCGGTATTGGTAAATATGCTGCCGCATACCTCCATATTAGCGACTTAATTAAAAAAAATTAACAAAGAAATTAACATGCTTTATTGAAGCCGAAATCAATGTCTTTATTTCTGCAGACTATGGGGTAGTGTTGCATAACGCTAAGAATTTAGTACGATATCTCTTTTTACAATATCGATAACTTTGGCGACCGTTTTTGAATTGAAATTACCAAATTTGAAATATTTGGTCTTACATGTTCTAAAAAAGGGTTTTTAAATATAAATACTTTAGTCAAATACCATGTAAGATCAAAAAGCGACGGGTATTAAAAATTTTATGTATTTTTTATTTATTATTAACTAACCGTTTCTTCTGTTACTATAGTCTCTGTTTGTTTCTGTGCATTGTTCCGTACAATGTTGTGCGTACGTTTCATGTGCGAGTTAAGGCCGACAAACTGTGAAAATCTGGCATCACATAGCTTGCAAACAAATTTCTTGATTTCAGAGTGTATCTGTCGATGCCTAATGAGTGAGTGGCTACTGGTAAATCCTTTCCCACACGTTGAACATATCTTATCGCGAATATTTAGATGGCTTTTGATGTGATCCGTCAAATGGACTTTTTTTAAAAAGTCCTTTGGGCACATGGTACATTTATGTGCTCTGATCTTGGTGTGTATTGCGGTCATATGCAACGTTAATTGGGATCTCAATCTAAATGCCTTGCCGCATAGATCACATAGTATATTATTACCAGTATGTGTACGTATATGCAGTCGAAGATCAGAGTTAACCGCAAACGCTCTGTCGCAGTAATTACATTTATGCGTCTTACCAATATGTACACGCTGCATATGCGTGGCTAAATCGCCTCGTCCGACAAAGCTACGCTCACATGATGAGCATTTAAATGGCAATTCGCCAATGTTATGCACCTTGTACATGTGCGTTTGTAGAACATGATCGGACGAAGTCTCCTGCTGGCAAATTTCACAATACAGTTTTTGTTTGAACATTTTGGGTGGTAAAAAGGCACAGGCTTTTAAATAAAATTGTTCCGATTCATTTCCCGTTTTAATTGCATGTTTTGTGGTCTTATAATACCACTGGCGAAGGCTCTGAATGGCCAGATAAACGTCGTCGATGTTAATGTCGCCATTGGCCACTGATGTCTTCTCTGTCATTGTTATATAAGCCTCCTTGCGACAATACATGCTGGAGAAGCTCTTATGTTTGTTGTCATACAGTTGCGGAAAGTTGGCATATAGTTTTATAAAGTCTGTAGTAAGCTTGTTTTTCTTCGTGAAATTTAACTGCAACATATAATATGATTAGAGCTTGCTTAGCCATACCATAATTGTTTTTTGATTATTACCTCAATAATTCCTTTTTTATAGTAAGAGTGAATTGGATCTTTATGGGCTTTTAAAAAGTCACACCTTGTGTAGTGATTGTGAGCCACTGAATTTGGCTTTTGGCTTCCACTTATAACACGCTTTCCAACTGTATTGAACTGAATGTGCAACTTTTTGATGGCAGCCTTTAGTGAATGTTCTGTAAACATGACTGCTGTCTTAGCTTCCAGTTCTATTATAAGTTGTTGATATGCAAACTTGCAAGCAGTGCTCTCCTTATACTTGCTGTGCCCGGGATTCCATAGGCAGGGCTGACTTTTATACGCCTCAATAAATTCCAATGTACGCGGATCTCGTCGAAAAAACGATGGATTAAACTAAAAGGAAAGATATATTTGTAAATACATTTTACACTTTATATAATTGATTCAAATATGTACCTTATATGTAGGTGTATTTGAAGATAATTCCTGTCCATCTTCTTTCCCCGATTGTGCATTGGATTCACTAGCAGTATCAGCTGTTTCATCTTCGCTTAAACTAGTGTTCGACATTGATGAGGAAGCTCTTGAAATATCATCATCTGAATGTACTTTAATTTCTGCGTCGATTTCCTCTTCTGCAACTGGATCGCCTGGGGTTTCTTCATCTTTATTATAGCAGTCATTGACTGTAATTTGCTCTATTTCCAAACAGTTAGCACTTGTATTCGACAGCGATGAGGAGATTTCTGAAGTTTCAGCCTTGATTTCAGTGTCTGTGGACTGATCGTTGTTGGTTTCTTCCTTTACATAGTGCTCATTGACGGTAATTTCCTCTATTTCCAAACAGTTCGCAGTATCTTCAGAGCCGTGCATTTTACGAAAGTGTAATACGAATTCCTTCCACTTGGCAAGTTCCACATCTATTGTACAATACGAGCAACGCATGAGGAAATTTTCGAAATCATCACCTTTGCTCATTATAAAACCACAGGTTTCCATTTTTGTAAACAATCTTTTTTAAGCATTTAAATGGAACAGAAAAATAAACAAAATGCACAATATGTTTTCAATCACGGTGCAATAATATAAGGTGGGGCTGAAACCCAGTATCTGTGACCTGTTGATATTGAAGTTTGCTTAGTTATTTGTGAATGAAGTAAATAATTTGTTTGACTGTGATGTGACGAAAATATTTCGTGTTTATTTTTGCTTGCTATTTTTTATATACGATAGAGAATTGGTAACTCGTATGTATAAATACTGCGAGAATAGCACTACCTAATAAAGTTACGGTATGCTTGAAATCAGCTGATTTACAGGACTGTCAACTCTGCCTGGCTATATTGTTTATATTGTCATTTTACAACACTGGTTAAGTCAATGGTATTTGTTTACCTGTCAATCGCGTCCGAACGGCAGCTGGCTGACTGTGATGTTTAAGGAAACAAAATCACAATGCTGGAGCACAGAAGTCGCCTTTCTTATTCGTTATTTATGCTAACAGTTTTCCTATGCGGTGCTGTGCTATTTTTAATTGGCTTTTTTCCCGCTTCATACACCGCTGCAGAGGTAGAAAAGAGCGTGCCCAGTGAGCGGCCAACAACACTGCATGGTGAAAAGTAAGCTGTTTATCAGTAGTATTAGTAGCAGTTAAGTTTTTGCCACATGTCGCATATATGTATCATTAATCATTTTTCAGACTGGAACCACCGCCGGCCAGCTATGACTCGTTCATATTATTCTTGATAGATGCCCTACGCGAAGACTTTCCCAATGAGTCCACAATGCCGGCGTCCTATGAAAGGGCGTGTGCAAAGCTTAGCCTGCACGTAGATATACCAACGGTGACATTGCCACGGTTAAAGAGTATCACCACCGGCACACTGTCCAATTTTATTGACATTGCACTCAATGTGGGTCACCAAGAACAGCTGGAGGATTCGCTGCTGCATCGCTTGAAGCAGCGAAATGCCGTTGTGTCTTTTGCCGGTGATCACACATGGGTGAATCTCTTTCCCAGTGAATTTACACGAACTGTTGCCAATAATGATTCGTTTTACGTGAACGATTTTGTTGAGGGCGACAGAAACGTAACCAATGTGCTGGAATCGGAGCTACAGAAAAAGGACTGGACGCTGCTTATATTACACTATCTGGGGCTGGATCACATTGGACATGTTGAGGGTAATACTAGTCCAAGGGTGAAGCACAAACTAAAGGAAATGGATGACGCCGTAAAAAAGATATTGGATTATAAGGCAAGCCAACATACACAGCTAACCACACAATCTAATCTTTTGAGACCCATAGAACATGCCAAACTATCTGCTAATGCTGACTGGAGATCACGGCATGGCTGATGGCGGTGGCCACGGTGGCAATACGGCTGCTGAGACGTCAGTACCACTCTATTTGTATACCAAAAATTGCAGCAAATATGCGTAAGGAAACAAAACAAGTTTAAAGCTATTCTAATATTATTATCAACCTTTTTCTTTAGAGACAGCACAAAGCGTTACAATCAAATCGATTTGACGCCTACACTGGCGCTGCTGCTGTCGATTGAGATACCCACAATGTCTATAGGCTGCCTGATACCGGAGATGCTACAAACCTTATCACTAGAACATCAAATGTATGCTTATTTCTATAATGCACATCATCTGCTGAATAGGGCTAGAGTCAAGCTTGGACATGAAAGGGTTCGCAGTAGCGGTAAGCACTTTATTATAAACTATCTTTCGATAGACTGATTATTTATGCATATTTTCAGATTACTACATTTGGTATCAGAATGCTACATTGCTGCACAAGCAGCTGCTACAACCGCTACGCATTGGAGACGGTAGCGGCGTCAGCAAAGTGCACTTTGAGAATGCCAAACTAAATTATTTACGTGTGGCGCGTGAAATATCCGGGCAGCTTTCCGAATCGTTGGTTAAGTTTGATTATGGATTCATAGCCGTGGGACTGTCGTTAACAACAGCGGTATGTTATTATTATTATTTGTTAAGTAATTCACTAATATTAAATGTTATTCTATTATTTTTAATTACAGAGTTCTTTGCACATTGTATTGAGTGTTTTGTATCTGGATATAAATTCAGAGCAACTGCAATTGGATAGACTAAAAGTGGGTCAATTGCTGCTATCACTGGTCATTGGAATTGTCCTGAATGTGACCGGACATTTGTTGGATGTGGTGTTGACCAGCTCCGTGCTACAAAGCCTGCTGTTGTTGTTGCCCATTGTTACTTCAGTTTACCTGTCTATTGATGTGGCACAAGCACTGCTACTGATTGCATTGCCGCCACTCTATTCACGTCGCCTGAAGGTATCCATACCGTTGCCACTGCCCTTGCTGGCATGCTTTGCTATACGCAGCCTTACGCTGGGCTCTTCGTCGTTCATTGAATTTGAATACAAGATCTGGTACTATCTGGGCAATACGCTGCTACTACTGATCGCGCTAAAGACGCTGCGTCGTCGCATTACCAAGGCCAATGTGGAGCTGGATGGACGGCATTTGCACAAGATTGCTTCATCTTGCCTCTGGCAGCAGCGCAAGATCTTTGTGGTGCTTATACTGCTCACACTGATGCGTTATCTGCATAGGTTAACGGCAATTAAAAGCACAATAATGATATTTGCATTGATGTTGTTCTGGGCGCGTCTGCGTAAATTCACCAACACGCCGCAAGCCATTTTTAATGGTATCGCCTTTCTGCTCGTCTACTGTTTCCGCGGCCTCAACGCTCAGGTGCAGTTTTTCGAATTCCCCCAGAATATAATGTAAGTTTTTATTTATAGTTCCAACTGGCTAATGTTAAATAACTACTCTTATTTGCAGCGCACGTTTTTTGCTGCCGGTACTGGTGCTCTTCTGGTGCTGTCTGGCGCTGGTTTTTGTCCTGGGGTACCGCACAGCCCTGCCTGAGCAGCAGAAGGTGCATAGTTTGCTGGATGAGCCTCCAAAGAGCATACTATTGAAGCTTTTGCAAACTAATTTAACCTGCTCGCTGATGCTGGGGGCACTCCTGTACAAGGTGCAGAACATTGTGCTTCTGCCCATTCTGCTCATTACGCTGGATGAAACGTACAAGCTATGCGAAGCGTATGGCACAACTAAACGCAAGTTTTCAGTGCGTTTGGTGCATGTGTACAAGATTATTATGACCATATTCGTAGCCCGAATGTTTTATTTCTATCAGGGCAACTCAAACAGTTTGTCCACCATTGATTTAACACCCGGCTATATTGGTCAAACTAGTTACAATCCGGCGATTGTTGGTCTATTTGTAACATTGAACACATACAGCGCCGAAATACATTCCTTTCTATATCTAATTGTGCACACACTGCGTGCAGATCTGCGGAATGTGAACATCCATCAGCTGAAGCAGTCGTATGCGAGAGCAGCGGATGAGCTGGTGGCACCAATGTACGCAGCTTTGGTTATGCTGCCGGCAGGATTCTATCTTTGCCTGATGGTAGGCTTTCGCTACCATCTATTTATCTATTCCGTCTTTTCACCCAAAGTGCTGTATGACTGTTATACTGTGTTGGTATTCTATTTGGTATTCTTATCAACGACTTTGTACTTTAAATTGTTTAAAAGTGACGCTTAAATATTAATAATAATAATTTAAAAGCCTTAAAACCTAAGCCTTGAGTTGAAATCAGTTGCCCTCAACGCGTAGCGCATAATGTATGTCATCGGCGCTTACGTTGAGCAGTATCTTTTGGAATAGATCGTTGCGCGAGTGCTCGCAGATGATAAGACGTTCGGCACCCAGCCTGGAGCAGATGTTTAAGGCACGTCCTGGTGCTGGCATTGCCACGCCCATAAATGCTGCAATTGTCTCCATTTGCGTATAAACACCCGCAAAAGTTGTCTCTTCAACACCGGTGCGTGTCACTTCAGCTGCAACGGCCTGCAAAAAGATTTGCTCAAGACGTGAGCAATTCTTGATGGCCTGTACTTTAGCGCTGGCAATCATCTCGGCTAGCGCCTGCTGCACATGCAACATGGTGACGCACTTTTCTTTATTCGGCTGCTGTTCAGCGGTATCAGCAATTTCCGTTGCACGACGGCATATATCCAAAGCTCGTCGAGCATCACCCGATACGGCGGCCACCTTGCGTGCCACCAACTGCACAGCCTCGCCCTTGAATGCCTCAGAGCCGGCCAGACGTGCAGTGACAATTTCCTGTAACTGCTTGTGCGTATACGGTTGGAATGTGAGACGTGTCAAGCCCAGACGCGATGTGACTTTGCCTGTAGAAACGAAAAGTTAATATAAATATATAAATAGTAAATATCAATTATTTAAATTTTGTTTAAAAGTTTTTTTTTTAGCATTGTACCAAAATTTAAAAATTTAATCTTTTTTGCTAATTCTCAAAAATGATTATTTTCTTAAGATTTATATTAATCTTATGTTTTTTAAAGATTTTTCAATAAAATTCTGAATATTCGAGCGAACAAATAGTGTAATGTTGCCTAAAATTAAAAAGCATTTTTAAATTATGGCTTTTACTTATAAACAAAAGATATTTTATAATATATATTGATGAATGATTACTTACCCATTAACAGACGTTCGGGCAAATCCATTGTGTTGGCTATGGTGACAACCACAAGTCTGGCTGCTGATTTGGTTGGCCAATCGAGCAGATTATAAACAACATCCTGACGCCGATTACACAATATATCCAGCTCGTCCACCAACAGCACTGTGGTCAGTCGACGCGGCGCCGGAGTGGTAAAACGTTTCTCCAACAGTGTGTGTGCGTGCTCCCAGGATACCGTTTTGCCTGTCAACTGCTTGTAGATCTGCACATAGGCCTGACGTGGTTCCGTCAAGCGCATGCCATTTATTTCCAAAAATTCAAATTCGGGCAGCTTATCCTCAGACACCAGACGCTGCAGTGTGCGTATGACACCGGTGACGGTAGCCGTTTTGCCAGTGCCCGGCACGCCGGATACATACATGCAACCACCACATTGATCCTGAATTTTACCCTCGAGAAAGCTGTAGATATTATCAAATTCCTTTTCACGACAGGGCAGACTCTGGGGCACCACTGACACGTGTAATTGTTCGCGTGCCAGCTGCAGCTGCGACTTGTGTCTGTCATTGACAGGCTGATGACGCTGCTCCATGCTGGGACTCAGCTCCCCGGCACGTATTTTCTTTAGTTTCTGTGATGGTGTCAATGGAGCGATCTCCTTAACCGTTGCCTGCTGTTTGCTTCCTGTGCTACTCATGCGTCGTGGACGCGTTGGTGTTTTTTGGCTAGACTTCTTGGGCGTATAATCAGCGTCGACCGCTTCGTCAGTTAGTTTGGAACGACTACGCTTTGGAGTTGATATAATCTCGTTATCCTTGAATATTCGCTGCTCCACAATATTAGACAGCTGTATGCTGCGTCTGGGCGTGCCCTCAGCTGCAAACATTAGAATTAAATAAAAAAAAAAAAATATTTTAGTTGTCATGTCTCTTACCCAAGCGTGTGGTAGCTGATTTAAGTATGCTCTTTCGTCGCGTGGAGGGTGTCAATTCATTGCCAACAGTTTCCACCAGATCTTTGGACTTTTTGGTAGGCGTATGATAAATATCGCCATTGGTAATCCCCAGACGTTTGCGTCGCTGTGATCTGGGCGTATCGCTGCTTTTCATCAATTCCAAGGGATCGCCATCATTATCCAACGATTCGAGCCGCACAGACTTACGGCGCTCCGAGATGCGCAATTTTATTTTCATATCATTAGAAGGTGTCTTTGGATCGGGCGTTTGCTGCACAATTGAATAATTCAAACAATCCGAATCCGCTGTGGAATCTGCGCCCTTATCCAGGCTAAGATTAAGATTGCGACGCGCTGCTGATGCGCGCGATTTTGGTGTAACTACCTTGTGATTCTTTTCTGTCAGTGGTGAGGACATTAGATAGTTGGCATTTATCTCAGGCTCGACACTATCGACTGTTGCACTCTGAATTTTCTTTTTCTCTGATAGACGCACCACACTGCATCCACCTACAATTTTAATCGGCGACACTTTGTTCTCGCAATTATAGTAGTTGACATCAACGAATTCCACTGGCATTTCGGCAGTAGCAGCTAATGATACGCGTCTGCGCGAAATTGATTTACGCGCCGAAGGCGTCCGAGCTTTGCGTGTTTCTTCCGCTTCATCGAGCTGAATCTCGAGCGGTATGAGCCGATATGTTTTCTTTACCTTAATGAACTTGTAGCGACTGACAAACATGGGGCAATTTGGTTTGATTTTACACTTTTTGATTATTTGTTCGGCGCTGAGCTGGCTGCTGCCTTCCAGAACGAGGCACTTGCGATAAATGGATCCCAAGGCCACGTCGTTGTCGTAGGGACGATGTTCCTGAATGATTTCGATGCCAAAATCTAAAGTCAAGTCGTCTTCATCGAAATTCTTATGAGGTATACCCTGTGGGCGTGAGTACCACTGCACAATAGCTCGGCACGGTTCCTTGTGGGTCATCTCACGCAGTTCATAGAGATGCTGGATTCTGGCTATATCACAACCCTCCACTGTGTCTGGTTCGGCTGCGTCCGCATTGGCCACCAGGATATAGTCGCCTACTGTCAGCGTCAATGCACCGTAAACGCACCTTTTGTAGAAATAGACGTTCTTGTGCTCGAGACTTTTAACAAACGTGTGGGGATCGTGGCTGCCGATCCAAATGACCTGCTGACCAGTACTAATTGCATTTTCGTTATTAACCATCACGAAATGTGTATATATTCTTAGTCAGCAATTATAAAAATATTTAGGTTGAGTTCTACGTTTTTCTTTCTTCTTTTTTCAAGTAGACAACAACAATAAAATCATCAGCTTGCCGCGCTGGGCACTCGTTTTGGCGCAAAATAAATATCAATCGATCGATTGTTTTAGGTATCGGTAATTTAAACAAATGATATCGATGTATCTAACGTAGCCCTATTATTATGATTCTCCAACACTGAATAATTAATGAATCATGTTGTGTGTGGAGTGGGATTGGTGAAGCTGGCTGTTAACTTTCATCAAATGTTAAGTTTTTTTTTTGATGTGGGTGTAGGTCATGGAAGCTCAAATAAAGGATTTCTGGACTTGCGGCATTTTTCTATCTAAGGAGCCGTATAACGAATTAGCCATTAGATGTATAATATGTGACAGCCTCTATACTACAGTTCAAGACTTTCAAAAACACTTGGCAGCAGAGCATTCGGATGAAGAAAATGTCAAAACAAATGAGCCGGTATCGATTCAAAAATGTCAAATCAATAACGATCCATATTTTGGAGCATGCGAATCTGAGGTAAATAAATAGCTAGTTTTCTTTTTTGAATATTATTAATTATTAACGAAAGTTTATATTAATAGAGTTTAGAACTGCTAGATGAAATCGTACATAGTATTAGTACTATCGAAAAGGAACAGGATGAAGAGGATTCATTTGAAAAATATATTACTGAAAGATTAGAATATCCTATAGCTGAATCAATTTCAGAGCCCATCGTGCATCAAACAAAGGAAATCGGTTGTAAACACTGTGAAAAGGATAACAGAGGTAGAAAGCAAGAGAATTGTAGTTTTTGTTTCAGAATGTTCAAAAATCGCGCTTCATCATTTAAATATGATTTGAGCCACATTAACAGTTTCAACTTTATGTGTGACATATGTGGCTTAACTTTCAAGGAGCGTCACCTGATGCACGATCACATGCGTATAGCACATGAAAAACTGCGTCCATTTCTGTGTAGCAAATGCCCAAAAAGCTATGCACGCAGAACCCATCTAAATGATCATATGCGCTCACACTCGCAACGGCGGGACTACGCCTGTGACATTTGTTATAAGGCATTCAGACGCTCCCAGGAGCTATCCCGTCACAAGCTGCTTCATCAGGCAAAGAAGAACTATAACTGCAGGCGGTGCGATGCCGCATTCCGCCAGCATTCGGGATTGTATAATCACATGAAGATTAAACATGGCATTTCTAATATAGAAGAGGAAGTTGGAGCTAATTTGTGAGTTGATAGGCGGCTGAAGACTATTGTACATTGGTATAGTTAGTACATATGCGTATGCTTTTATTTATGAATAGTAGTAGTAAGTAGTTGAGTATAATGTATTTTTTTGGGTACGTAATGAGTACAAACATCAAGCAAATCGAATCAAACATTTTGCATTGCATGCATAACAATTTTTTCTTTTTTTTGTTGTTTGTTTTATATATATAACATTTATTCTTCGCTTCTATTTTTATGGCCTGTGATTTTTGTCCACTTAAATAAATTAACAAAGAAGCAAAAACGACCTGTTTATAGTGCTATATCGCTGTACTATTGTGGGTTATACGAATAAGTACGCAAATCAAGTCGCAAAAAGTGCTTAAATTAAAATCAATCACAATCCATATACATATACATAAAGTACAATACATCTATAATATTATAATACTAAAAATTCTTAAAAATTACTAAATTAATGAAAGTAAAATCACTGGTCGCTTTCAAAAAGAATTAATAACAAATTGAAAACTGCTTGCAGACCAACTCAAAGAAATACAAATCAAATGTTTAAGCAAATATTCAATATTTTTGGGTGAATCCCATAACTTGCTGAGAGAGTGCGCCACATGTTTTGTGTGTTTGTATCTTGTATCTTGAGTAAAAACTAACAGATATCCATATAAGATGAGTTAATGCCTTGATAGTTGCATTTGTTTTCTATGTGCACTGATTTTTTTTAAAATCTATTCAATATCGTGGAAGCGCAGAATGGCGCGTCCGGGTATTTCGGAATTGCACAACTTCTGTATAACTTCGGCGGCCTGCTCGCACGGGAATACCGAATATGGCGGTGGCTCAATCTTTTTGTCGGCCACCAATTGCACCAGTTCCGCCAGCTGCTCGGCGGTGCCATTCGATATTGGTATAATCTCCTGCTGGTTCTCATGCGAGAGCTGTGAAAATTTTGGTAGCAACTTTTCGGCTACCTCCTCACTGATCAGCACCACGCCGCCCTTGGACAGACAGCGCATGGAACGATGCAGGCTACGAGATGTTGTGCCAAAATCGATGACCACATCCACAGGACCCTCGCACACATCCTTGGTGCGCTCAATGAGCTGGGGCTCATACAGACACTCGTTCCACTGCACAACTCTGACACTAAAAGTTAAGATATAGAGTTTTAATTTCAGTTCTCACTTAAATATAATTTTTGCATACTCACTTCTTGATCTCTGTAGCTAAGCGGAATCCCTCGTCCCTGAGACTGGCAACTGTTATGTCCACATTATCTGCACCAGTCGATGCAAAATGATAGGATGCAGTACGCACAGCCCAGAGTGCCAATCCTCCGGTGCCTACAATTAAAATCTTGCACTTCTTTTTGGTATCGGTGGCTGAGCGCTGTTTTATGATCTCTGTGACCACAGCCTGTGCCTTGAAGACTGCATTCATTGCTAGCAATGCTCCAGTTGGTAACATTGCGGCCTCTGCCATGGGCAAACAATCTGGTATCGGCACAATATGCTTGAGATCAGGCACCACCAGCAACTCTGCATAGCCGGCAGGAGTCTCATCGAATGGATATACAATGACGCGTTGTCCAATATGCAGGCCGCAATTGTTTGCCTCCGTTATTTCAGAGCCCAACGATTCAATGACACCGGCCACCTCAAAGCCCGGAAAGAATGAGCCCTCACGTATGCCCTGATGAGCGGGCGATGACATCGACGTCACCGACGGACAATAATCACTCAATTCTGATGACACTGAGGACACGCTGGTTATTGAATTGGAGCGATCTCGGCGACGATAACAAGCGCCAGCGCACACAATCTTGATGCGAGCGCCTTGTGCCGGTGTATCCTCAATGGGCACGAAAAAATTGAACACACAGTTCTTATTACCCGGTCCGGGTGATTCAATTGACACTTGACGGCACAGTTTATTCATGTTGTGCGTGTTGTTGTGATGTGTTTCGGGATCGGTCGGCGGTAAAGCGGACTTCAAAGATAATGCGTTAAGCGACAAAGACGAGGTATCTGTTGTTCCGCTGCAAAAGAAAAT
The DNA here is from genome assembly GCA_035043045.1 of Hirtodrosophila alboralis. Taxonomy (NCBI): domain Eukaryota; kingdom Metazoa; phylum Arthropoda; class Insecta; order Diptera; family Drosophilidae; genus Hirtodrosophila; species Hirtodrosophila alboralis. Next base: position 1,541,238 of record JAWNNH010000195.1, on the reverse strand, counting down.
CAAATTTAAATATTTAATTATAAGTGCATACTAAGTATAAATATAATCTGAAAAGTTTATTTAACTCAAATAACTAAGGCGTAAATATCAAAAAATGTTATAATATTTAACACAATTTATTTTTACAAATTAATAAAATGTAATTGCAAAATCAGTCTTGGCAACACTGTAGGGCTAAAACGTTTCAATTGATAGAGTTTTAATAATCTTTAAAGACTTAAAAACTTCTCAACCAGATAATCTATACACCCTGTCCATAATGTCAATCAAATTTCCACACTTTGGAAAAGAGCATTTATAGTTTTATCATATTGTTTAGTATATTTCTATACATATGCATATACATATGTCAGTATTCTATCATTTACACAGCTCGATTTGGAACAAGGCCATTTTTTTGTTTTTTTTTGCTTTGGAATCTCATTTGTATTTTATTATACAACTATACAATAAAAAAAACTTATTGAAGAAACTGGAAAGACACTTAAGTGTGTACTTATTATAAATTGATCCTTATATTATTTTTATTTTTTATCTGCCCAACTTATCTCTGTTGCCATATGTGAAATAATTATTGATTCAATGCCAACAACAGTAAAGTTTTTATTGATGTAAATATTATTATTAGATTTACTTGGTAACCAGGCGTACGATAATAATATTGGAGTGCCCATACGTTCGTTTAATATAACTGAAAGTTCAAGTGTTACAGGTGGGTTTCATATATAAATATGCAATAGAGTTTAATTAATTTACACAGCAATTTCGTTATGTTTTATTTATTGATCAACTTTTATTAATATGTATTGAATAATTCACTTGACAGTGCTTTGCCTCTTTGGCCTTCACTTAAGTAAACGTATTAGAGAATATATCACAAATTTTATATACTCAGATTTAAGCATTATAAAAATCAATGCAAAATTTTTATTTTCATTCGTCAAGGAAGTCACCTAAAGTAATTGACTTCAGTGCAATTTTTTATGACAACAATTGAGAAATTCAATAAAAACTTAAGTGTTTTACCTTATAGAACTAATCAAGTTATGCTGTTGACTGCAAATATCGACTGGCATTTTGTGATAATTATATTATTTTCACTTTCTTTAATTTTAATAATAGTTGTTGATAAAGCACATTTACAACTGTAACTTTGTGTTTTAATTTTATATTTAATTTTCTTCAAACACTTTTAACTGTTTACACAGCGCGTTACAGATTTTTCTTTTCTATTTGTAGCTCGTTCCAGCGCTGGAGGACTTGTCGAGCGCACTTCCAAAGAACAACTGAAAGTTTCTCTAGACGGTGCACACTCTAAAAAGCAAAATAAACCGGCAGCAGCGTCGACGGCATCGACAACTGTGGAATGAGTTGGAAAAAAAGCAGCACACATACAGATACATATGCAGAGAAAGATACAGACACATGCATGGCCTGCATGCACTGAGCGTGTACGTCAAGATGCATAATGCAAAAAAAAAAAAAATTAGTTTTCAAATGCATTGTTTGAATATATAAACCTCGAAGCTCATTTGGAATATTTAGGTGAGGGTACAAAGTTTATTAATCTATTTATAGTTGTTGTCAGCTGGTTAATTTTTCAGCTGGAGAATTTTTGTCAGTGTACGGATATGTTGTTTATACTTTGTTTGGCTTTTTATACATATGTACATATGTATGTATGTATTTCGTTTATCGAAATAAAAAGATCTGAACAAAACAAATGCGAAGCAAGTGACATAAACAAAGTAGAAATAAAAAAAATAAAATAAAATTCTCACATATCTACTAAATACATACATATTTCTAGGGGTAAACGACAGTTTTATGATCAAAACAATATGCGACGCTTGGATACGTTACCAAGCGTTCGTCAAATATTATTTATAAAATTTTCTAATAAATTTAAAACAATTTTTTTAATAAATAATGTGAGCATCTTATATAGAAAACGCTAAACAAGTCACGTTCTCAGTCCCTGCGTGTGGCTTAAATAATGTGTAATATGCTATTCTCGTACTTGTATTACTTTACTCATTGATTATTTTTATTTACAATTGAAATTGTTGTTTGTTTCAACTAAAATCAAATAAACAACATCTAATGCACATATATATTTACATTGTACACAGACGAATTGATTATACACATACAACATGTACACACAAACTTACGTGTGCGCGCTTTTTGTTTGCTAAAACGGGATGTTTGAATGGAAAATGAGGGTCAACACAACCACAGCACCAACAACAACACAAACACACCAACAACAAAATAACATGTGTGTGCTGCGTGGTTATCACGCACTCGACGCGTGCAAAACATGTACATCAGCCGGCAACTGCTCTCTGCACTTCTCTCGCATACACATTTCTCGCTCTCTGTGACTTAGTTTCTCTCTTGTTTTGGTTCTCACTGAGAACTTCTCAGTCTCACCCCCAAAACTTTGCTTGGCTGGGCCGTTGGCCGCAAGAAGCTACTTGTATAAACTTATGGTAATGCGAAGATAGAAAACTCACTGTGCATTGCATACACATACAAATATACATACATACATCTATCTTCCTTTGTGCGTAAAGCCGTCTTTGTTCTTTGTTGGCGGTTGCACAAACACATACATATATGTATGTTTATAAAAACACGCACATTAATAAAAACATACATACATATATATATCTCTGCATCCTGATAATAAAATTGCATACCAAAAATCTTTTTGGCAGCTTCAAGGAAATTTTGAAGAGGTCAGCTTTATAAATAAGACAATTTATTGCGAAATACATTTTTATAATATCATATATGCATAATAAAAAACAACAATAAATATATGTGCATAGTAAATATGTAAGTGCAAATACTTCTAAGTATAGTTAACCTACTTTGATAATAAATAAATACACATGTAACAACTGCAACGGATGCGAAAACTTTGAACAAACTGAATGTCTTAACACATCTGCGTTTTCAGATCGAATCAGAAAAAAGCGAAAGTGCCATTAAATTCGACAATACCAAAACTTTACATACACAAATTTATTGAAATATGATAAATATACAAGATATGTACATTAATTAAGCTCAATTTATGTTAGCAATAAAAATATTCATGTTCAATAAAAGTAATAATGCCAATGTCAAAAAAGATGGATCAATTGTTTGACCGATTTTGTGAGATCAGCGAATGAAGGTTCAACGCAAGTTAAATAATTTATTTATTTATTTTTCTTTTGGGCAACACTTCAATTAAGAGAAACTTTGGAATTTTTCAATCAATTGAATTCTTATGATTCTATTCTATTAAATATAATAATATGCATTTGTCGCACTGACGCGTCTAGAAAATGTGGCCCACTTGCTTTTAATGATGCTTTACATGTTTCCTCTTCTCTTCAGTCTTATTTATTGTATATTTAATACTCGTGTAAATGTAACAAATTATTCCAGCAATGGAACATAAAATTTTATTATAATCGTTTGCATTTAACCGGAATAAATTGTGCACAAGTCGATGCTATTTTTAGGCCCTTTGTGCGGCGACGATCAGTATAACGTTTGCGGACTGAGATTATAATTTTTGATATTAAATTAATTTACAACCATCGATTATACATTGTTTGTATGTATTTATATATTTATACACATATACACTAATAAGTTGCGTGTGGTTTTTCAATTGTTTTCAATTCCAAGTTTGGAGCACTCACTAGGGGCTGATAGGATGACACGAGTAGCTTATTTATTTACTATGCACTTGATGCTTGTTATTGAAATACTTGTTTTGCATGGGATTTAGATTGAGCTATGGACTAGATAAGAATTCAAATATTATTTATCACAATGTTTAAAGACTCTGATTGTTTTGGGTGTGTATTTACAATATACATATTATTTACATTATACATACATATGCACGCAGACGCCCAATTTAAGAACTACGCAGCAGATGCGTCACGGTAACGTTTTGGACCAATAAAAAAATTTTAAATCAGTCCCAATATATATATACATATACACATTTGACACTCTCTTAAGGTACACCCGCTCAAAAGTCGTCTTGTCCATATGTCTTAACGGTAATTGCGTAATATGGTTCAATTAAGCAACTTACCTTATAAAAATTGAATATGCAAATCGAAAACCCAAATCGTAGATACTGGGTTTCTTAAACTTCTTATTTTATCAAAATAGACAAAGGTGCGTTTATTTTTTATTATTGTTAACTATGCACACGCCTTAGCAGCGCTAAAAAATATGTAATAGCTTTTTGCGCTACTTGTTTTGCTTGCAATTCCTTATTCACTGTTATACAGTACCGTTGCCGCACGGCATACAGCACACAGAAGGACACATTTGACTTTGAATTCTCCTTTGCTGGATACAAACGAAACAGCAGAAATGTAAGTGTAAATATAAAGTGAACCTGCGCACAACAAATGTTGAATGTTTGCTTTTCAAACTTAACAGTCAGTGTTTCAATAAATTTTACAACACAGTTTTAGTATTGATTGGCAGCACAGCTCGAGCGCTTACAAAGACTGACTGATATGAACTAAGTGTCAAAAAGCTGACTGTTACAAATATATGTCGAGTTTATTTAGCGCGCTTTTATTTGTTGCAGTATGTATTTTTTTTTCCACAAATTAATCAATAATTGTTTATTATTGAATGGGTGCTATGACATGATTAGGATATTCTAATGACCATGCGCAGGGCATCGCGATTGATTTTAGCTTGTTTTAGAATATGCCCCTCCACAAATATGTCCGATTCATACTGCAAATAATTGACACACTTTTCCACATACAGCAACGATTCCTCAAGCATTTCCTTGGGCGAGAGAGTCGTCTGCAGTGCTATGCGGCGCGTATTCTCAGCAATTGCCGAATGCAACTCAAAGCAAAGGGTGCCAAGCATTCGAACTTCACCTGTAAAAAATTTAAAATAATATAGTAAACGTTGCGTATACTTAATATTCACAATACAACTTACAGGGCGCAATAGTCTCATAGAGTTGAACTAAATCTCTGGCGAATTTCATCTTGAGTTGCAATTGCTCATCCGATACAATCATTAGCTCTTGCTGATCCTTGGCAATAAGCTGAACCAGTAGAATTTTGACCTCGCTTAAGTGATAATGTTGTGTGGGCAACCATTTCGCATAATGCTTTAGATATCTATTGAAGCATAAGAGTTGATAAGTAATTCTTTATTATATTATATTATTACTATTATAAAACTTACTTGAAGCAATTCTCTGCATTTTTCTCCATGTTCTGTATATCCTGGCCAGCACGTTCAAGTATGCCGTCCACGTATTTCCTTTGAACTTGTTTCTGGCACTCGTCACAGCTGTAAGTCATCATGAATTATGAATCTAGCTAATCAGCTTTATTACTATGAACACAAACCGCCAGCTGCCATTCCAATCATCCGCCTTGCTGGGCAACAATAATCCTGTACATTTGCGATCCTCACACTTGATGGCGCTATATTTGGTGCCCAGTTCGGTGACATCCAGGCAGCGTTCACAGGTGCACTTGAATAGTTTCGTCTGCATAAGATGACGCTGGCGATCCGCTGTGCCCCAAACGGAATCAGAGTAGCAAATGCTTAAATGCGAATTCTTTTTAATTTCTTTGGGTGCCCAGAGAATACACTGCCCGTTCTTGTTGAAGCTCTTGGCCAGATTGGGAATACAGGAGTTTTCCGTAAACGAGGCTGTATAAAAGACGGCAACATGTGGCGGATCGGAAGTGGGCACCTCGTGACCATTAATTTGTAATGCGCCAACAGTGCGCATTATTTCCTCTTCGCTGAATCTCTGTGTGCGGAAGAATCTATAAAAATACAAGAATTTTCTTTAAGCATGTTCAATTTCTGGCAATTCTGTTCACTTACTTGGGTATAAAATGTCCAATGCTAGCCAAATCAGCCTTCCATTGATTAGATCCACGGCGTGTATGCTCCAACGATTCAAGCTGCTTAAATTTCTCAGCATTCGCGGGATTTGTTTCACCAATGAGTAAACATCTCACAGTGCTGACACAGGTATATAACGGATGGGGTCCATTGAACTCTTGAACATGAATCTTATCTCCACGATCCTGAGTCAGTTGACACTCGGCCTTATGCTCATCCAGCGCCTTGCACTCCGGACCACACAATGGCCATCCGCACTTGTCGCAACTAATATGATCGCTGGCCTCGATGGCGTTCAAGCAGCCCATGCAAACCGGCGCTGAGATTTGTGCCGGTCCACGTACCAGAGGTGCCTCCTTCAGCAGAATCTCATAAGGTTTTATATTACGTGTGGCGACCAAGTGGCGACCCAGCTGCTCGTTGTGCGCTATCTGAAATCGCAATAAGTTAATTTTGAGGTTAGTTTTAACAAACATCTTTCAACTAATTAAGTAATATGTATACGTATGAATTAAATAGTACCTTAAATGGAAAGCATTGGGCCTTGTGTGTTTTCCAGTCCTGCTTCTGATGCTGTACCGAGCAATAGGACACCTGATTGCAATTCGAGCATTTGTTTTTTGTTGCAGTCTCACACACATTACATGGATTCATCTCTAGATATTGTATACAATAAGGCCGGCACTTGAATTATAGATTTTCTTTTCAAATTATGAATTTACACACAGTGCACGTTTCCGTTTCACTGCGTTCGTCGACTTTCAACTGCGTTGAAATGATTTAGGACAAGAAATGTTCAGCATGTTGAGAACAGAGCACCAGCTCTATAAATAGACCACATACAATTAATGTGGACCAATGCTGTGCATGAATATTTTCCGTTTATTCTCCGATATAAAACAGCTGATGAAACCTAATGTGAAGATCCCAACAAGTTAGGAACATTTATCCATTTTCCATCTAATTATTATTTTTAAATTTAAATAATATTTTGGTCCCTTTTTTTTTTAATTTTTGTACCAAAATGAAGTATTGTTCACTTCTCATAAATGGAATTTCGGTGAACTTTTCACTTTAGCCACGATTTTGTGCAAATACAAACATTTAATGGAGATTCAGTTACGACTGCTTCCAGGTAGATAACCCATTAAAAACATTACATGACTGTGCATACTTTAAATTAATTTGGCTTTAAATGTTTTCGTGTTTGTTGTCACTCAAGGTATTTTATTTTCTGTTCGCACCATTAAACATTGGCTATTACATTATGTACATTTTTGTTTGTTGTGTTTGAAGAGGTGTAAAAAATTAAGCATACACACAAAATAAAAAGCCGTATACTCTCTTATTGTACAATTTGAATACATGAATTAATCCTTTGGGTACTAGAGCTACGGTTGTGTATAATATTGCACCGGTTAGCAATCCATACGTTTAAATTTATAAATACAATTTATACATTGTTTATATAGCCTCCACCCCATTTATAAGACTGAGGTAATTAACTACAAACATTATTTGTTATGCCTAAACTTTGATTTTGGCCTAAATTTCAGCGGCAATTGGCTCTCACAAAATGCTTTCCGATTTGCACTAGCTTTCGATCATATATCAGTCTCGTCATTGGGTCCATTCGCCTCACGGAGCGTCACAAATTTCTGCAGCTTAACGTTCTCCTTGTTGTTGTTGCGTAGCTTGTTCCTATCACGCTTCTTTTCACGTGGACCGTTCACCTGGAAATTATCGCTTTGGAATGGTATGGTATATTCGGTTGGAAATGCAGCAGCTACTGCTACGGCTCTTTGATCTTTCTCTCGATTATCGTTGGCCATTTCAGTATCAGCGTCAGCCTCAGCTTCGGTGCTTGCATGCGGATTATAGTGACCTAAAGCGTTTGTAAAATGTATTATTTAAAAAAGACTATTTATATGAAAAGTATATTTAATTTACCTTTGGCACCAAACATCTCAACATGCTGTTTCTGTGCATTGCGATTTCGGCCACGCTTACGCATATTCATGCGCAGGGCATGAACCTTGGTGGACTTGGCATTTGCTTTGCTTCGCCTAGAGCTGGTGCTGTGACTAATGCTTATGTTGCCATTGGGTAGTCCTTCGGGTGGCAGAGGATCAGTATTAATTACTGGCATTTCGGGCTCAATTGGCAGTAGCTCAGGTGATGGCGATGGTGTAGGCGTTTGACTATTGTTGTGGATTCTGCCCAAATTGCTTTCGGTGTCCGAGTGATTGTGATTATTATAGATGACAGTTGATGTGTCTAACATTTCCTCATATCCATCCTCCTCATCATCCTGATCAATAATTTCAATTTCATCAGCATCGTCATCAGAGATTGGGCTTCTTAACAGAATTTCGGGACCACCGCCATAAATGTTGTGCAAGAATCGCCACAAGTTTGCATCTAACTGCGCATAGTCGGAGCCAACGCGCACACAGCTAATGGCTGAGCCATTCTGCGAACTGGTGTCAGCAATGCCCTCATTGTTGATGGGACCCGGCACCTTGTGGCTTAAGCCGCGCGAAAACTGCTGCCACGCACGCAACCAGGGCATGGCAATTGCATAAATGCCCGATCCTTCGAGTGTGCACTGCATCTCATGGTATTTGGTAAAAACGGTCAGTTCATATTGCTGGCGATGGGAGAGCGCCTCAGCGGCACGCTTACAAATTTCGCACTCGAACATAATATTAACGGCCGGGCCACCGCCAAATCTATTATACAAATAGTCCCACAGCGGCTGGGGAATGGGCACGGCTATTTTACTAATTAGTGCTGCTTTGGAATGTTGTATGCCGCCGTGTGGACAGAGCATTTCCTGATTGTTTATCGGACCCGGCTCCGAAAATGTAGCTAGCCGGGATAGCCACTCGCGTGTCACATAAAATTGTATATGGCCCTCGTGCAGTGGATTCGAGGTAGACAAATTGATGGCTTCCTCACGCACCACTTGCATTTGGGGATTGTGTTTTTGGTAGAATAGCACATAGGCCTGGCAGTTCTGCACCACTTCAGAGGTCACCTCCGTGACGCACTGATCGTCAAATTCATACCAGCGCCCGTTAAGCGTATTGCGTGCATAGCATGTATAATGTCCACCGCCAACAGTGCCAGTATGGCAAATTACAGAGCACAGATTGTAGGTAGGCACAAGGGATTTGCAATCCTTATGAAGATATGGCCGCATATCGAAGCCCTCAAGCGGAAAGAATACATGCGCAGATATCTTTGTGCTGTAGGACAGATCGTGCCGGAAACGTTTTAGATGAATGCATAGCACCTCAGGCAAGTTAAGCACACGTGAATACTTGATGCCCGTACGCAGCTTGTTGCACCGTTCGCAGCTAAAATTTAATTTATTTAAAATTATATTTCTCTATAAATATTTTCGTAAGTTTCATTTACCTATACATGTTGTCACCCTTGAGCTCATCAGCACTAAAAAAACTGGCCATGCAATCGTAGAGCGTTACAGACGGACCAAATATCCACGAACGGACCATGTTCCACATCCAGGCCAGCCAGCCTTCATTACTGCGCTGCGTTGCCAAATCGGCTGCATTTAGACTTTGCACGCTCAGACTATGCGTCTGATGGAGCACATTGAGAAAGTCTCGTGTCGGTATGGGCAACGATAGATCTTGGAATGTTTCCTCGCGTGTTGAGACGCGATCACAGGTCAGACATTGTACAGCAGACAGCAGTTTGCCATCAAATACATTGCTGATGATTGAATGCGCTAATTCCACTTGTTTCGATTCTTCAGGTATTTTCGGACTCTGCTGTTGTGGAGCAGCGGATGTATCTGATATCGGATTGCTGCTGCTGTTGCGATGCGTTGCTGCATAGTATTCGGTTTTCATTAGCACTTCCGAGGAGCGTTCCGAGATGCTGCTCTCACAGGTGTCATACTCGCTCTCGGATGCAGTGGGAGTGTGGCATGCAGCATCCTTTGATGGATGCTCATCTTCATCAATATAATTATCGTCAGCATATTCACTCATTTGCTGTTGATGTTGAATTATAAGCTGATGTTGCTGTTCAGATGGTACATTTATTTGTTCTGTCAGTTCCTCGTGCAACTGATCCATAAAACAGCGAAGAAACTCCTGGGTGTCGTGCTGTTGATAGCCGCGAAACATAGAATGTACCGAACGAATGCCATACAGAATGCCGCGTGGCGCCAAATAAACTGTAAATTAATTCAAAACATTGTGTGAAATTTGTTTTGGTCAAGATACTCATATATTACCCTTTGGTTCGTCTACATGCAGCCAGATTTCCTGCATCAGACGCTGATAGCTTTTAGCCAATCCGGTTGGCTTTGTGCGTGGTGTGCTCGCAATATGCTCGACAAGCTCACTGCAGTTAATAAAATAGTGTGTCACCGGCACCAGATTGCTGAGGGCCTGCAGTGCCGAGTTCATGTAACACGTATTCGCAAGATTTTGAAGGCCCACTAGGCCCGTACCAGAGCCCGTGGCATCTTCATCATCGCTGCCATCAGTTTCTCGCATGGATAACAATTTGAGCGAGCCACTAAAAAGTTTCTCTTTATCGTGGTATCTCATGTTACGCATGGAAATGCTGTTGTTCGCCTATTAATAATAATAATACAAAAAAAACAACAACAACAATAAAGTGCAAGTTAATAAAATCGAAAGTCATGTAATTGCCTGTCTGTCTGGCTCACCTTTTGACCCAGGTCCAATTCAGTGCGATGCGTGCATTTTTGTGGATTGTTAAAACTCAAACTCATTATATGGTTTGGCTAAGAATGAATGACTTAGAACTTTAATTGAGAATTTAGATTAGAATTCTATATTAAATATTTTTCTTTTTTTTTGTTTTTGTTGGGGTTGTGACCGTCTCTGACTACTGACCAGGTACGATTCTGGAAGAGCTGTTCTTCCAGACCATAGAGATTGATCTGTGGCCTTATCCACCAATTTTTAATGGACAGGCAAAACACTTTGGCTTTTGAAAATCAAAAAATAATTTTGTTTTTATTCCCTTCCGACAGTTCTCTCGATTATAGAGATGGGCACTAATCACGTACGTGCTAGTTTGTCACGAGTAGATCTGAGAAAGCAGCTATCATTTATTTTAAGCTCTGGTAAGCGTTTTTAATTCATTACAATAACAGTTAATTAAAAAATATTACAATAGTTATCTTAATATACATCTGAATTATTTAAAAATACAGTAAAATATATTAAAACCTACCATCGGACGAAACAATCGATAGTCTACCATCTCTAGCTTGAAGTTAGCTGCGAACGCAATTTTGGAGCGATATGGCGGCTGGCCGATTATCTATCGACTTATAACATTTGTTAGCACGTTAATTTGCCTTGCAGCCCTGTTAGTTTATTTAAATTGTGAACTGTGTATGGAATATAAATTAATTATAGAATAATTCTGAAAGTTTGGCTCTGTTTTGGTTCATTTATATTTAAATATTTAAATCTTTCGATGATTTATGTTTGACTAACGCTCACCGGCTTATTTTGTTGCACTCAAAAATTTAATAAGTTATAATATAATATAATTTAATAATAATAAATAGTTTTTTGGTCAAAATAAATCAAAACGTAACCAGATCTTTATGTAGTAGGCATATTATTCAGTCAATTTGATTTTAATGAATATTGCAACAAAATTACGACAACGCCAAATTCAAATGAAATGTTGTTCACAATGCAATTCGCCGTGAAATGTTAAAATGAACTGGAGCTAAATTTACAACAATAAAATAAGTGATCCAGTTCGTTCGTTCAATTTAGTGAGTCGTTCGATCGAACTTATTCCGAACGATTCAATACAACTCTAGTATACACAAAAGGTTTAAAATAAGTAATTTTCTTGTGTGATAAATAGTAAAGTGTGTAAAAGGACACAGTTAATACGCAACTTAAACCTATAGTTCGCAATTACAAACCGTGAAATGGAGCCAATATTATAGTTTTGTGTGCGTCGGCTGCTGGAAAACGGTAACAACAGCCCTGCCCCATTGCTGTCCCCCTTGTGTAACAACCCTGTTCTTCAAGTGCTCCTGCTTGAACAGGACACAAAAATGAAAAACGTTTATTGAATTAATTGTGATATTAATAATATTCATTTGCCCAGCATAACACAAGAGCAAATGTTAACTATATATATGTTGTATGTGCGTGTGTGCAATATTCTTATTGCAAATTGTATTCAGTGTTCAGTCAGCGGTTTGAAGTGCACAACAGTCTGTACACCAAACCAAAACCAAAACCATTTATAAATAAAAAATGAATTTCTAGTGGTTACAGCTAAACTCGTTGAATTGCACAGTCAACGCGCGAGTCAGAGATAAGCGACAAGAAAATGACCTTGGAAACGCAACCAGTTGGCGGTGGTCTCTGCGATGGCAAAATTGCTGGGCTATATGATCTGGAGGAGACACTGGGATCAGGACACTTTGCGGTTGTCAAACTGGCACGACATGTGTTTACGGGTGCCAAAGTGGCAGTGAAAGTCGTTGATAAGCTAAAACTAGACGAGGTGTCCAAGGCGCATTTGTTTCAGGAAGTTCGGTGAGTTGCCAAAAGAATGTTGTACATTATTTACACGATGTAAGTTTACTTTTATTTGTGCAAGAAGTGTAGTTGTGGGTTCATATTATTGCTCCCAATATTAGGTGACGCTTTGAAAGACAATTGAAATTAATTGAGATGGTAAACCTTAACCCTTCTTACACCTCTTACACAAAATCATAAACGAAAAAATTAAAAAATCAATATACAATACCCGCATAAGTAAACCTCATCTTGTAAATCATATATACAAATATATACTAATAAACAAAAAAACTTTGCTTATCTATGCAGCTGCATGAAACTTGTGCAGCATCCCAATGTGGTGCGACTCTATGAGGTGATCGATACTCAAACAAAATTGTATCTGGTTTTGGAGTTGGGCGATGGCGGCGATCTCTATGATTATATAATGAAGCACGATGCCGGACTTAGTGAGGAACTGGCGCGTAAATATTTCCGTCAAATACTGCGTGCAATCACGTACTGTCATCAGCTGCACGTAGTACACAGGTAAAAGGCAAATAGATAATGCGTAGAAAATAAATAGTTCACATTTTACGTAACTTTTTATTTATTTTTTTTGTTTGTTTATTGTGACAGGGACTTGAAACCGGAGAATGTGGTATTTTTTGAAAAGTTGGGCCTTGTGAAGTTAACGGACTTTGGCTTTAGCAACAAATTCTTGCCTGGCCAAAAACTGGAAACATTTTGTGGCAGTCTTGCATATTCAGCGCCAGAAATTTTATTGGGTGACTCGTACGATGCGCCCGCCGTGGGTAAGTGTATCTCTGTGTGTGTGTTTTTTTCATGTGATATGATAAGCGTTATTTAATTATTGACATTATCTGTTAGATATTTGGTCGCTTGGCGTCATACTTTATATGCTGGTCTGTGGACAGGCGCCTTTTGAGAAGGCCAATGACTCCGAGACGCTAACCATGATTATGGATTGCAAATATACAGTACCATCGCATGTGACACAGGAATGTCGCAGTTTGATTGCCACAATGCTGGTGCGTGATCCTAAAAAGCGGGCAACAGTTGAAGAGATCGCATCATCCACTTGGCTAAAGCAAACCGATGAGCCTGATGCTGTGGAGCACTCAGTGCCGCTGGTTAGCCGGGAGCAGCTAGGCGAAGAGGATCATGCCTTTATTATACAAAAAATGATAAATGGAAACATTGCGTCCAAGGAAGAGATATTGCAGTTAGTAATCAAATAAATATACCTGTGTAACCCTATCCAATTTATTATTAAATATTTATGCAGAGCTCTGGATAAAAATAAGTACAATCATATAACGGCCACATATTTCTTGTTAGCCGAAATTCGTTTGCGCAGGCGACGCGAAGAGACGAATAAACAAAAGCTTCAGGAGGCTGGCTTAAAGTAAGTACAAAAGCTATATGAAAAAATATATTTAGTATAGTTTGTAATTTCTTTTTTAACAGATTGACAGATGCAAATCGCCGGCCCGTAGCAGATAAACCGAGTCCAACAGAAAATCCCAAAGTAGTTGTGCCTATAAGCATCAATGTGACACCAGCAGCACAATTTGGCAACGATAATGTCAAGCCAGTAAGTAAACAGCTATTGGGCTTTTATTTGTTAATTGATAACTAACCCAAACTTAAATGCGTTTAAAGGATAAGCGAACCCGCAAATGCAGCATTGTACGCGAAGAGGAGGAAGAGGAGTCTGCCAATGAGAGCTGCGGTATCGGTAATGAGCTAAAAGTGGCTTCAGCGCGACTCGAAGCCATCTCCGATGGACGTCTGAATCGCTCGGTGCAGCAGGAGCAGCGTGCCAGCTCTTCAGGGCCACCAGATGAAGTGCCAAGTAACACACGCACAAAGATAGTCGAATCCATGGACACAACAACGCTTGCTCAAAAGCTCAAGCAAATGAATAAAGGTGCCAAAGTAGATGAGGATACAATAAGCGGGCTAAAGGAGCTCGAAATTGGGAAGCTAAAGCCATTGCCCAGCAGCAGCAAGAATCCAGTGCTAACGCATCGTCGTACAAAGCTAAATAAAATTCGGACGCCATCATGCAGCAGTTCCGAGGCATCTGACGATGATACAAAGACGCGGAACAAAAAGAAAATCAATAAATTTGTTGGCGATACACCCATCAGATTTCGCATGCATCGGCGTGATTCGCATGATGATTCCAGCGATTCACAGGATCAGTTGTATCCACCGGCAGGATCAAATAGCGGTGCAACAAATTTTATTTCCAATAGTAATTCTGGTGTAAGTGGCAAAAAGGAAGAGCAGAGACAATGTAAAGAGGTAAATAATGAAATATTATCTTTATAAAACTCTTCGCTTATTTTTAAAAAATTGTTCCCTTTTCTTTTAGCCAAATAAAAGCGATGAAACGCGGAAATCTCATACACAAAAGAATAGGAAACAGCACAAGGATCATGTTGATAAACATTCCCATTCGGAAAAACAACAAATGGTGTTAACTGAAAGAACAACAACAACTCGTCGACGGCGCATGCGCGAAAGTCAATCCCTGGATCGCATTACAGAGGCTCAAGAGTACGAGCTGCGTCATCGCAGCTATATAAATGATGCCTCAATGGCAACAACACAACAACAGCAACAACATATCGAGCAAAGAAATTCATTATTCAATTTAAATACATTCTCCGTTGCCGAAACTAAAGAAGAATATGACGAGGAGTCCGAAATCATTCCGGACAGCGATAATACGGACCAAATGATGAACCCATTGTATGCAGCCAAAGCAACTCTTCAGCAAAAGCAATATTTTACTGACACCAGTTATAGTAAGAACTATAATATCCATAATAACAACAATAACAATTGCAACAGCATTAGCAACAAAAAGATCCAATCCAACGAAACACCAAAAGATATTTATAATCTAAACTCAATCGAGAGCATCGATTTGATTTTGGAAGATAAAAGCCTTACCAAAGCAATACATGTTACCGGCTCTAAATGCTTTGTCACTATGAAGAAAATTCGAAGGCTCGGAAAATATTTTCCGGTAGTGAACTTTTCTTAATAGTTACCGTTAAATAGCTGCAAAGTGCATTCTAAATCTTAAAAACGTAGTAAATATGTAGAAAATATGCATGTATGTATATGTATAACAAAAAATAAGAAAAAGTTATATGAAAAAAAATACATAAGCGACAATTTAATATTAGTTGTAGTGTAATTTAATTTATTATGCAATCTTTAATTAGCAATAAAAACAAGGCACATTTTTTTGACATTATGCTAAACTCATTTACTGATTAGCGACATTGCCTATCGAAACACCATTCGCACAATAGATTTCATCCATACCCAAAAGAAAATGTTTGTATTCTATTGCGATATGTATGAATACAATGTACAATCCAAGTCAAATCAAATAAAATGAATAAAGTATAAAATCCAGATAGAATCAATGATTGTGCATTAAATTGTTGGGAATTTGAACTTGGAGCTTTTAGTAATCGATTGTCGCGCTTTCTAGAGATGAGTGCGATAACTGCTGCAACTCGTTACTCTTTCGATACTAGTGTTAAGTAACAGGTTCGTGAATACCGTACATCTCTATTATGATATTTTTTGTGGAGAAAAAATTGAAAATAATAAATTAATTTTGGCATAGTTAACTGTGTGAAAACTGTAGCCTCAATTAGCAATAATGTTACGCATCTATCAGAACACATACCGGTAAGCACAGCACGCGGTAATCTCAAGCCGGTGGCGATTTTTTCCAAAGTCGATTTCGTCATCGCCTCTCCCATGTCAATTCGCATTTTCAGGCGAACCGCAAGAAAAGCTGTTGTTTACTCCACCAAGGTTGCCTGCTGCAATCATTCCACGCTATGTAACATCACAAGTCAATCACGTCGCACCGGACCTGGTGCTCACTGGGAGCAGCAACAAAACAACAATCGCAACCATCAAGAATTCCTGTTGGGCGGCAATCAAGCGAAGGGCTGGACAATACCACCGCACTCACGCAGTTATGGCATGCTCGTAGTGCGTATATTGAAAGGCGCTCTTAAGCTTCGATACCTTGTGCTGGGCGGTGCCATTGGCGGTGGCGTTTCATTGAGCAAGGTGAGTAGAAAGAAAACCTTTCTCTACGCATGTTGTTATATAATGTGGGCAAATTGCATTTGTGCTGAACGCGTAGAAATACGAGGATTGGAAGGACGGACTGCCTGACTTAAAATGGCTAGAGGATGCACTGCCTCAGGGTGAGAGATGGAGTCAGTTCTCGAGGAATCTCATTGAAGTGGGCAGCGTTGTTAAAAATGCAATTGACATTGGTGAGTTCATAATACGTCGGTATCATAATTCCCCCTCTCCGCCATCTCACTTCTCTCACTTTAAATTGCCAAAACTTTGGTTGATCTCTTAACTGGGTGCGGGTCGAGCGAGTTTCTAACTATGCACCTTAATTAGCATATATATATATATTGTTTATTAAATAACAGCTGCTAAGTTTGTTTATAATTTTACTTGCCTGCTTGCAAGATGTTTGATTTTGACATTTATTTACATTTACATGGTGAAGTTACTTTATGAAGTTTTGTCGTTACTCAGTTTTGTTGAAACTTCATCAAATTAGTTTGGCTTGAGCTTGATATTGATGTTATTGGGGTTTGCTTGTAGATCCGAGACTTAAACAGCTGGGCGAAGATAAATTGTCGGAATGGCGTGCATGGTTCGATAATCGTCTGGACGATGCAATTGAAGCTGCCGATTATCAAGGAAATCAAATTGTTGAAAGTAGGTTACACACACATTTCAAATCAATTTGCCGAACATAAAATGCATTTAAAGTGAGAGAATTTATGTTCGCCTACCGTTGACTGTTCATCCCTGAATTAACTTAAATTTTAACTCTATTGCAGCCAAGGAGGATATCAAGGCCAAGACAACGGTCGCTGCACTGGGCATATCCGTTGACGAAAGTCGTAAAAAATATGGTGAGTTAGCAAAATATAAATCTCTAGGTGTAAATGCTTATTCATTGATTTGCAGATAAACTGCAGAATCAGGTGGAAACGCTGCAGACTGAAATAATGAACGTTCAAATCAAATATCAAAAGGAGCTGGAAAAAATGGAGAAAGAAAATCGCGAGTTGCGTCAGCAATATCTCATTCTCAAGACAAATAAGAAAACAACAGCAAAAAGAATTAAAAAATCGCTGATTGACATGTACTCTGAAGTGTTGGACGAACTATCCGGTTACGATACGGGCTACACCATGGCAGATCATTTGCCACGCGTTGTTGTTGTCGGCGATCAGAGCAGCGGCAAGACATCAGTGTTGGAGTCCATTGCCAAGGCACGCATCTTTCCACGGGGCAGCGGTGAAATGATGACGCGTGCCCCTGTCAAAGTAACGCTCGCCGAGGGCCCATATCATGTGGCCCAGTTTCGTGACAATGATCGTGAATATGATCTCACCAAAGAGTCTGATCTGGCTGATCTGCGGCGAGAAGTCGAGTTCCGCATGCGCGCCTCCGTGCGTGGCGGTAAAACGGTCAGCAATGAGGTGATTGCCATGACAGTCAAAGGTCCTGGATTACAACGCATGGTTCTAGTCGATTTGCCAGGCATTATTTCGGTAAGCATAAAATTTAGAAATTGTAAGTCATTTTACAGGCGTTTTTAATTTGTTAATTGCTCTAGACCATGACTGTTGATATGGCATCGGATACTAAGGATTCTATTCACCAAATGACCAAGCATTATATGAGCAATCCGAATGCAATTATTCTGTGCATACAGGATGGCTCTGTTGATGCGGAGCGCAGCAACGTCACTGATTTGGTCATGCAATGTGATCCCTTGGGCCGTCGCACCATATTTGTACTTACTAAGGTCGATCTGGCCGAGGAATTGGCCGATCCCGATAGAATAAGAAAGATATTATCTGGCAAACTGTTTCCCATGAAGGCTCTAGGTTACTATGCCGTTGTAACGGGTCGCGGACGCAAGGATGACAGCATAGAGGCTATAAGACAGTACGAGGAGGACTTTTTCAAGAATTCCAAACTATTTCAGTAAGTCTTGCATCATTTTATATATGATTGAAGTACATTTGAATGTTCATTGCAGTCGACGTGGAGTTATCATGCCACACCAAGTGACGAGCCGAAATCTGAGCTTGGCTGTTTCAGATCGTTTCTGGAAGATGGTGCGTGAAACAATAGAACAACAGGCCGATGCATTTAAGGCAACCAGATTTAATCTGGAAACCGAATGGAAAAACAACTTTCCCAGGTAGGCAGCTGTATTTATATATATACGATTTTATATTTAACGAGTTTTTTTTTTTTGTAGACTACGTGAATCTGGCCGGGACGAGTTGTTTGATAAGGCAAAGGGCGAAATACTGGATGAGGTTGTAACGCTCTCGCAGATCTCAGCCAAGAAATGGGACGATGCACTCACTGCCAAGCTATGGGAGAAACTATCGAATTATGTTTTCGAAAATATTTACCTACCCGCTGCACAGTCAGGTTCTCAAAGTAATATTCTGTATTTATAAGTATTATAAGTTGTAACGCAAGGAAAGCACATCAAGTTCATCACCATAAACGTATTGTGTTTGTGTGTTAATCACTCAGTTTGGCTTTTAGCAGGAAATCCGAGCCATTTCGCGGCAATTTAAATGTAACTAATCGGCATATATGTATAAATATTTGGAAATCACATGTGTTATAAATTCGAAACCGGTTTCAACTCGTGCATACCCTTTTCATTGCATTATGACTTTAGGTTTAATGTGTCTTCACTCAAATTCAAATTTATTAGCACCGTTTTATTGAGCATGTTTCCCAAAATCAAAAATGTGATTCAGCAAGTTTTTTTTTTTTTGCTTTCTTTCGTATATATTTGTCGCAGTCATGTGCGATTAAGGCGTGTTCTTGCCGGAAAGTGTGATTTCAAGATTTACGAACTTCAGTAGAATAAAAATAAATAAAAATACCCCAAATATTTAACGCGAATCGTGCCAAGAAACACGTTTAACCCGATATCTTAATTTAAGCTGCGTTAATTTGATCAATGAACAGCAAAAAGAAACAGTTTCTAATTAGTCAACTTCAAGCGAAAATTCCAAATTTAAATGTGTCTCTTGTTTTGTTGATCATTTTTTGCATCTATTGCTATTTAAATACTCTATTAGAATTAAGTTTTGTATTATAAATTAACTTTTGCAATGTTTTTCTTTTTAGATTCCTTTAATACCATGGTGGATATCAAACTGCGGCAATGGGCGGAGCAGGCATTGCCGGCTAAATCTGTTGAAGCCGGCTGGGAGGCACTGCAGCAGGAGTTCATTTCACTGATGGAGCGGGCGAAGAAGGGCCAAGATCATGACGGCTTGTTTGACCAGCTTAAGGCAGCCGTTGTGGATGACGCTATACGACGACACAGCTGGGAGGACAAAGCCATTGATATGCTACGTGTGATACAGCTAAACACATTGGAAGATCGTTTTGTGCACGACAAACAGGAATGGGATCAGGCAGTCAAATTCCTGGAGAACTCTGTTAACTCAAAGCTAGTGCAAACCGATGAGACATTGGGCCAAATGTTTGGACCTGGAGCTTGGACGCGTTATGCGCATTGGAAATCCTTGACACAGGATCAGCAAAAGCGTCGCAGTGTCAAGGGTGAACTGGATAAAATACTCAAAAACGATTCGGTGCGTATGACAATGAAATACAAACAAAATTTAATTAAATTTTGTATATTATTGTAGAAGCATTTGCCCACCTTGAGCTATGATGAGTTGACGACGGTGCGCAAGAATCTGCAGCGTGATAATGTAGATGTAGACACGGATTACATACGTCAAACGTGGTTCCCAGTCTACAGAAAGTGCGTATATGTACATCTCTTAATATTAATTTAACTAATGTTCGGTTTTTCTACACTTAGACATTTCCTGCAACAGTCGCTGCAGCGCGCCAAGGATTGCCGCAAGGCTTACTACCTATACACGCAACAAGGCGCCGAGTGTGAGGTAAGTTTTGTTTAGCTTGGAGACTGACAATTTTAATTAACAAACTTTTGTTTCGCAGGTATCCTGTAGTGATGTGGTTCTCTTCTGGCGCATACAACAGGTCATCAAGGTGACGGGCAATGCGCTCAGACAGCAGGTTATCAATAGGGAGGCGCGTCGCCTGGATAAGGAAATTAAGGCGGTGCTCGATGAGTTTAGTGACGATGAGGAAAAGAAAGCACATCTGCTCACTGGTAAACGCGTGCAGCTGGCCGAAGAACTTAGTAAGTAAAACATTTCGAATGCATTTCTAATTTCAAAATACCTTAAACTCAATTTGTTTATTTGTAGTCAAAGTGCGACAGATACAGGAGAAACTAGAGGAGTTCATTAATTCATTGAATCAGGAAAAATAGGATATATCGTGTGCCATGACCAAAGACACAACTGCGTTATCTATTTAATGTTTTAATTTAAGCTCAAAATAAAAACAGAAATCAAACGTTTATAATTACAGTCACGCATTGTTCATAACGATTTTCCTTACTACTTATTTAGTTATTACGCTTACTTTGTGCAGCAAAGAGTAATAAAAAGATTGTTAGTTTGTATATTATTTAAAAATTGCTTCTTTTTTACGGGAAAGGGATTTTTTTCATTATGTAAAAAAGTTTTTGAATTGTAAGAAATTCATTTCAAGGATATCTGAAAGCAACAAAGAAGAATTCTTCACGTTTTGTAAATTACTTAAATGTTTTTTTTATTGTAAAATGTATAACTTTTAAATATGCTAGATACAAATAGTCGTATAGTCTGTTGTGTTGTTTTGTTTGTTTTTCTCTCATTTTCATAATTAATTTTTTATTTATTACATATTGGTAGTTAATAAACATGAACGCAAAATGCGCTTAACGTGCTTGAGTATGTATGTATCTATTTATATATATATATGTGTGTGTGGGTGTGTGTGTGTGCAACACTTGTTTCACTTGCCCCAACGTTTTGTTTGTTCTTCATAATCAGCTAACGACGCGGCGACAACGGATTGCAGTTAGGTTTGGATTGTAGGGTGCAATAACCTTAAAGTTTACTGCAACAGCAACAACAAAGTGGTGTGTGTGTGTGTGTGTGTGTGTAGGAGTGTGAATGTGTGCTTGTGTGTGTGTGTGTGTATTACTTATAGCTATAACTTACATATGTACAAACTATGCAACAAGCCTGGAGCAGAAGCTAACAGTTTAGTTAGTCGAACTTATTAATTAAACAAATGCAACGTCTTCCTCTTTCGTCTCTTGATCATCTATAGAATTTTTTAACTTGGCAGTCGAATTGTGGCCCAGCCATGTGCTCAGCTGCTAAATATGAATATATATATATTTCCTTTCATCTTTATCAGATCAGCACTTTAGTTATATAAGAACTTATGAATGTAGAAAAGTAACTACAGCTGATCAATCAATATTAAAGCTTGATCTATGCATGTACTGTATGGGTGTATATGTATATTGGATGAGGCGAGGCACTCGATAAAGCAAAAGGCACAAACATTACACTTAGACTAAGGCTACTTAATCTATATCTAGACAAATAGACAAATAGACATATCAAGTACATGCTTCATTCAACGCTGCTCCGCAGCCAAAGCACTGACAGCTGACAGTTTGGCTAACTGTTACTGCTTCTGTTTCGATTTCAATTTCAATTTCAATTTCGATTTCGATTTTGATTTCTGTTTCTGTTTCGGTTTCAGTATCTGGTTCTGTTCAATCTTCAACAACATCAAGTGATTGGCAATTAGTGTTAAACTACCCACTTAATGGCCGCATATCAATGTTGTTGCTGTTGTTGTTGTCCAAAGTGCTAAAGCGATATCAGAAGACAATTACGACAGCAAGTTTCCAGTTGTCGAATTGGATTGATCTGCTTTCTTTTTTTGAACCACCTATCGATTTACTATTGTATATATTTAGGCCGTAGTCAGTGCCTCGTTCTTAGCATTGCGTCGCTGTTCCCAGTTGGATATACAGGTGAGTGGATAGCACAGGAAGGCGGATAGCAGGATCAAGCCACCAGCAAAATAGAAGGCCGCATTGTAGCTACTGGTAGCTGTATATAAAGCACCTGAAATTAAAAAAAAAAAAAAACAATCGATGCGTTATTAAATTATTGATAGTAATTAAATAAAAACTAAATTTTTTGACAATATTGATGCTTATCAAACTCTTTGCAATCGTATAGATTAGCTGTTCTGAATTTGACCCTATTCTTCCTATGGCAGCTTTATAATATAGTGCTCCGATTTTATTCAAAATTAGTCTGATTGTACAAATCGTAATTCTACATCGATATGCCAAGTTTGGTTTTGATATCTTGAAAAACAAAAATGTTTTTCATACAAACACTTTTCATGAAATTGAAGTGTCTCCGATTGTTCCTATGGCAGCTATATGATATAGTGGTCCGATCGGGCTGATTTTGACATACAAACTACATACAATATCAAACTTTATCTGTGTTAAGTTTTATCAAGATAGCTCAAAGATAAAGTCAAAAAGTAAGTATAAAAACAAACGGACAGACGCTCATGGTTATATCGACTCAGCTCGCCAACCAGGTCAAGAATATATATACTTTATGGGGTCGGAGACGTCTCCTTACACCCTAATAACAAAAATTAAGTCCCGATAATGCATTATTAAAACTATATTCACTATTAAAAAGTGACTTAAATATGTTAACAAGGCTAACTTACCCGCTATGGGAGTGCCAATGGTGGCAGCCAAACCCTGGAAGAGCATAAGGAAACCAAATGCATTTGTCAGCTTCTCCAGGCCAATCAGTTCCACGGCAATCAGTGAACGCAGCGCCGAGAAGCAGGCAATGCATATACCAAAGAGCACAGCAAATGACCACTGGGTGAGGGAATTAACCTCCAAGCCACTGAAGATGGTGGCCAGGCCACCCGCAGTTAGGGCGATATTGTTGAGCCAGAGTGGCTTCACTTTGGGAAATGAGCTTAACATGCCACAGACAATCCTAGCAATGGTATTGACGATGCCAATGCCGGAAAAAATTGAAATTGCCGAGTCTACGGACATGCCTTCTGCCACAGCACGATCCTTGAGGAAAGAGAAGGGCACAAAGAAGCCCATCATGGTGAGAAAGCCGCTGAAGGCCAAACACATAAACGCCGGTGATTTGAGCAAGCTGGTGTCCAACATGGTGGACAGTGTGCGACGCACTGCCTCCGGACAAATGCGGCAACCCTTCTGTCTATCCTCCAGCATATCCCGTTTGGTGGGCAGGCGTGTTACGGACATATGATAAGCCAGCGATGTCTGCGATTGATACTGTGGTATGCGTGTCAGGGAGCCCGTGAAGAATATATCATCTCTGTACATGGGACGCGACGAGGATTGTGACTGATGATGTGCAGCATCGTGTGCACCGGCAGCGACGCCAGCGCCACGCTTGGCCAGATCCTGTGGACGACGTCCAGAGACAGTGTGACGACGTGCCTGTATGCCTTGAATGACCGGCTTGACCTCCGTCTCCAACAGATTATCGTTCTCGGCCTCCTCCTCGTTCTCTCCAACGGTGGTGAGCTCCTTGTGCAGATTGAATGTCAGCTGCTGAGGATCGCCATTGGGCGTCGTTGGCTGAGATTTGCGCAGCTGCTTCAGCTCAGTGCCCTTGCTGGCCTGTCCCGATGGACGACGCTCCAGATTCATGCCCTTGAAGATCTCAGCAGCCGTGGGATAATGATTGCGCTGGGATGCGCCCATATAGGTATTGTGTGCCGAGTTGGGCATGGAGTAGGCAAAGCGTCCCTCCGGCAGCGGCTTGGTAAATGCCGCCTGATGCAGCTGTGGCGTTGGCGCCACTGTATTTCCATGGCCATTCAACTTGGTCTTCTCCTCGTCCAGTGCACCGTCCTCGGTGACA
The DNA here is from genome assembly GCA_035043045.1 of Hirtodrosophila alboralis. Classification (NCBI taxonomy): domain Eukaryota; kingdom Metazoa; phylum Arthropoda; class Insecta; order Diptera; family Drosophilidae; genus Hirtodrosophila; species Hirtodrosophila alboralis. Next base: position 1,516,781 of record JAWNNH010000195.1, on the reverse strand, counting down.
GCCAGCGTAATGGGCTGAATGGGTCGGAAGGCAAGCCCAAAGAATGCGCAGGACAAAATGATGGCACCCTGAATGGCCACCGTTGTCCGCCAATCCGTAGCCTGCAGCAGAGCATTGGTCAAAGGTGCAAAGACAAAGGTGCCCACACCAGAGCCGCACAGAGCGACACCAGTGGCCAGAGCACGCCACTTCTCAAAGTAGAAGCCAATGATGACCACAGAGGGTATATAAACCATGCAGAAGCCAATGCCTCCTATTATGCCATAGATAACATAGAGAAACTCCACACTTGTCGCAAAGTAGGAGATTCCAAAGCAGAACGATCCAATGACGGCGCCCGCAATTGTTACTGGACGGAATCCAAATCGATTGGCCAATGCACTCACAAAGGGTCCGGCCATCAGATAACATCCGCTGAGCAGCGACGAGACAAATGACACCGTGAACTTGGTTGCACCGAATTCTGCCATGATTTGTTTCTGCATAAGCGGCGAGCAGAAGACAATGCCATCAATGACGGTGCAACAGAGGAATGAGGCAACCATTACGACCCATGCCCAACCACTGTCCGGTGGCACAACAACTGCTGCCGTATCGATATCCTCCTCCTCCTCCTCATTGTCCTTGTTATCTGCAATATCTGGCTTATTATCCGGATGCTTGGACACGAGCGCACTTACGACCGCCAGCTCATCCTGGGATTTGGTTTGCTGTGTGGGCATTGCGGGGCTGGAAAAAAAACAACAGAAAAAACAGAGTGTGAATAAAAGTATAAAAAATAAATAAATCTATGTGATTTTAGGATAATAATATATATATATATTGCAGATATAATATTAAAATTTTAGAATTAATTTCATTTATAAATCAAAGAGTTGTCTAGAGATTTTTATTGCCACATTATAAAGAAATTCTGCCTTTCTCAGATCGCAATAATTGTCAGCTTATTTTCCAGTTAAAACAAAGAAAATTCTTAGAATTTTTGCCAAGTTTACACAAAGAAAAAAACTTTTTTTTATTACAATTATATATAATTATTATATTATAATTCTTTGTTTTGAACTTAGGTCATTTTTGGAATGTTAAATGCTTAAGAAATCCACTTGCACAGTAAATTAATAATTATATAAATTATTTATAAACAATACTTAAACTTAACTATAGACATATGAACATTTATAATATTAAAATTTTATTAACATTTATGAAGAAAACTCATTAAAGAACGAAACTAAATTCTTCAGAAATATGCAGCTTAATTTAATCACATTATGCAATTCTTTTTAAAAATAACATAAATTTAATATTCTTTATTTTAATTGGTTTTTGGAATTTTTGATTATTTCTTTTAGTGTACAAAATTAATAATGTTATCAGCCGCAAGGCCTTCAAATCGCACAAATCTTTGCACAAATTGCGCATACGCCCCCATAAACGCAGTAATACTTTCGCTTTCAATAATATATGGGCCATATTACTATATACAATATATCTATAAATACACACAAATATTTTTAATTGTCACGTGTAGATACTTTGACGTATTTATGCTGCATTTGTATCTGTATCTGGAATTGTATCTCTGTCTATATTATTTAGCTAAGTATTTATCTGTGCTTAACATATTTGTTTATCTGAACGACGTCAATCGATTCTATATATGAAGTATGTGTGTGTGTGTGTGTGTGTGTGTGTATGTGGGCGGGTGTCAAACGTCAACGCCCTCCCCTCACCCCAATAGCAGTGCCAGGGCCAATGTCAAGCATAGAACAACAAAAACTGCGTCAAAAGCTGCTTAAAACAGTCGCAAAAATAGCAAAAAAAAAAAGAAAATGAAAAAAAAATATTGTTTTTTTATCTGAAAAAATAATGAATAGAAATGTCCATCAATTTACAGTTCCCATGGCAGAGTTTCGTATGCCAGGCACACAAATATTTATTTATTTTCTCATATACATATATACGAGTATATGTTTATATATTTATATATAAATATAGATATTTCTTGTACAACATCCGCAGATATTTTTTATTTATTTTTTTTGAAGATTTGTATATTTTTTTTTTCTTCTTTCTTTGTACCCGAATTTTGCGGCTAACAAACTTTTGGCCTTGGTTCGACATTTTTTTGGCCTTATCTAATCTGATCTGGATCTCAGGAGCAACATAATGCATAACTGGCCAAGATTATAGCTGCCAAAAGTTTAAAACATTTTAATAATTTGTCTAGACATTTGTTTAGCTTACAAAATGTTAATAAATTATAAGTATGCATTATATTTTGTACTTAAAAATGAAATGTTATGTGTATTAAAACTACATGAACTGGAGATAATGCATTTAATTAAGATATAGTTAGACTTAGTTTGATTTAGCTCTGGTTTAATATAGTTTACAACAATGTTGTTTTTATCTATCATCTGCTTAGCTTAATTATAAAATGTGATATGGTTTAACAAATACGGATCAAGCAAATATATTATCTTAAATATGAAAAGTTTTTCTTACTAATCTCAACTAGATCAAATAGACTAAACTTGTATCTAAGTTTGTTTAGTTTACACAAATATTAAGTAACCTTAGTAACTGTTTAATTAGTTATATGTAGATTAGAAAAGACTTAAAACAACATTGTAAACTATAAACAATTAACTTAAGATTTCCTTATTTATTTAGAGGTTTCTGACATTTTAGTTTTCTCTCAACCCTAAGCAGACTATTTTTAATGTATTAATATGTTTAATAAACTTTAATTATAGGCTGTAACTAACTAGCATAATAATGTACTAATCCATATAATATAACTACAATAAGCTGACATAACTCATATCTCTATCTAGATAATACATAAATACACCAAATTCCTGAAAGTTTTACAATGTCAGAGATTTGGCTAAATGTAAATTAACTTGATAAAATAGATTATTTGGCAAATTGTATTAACATGATTTTCCAGGAATGAAAAACGTGTTCAAGAAAAATAAAATGTGAAGTGGTTTTTAGCATTTAGTATCTTTATATTTTTATATTATTTGTTTGGCTACATTTTATTGCCTGGCAACTCAACTTAGTAAATAAAAATAGAGTTTTAAAACCTGACATTTAAGTGCTGATTAGTACATTGTAAATTTATTTATTGTCTAAACAAAAATCAGCTAATAAACTAAAATAAATGCTATAAATACTGTTGAGGGACAACTGTATAAATCAATTGATTTGTGCAGATTTGCTTAGTCAAGGTATTTTTTTTTTATGTGTAGATAAGACGACTTTACGATTAAAACGGATTTGTCGCTGTATCAGGCCTATAGGCCAGATAATAATATTAATAACTTCTCAATGCTACTAACTACAATATATTCTGAGGGTAGCTAAGCACTTGGCAACATACACTTGAAATGTGACTGGCATATAGCATTTTTTTTGATAATTTAATTTCCTTGATTATTGGCATATTATTGGACGACGGTTTATTGAAAGCCATAAATAAATCGTCTACTTGTGTTTGACTTTTAGATAGGCGCTGACTGAAAACCCTTTGCACATTTTGTTTGTTATGCAATATTTTATATTTTTTTTTTATTATTATTGACGCCAAAGAGTGGTCTCGTATTTCATGATTGCTTTTATGCCCAGTCGCCCAGTTGTTGTAGGAAATGTCACAGCACCAAAGATTGAACACCGAACACTGAATACTGTAGAGGAATACTGAATACTGAAGAGGAAGCCGGTCAAGTGCTTGTTGCCTTAACTGGCTAGCAGTTATCCTACTTATAAATAGACTCTTGTCAACTTGTTGAACTAAACGAAATCGAACCATTTTGTTTTGTACTAAGTACAACAAGTTGTGTGCCCCATAGGACGCGCCCAAGTTTCAAAAAAGTTTCAGACAGTTGTCTTTCCTATGGTCACAGACTTGTTTTAATATACTCTGTAATTGATAATTGTATAAATGGAGACTTTGGTTTGGTTGCATTGTATAATTTAATCAGAAATTGTTAATTTCATCTTTGTTGTTAAGTGAGTGAATTGAATATGATTTTGGTGAAAAATAAAGTGGATTTAATCGAACTTTGTCTAAATGAATATTTGAATATTTAAAAATGCCTTGAAAACCTTGCTGAAAGTGAAAATAAAAATAAAAGTGTATAATATACACTGTATATATGTTTTGTCAATATAAATGCACTATTTTTTAAAAGGAAATTCAGGCTTGTTTTTCTCACAAAATTTTAAATCTAGAACTACCAAATTTTGTATATGAGCTCTTAAACAAATTACACAGACACTACTTAAGCTATAAACTGAAAACATTTTGGCTTACATAAAGATTGTATAATCTATATATGAGCTATTTTTGAAACATCTTACAGGGCATCTTCGTAGTCAAACACGCTTGACAAGAACACGCTTGTAATTTTTTTTTTTTTTTGTTTACTTTGCCTTGTCCCTGGAAACGTTTATGTCATTTATACAGAAGTATTATGTATCCCGAGATATGTTATCCTTGGCCTGGACTGGTTGTGTGAGCTAATCCCCGCAGTGTGCAAACAGCAGCGCCCATCTATCAAACTCTGCCTCAAACCTCGCAGTTGTGGCAAGTAGTTGCTGCTGTTGCTGCAAAAGTTGTCAGCAAGCGCCAATTGCGGCTGTTTACAGCTCTTAAATTGATGCCTGTCGATTGAATTAATAAATATTATAGGTAAACACATATGGTCATAGACAGCGGGACAAACAGAGGGACGGCAAGGCAGATGGACAGACAAATAGATAGACTGAATGTCGTCTGGCAGACGTTTGTGTTCTTAAGTTGTTTTTCCTGTTGCTGGTTTTTCCTTTTAGCATAGCTACTGTGTCTACATATGTATCTGTATCTGAATACGCTTTTGTATCTTTTACATGAGTATCTCATACCTATATATGCTATGCATGTGTGTTTGTACGTGTCTTTGCCTCTTCTTTCTTCTCGCACCACTCGAAACGTGTGGCATGTGTGCGTGTGCGGCTCTCAGCGCCTCAATTTGTAGCTACATTAAACGATTTTATGCTCAAAATATTAATTAGCTAAAAATGTGGGCTAACTATGGAGCAGCAACCTGTTGTGTGTTTGTCTGCCACCAAAAAAGGCAACAAAAATTGTTGCTGTTGAATTGAACAAACAAAAAAACAACACAATTGCTTTTGGCCGAAAACATTCGAAATGGCCACAAAGTGAGCGCCACTTCAAAACCTCCGCCCAGCACTACGTTTGCCCCAAATTTTGTTGAAACACTTTAAAACAACTGTAGCACTTGGGTGTTTGGTTAACGCTCTCAAGTTCATTAAACGGCCTTTCACCCAAAACCCAGAGCTACATACACTATACACAAACCCAGAGCTACAGAGTATAAACAGTCATCAAAACTCTGAATCATTCATAAGTTGCGCATGCGCAGCACAATTTAAGTAGAAAAAATAAACATATTTATATATATATTTAGTTTGCAGTGCCAACCAGATGTTTAATTTAAGAGAAACATAAAATTTATAAATGGTTGTTGAGTTCTTAAAGGGAGGGATTTGAATAGTTGGTGTGTTTTTTTTTTAAGGAACTGTAGGAAATTAGTTTCAAGTGCAATATTAGCTTAGCTGGCAATGTGAAAGTCCATTTAGAATTAATTAAAATGGATTATTAAATAGAAAGATAGATTTACAAATTGTTTTTGATTTTAGGAAAAAACAATAAAAGGTTTCTTCTTTTGCTAGTTATATTATAATAATAAAATATAATAGTTTTTATAAATTAATTAATAGCAAAAAATCTAAATTTTCTAAAACGAATTTTGCAAATTAAAAAAAATAACAATTTAAATTATAAATGAATTCCTAATATGAAAACTCTTTTTTGTGGAAGAATAACTTTAAGAAAAACTAAATAAATGTAATATTACTTAATTTATATTTTTTATTACACTTTATTAGACTAGTTTACAGCTTTTTTTTAATCGAGGGAACTGGACTCTCAAGAATTTTTTTTATGTATTTTCTTGCGCTAATTTCAAGAATGCAAATCAATTTTTTTTTTCAAAGTATGGTATAGTTTTTTTGGCAGTATTTTGACTAATTTGCTCATATCTACATCAGATCTTATTTGATCTTGAAAAATGTTATTGAGCATTATCAATAAATGATATTATTATATAGTAAGCAATTCATTTTTAAAATATGTCAACACATTTAATTATCTTATTAGACTAAAGTGCAACTGAATATTTGGTATTTCTAAGATAGCTTTTGTTTACGATTTCAATATTAGTTATTAATATATTATATTAAATGGTTTATAGTACATGCGAGACGCACTTTATCAGTATTGTTATTGTTGTTGTTCTCTATTGTTGTTAGTGTTATTATTGTGATTGTTTTTGTTGCTGTTGTCGGCACTATCGGCAATGAACAAAGGCCTGTCAACTCTGGCGGTGGCAGTGCAGAGTGTCAATGAACAATTAGTGGAGCGATCAATGGTCGCCGGGTCTGGTCTCCGGGTTCTCTAACATAGTTGAAAACCGAATCCCAAAACGAGAGCAGAGCGGGTCACAATTTAGTCTTTGTCGGAAGTAGAGCATGCGATTCAAAATCAATTAACATGTTTAAATTATGGAAAAAATGAAATGATGATGCAGAGGGAGACAGAGCTATAAAACTGATTTACGACTTGTGTAAATTGATTATTTATTGGGTTATCTGCACGTGCCTTTTGGTCAGGCGATAGTTCGACTTGTAGTAACTTGACATCTACAGCAACAGATACAGATACAAAAATAAGTATGAAAACAGAAACCGTGATACAAATACAAATATAAATACAAATACGAATAGAGTATATTTGATCGTGACTTGGTGACCCCGCTGTGTTGACATTGGCGCCAAAATGCTTTCGAATTAGAATACACAAATCTGATAAGGAAAGCACTCAAAATATAAGTAAATATAAATTAAATACATAATAAGTATATGCGTATAAAAACAAGCTTATTGCAATTGCATTCTAAAATGCTGTCTGTCATCAAGTTATCAACGCTATCAACAGCTCAGCAGAGCTCTGTATAAATCTCTGCCATAATCAATTGCAAATATGTAAATATTTAATAACTGATTAACGCTTTGAGTTTCTCTATCTTTGTTTTTCATAAGCTATGGAAAGATTTATTCGTACTCAATTTAAAAATAACAAAAAAACGGAAAAAACAAAAAATGCAATTCCACACGCAAGCGCACTGAGGCATATCCAACTAAAAACACAAAAAACCTCAAAAAACCTCAAAAAAAACCGCAAGAATTTTGAAAAGAAACCTCAGTTATTTGGCAATGAATAACTGTCTGAGTGACTGTGCAGCATTGTAAATGCGAAAAACATGTTTACTGCATATAAATAAATACTTGCATATATAATAAATATATATATATATATACTTATATATAATTAGCTGCTTAGCCTGGTTTGATTTTCTGGTTTTTTTGATTTTCTATTGCTTTTAATTAATCAAGCTCTAGTCTTTGCTTAAAATGTAATTAGGTTTTATTTGCCAAATTGGTTCATTGGCATCTAATTTAGTTTTAACGCCATCTATGAAATTTAACGGCATTTCTAAAGCTTCTTAACGTCAAAACCCACGTCATAACCTCCTAAGGGTTTGTGTAAAAGATTGGAAAAACATTTTGTGCTTTTTTTTTTGCTTTGATAAAAATTTCTAGATTATGAACTTCAATGTGTTTATCTATCCTTAAGTTGTTTATAACTATTTTTAACTTATATTCAACTTCATAGCATACTTTTCTAAACTGTTTATTAAAGCGTATCACAAAGTCTTACATGCTCTTTTTGCTGATTATTACTTATTCATATAATATATGCAAGATATATCAATAACGGCTTAAATACCGAGTTGATTTTTATTCATCAACCGGTTGGGGGGCGTGTCGTTTATGCAAATATATATTATTTATATTTAAAAAAATAGATACATAATATTTGCAACTGACGCTTAAAGATCAAAGACAGACCAAAAGGCCTTGAACAAATGCCAAAAAATTGTACGCACTTTTGTATCTTTTCAATAAATGAGTCAGCTAGCTGTCAATTTTATAGATAGACAGACAACAGATAGGAGATAGAAAAGGTGTGTCGTTATTTTTGTTTTTTGTTTATTTTTACCCAAAAAACCAACCAAAATATAAAGACAATTTTTGTAGTTTCCTTTTTTAGTAAATTTGCATGGTAATTGTGGCTGCAATTAAGATAAAGGTAAATTACTAGAAAAAATGGGCTCGGGCCGGTTCGATTGGTACTTTGAGCAACATTTGCATAACTGGCCGATACAGGGTCTCTCTATATATATATTTATATAGTAGTACACTGTACGTATCTGTTTATATTTTAAAAGTGCTCTGGCTTATTATCGATCTGTTCTTAAGCTGATTTTCTTCCGTTCAGTTGTTCGCTCAAGTTCAGGTGAAAAAAAAGACGGAAAACAAAAAATAAAAAAGCGTCGAAACAACATCAGCGAAAAACGCCCATAAAAGGCACTTGAAAGCCGTTTACGTATTTACGTGTTAACGTGTTTCTGGTTCCTGATTCCTGGTATTGCCATGATGAGTCTTCAAGTCAAAAGTCGGGGTACAAACATAATAAAAAAAAGGCCAAGACGACGACGACGGCGACGACGACGCCACATAAAAGATATTCGATGCGCCGAGTTGAAGTTAGAACATTAAAATTGTGACTAAGTTCCTTCGGAGCTGCAATTGGAGTTGCTGTTGGCAGACGTCGTGTGTTTTTGGCCAAAAACACAGAAAAAAAAACCAAACTCGTTTTGGCCGGTAAAACAGACTGAGAGAGCTAGAGTGAAGAAGCGAGACAGAGCGACACAGGGGCTGTGCGACGGGGCGCGGTCATGTGACAGAGGCATAAGGCTAGAGCTCTAAAGTCATTCATCTGTATCTGTAGCTGTATTTCTACTTATTCTATAAGTGTGTGCGTGTGTGTGTGTGTGTGTGTTAGCCCTCTTGCGCTTACCTTTTTATGTTGATATGTTGTCGTCTGTTGTGGCGGCGTCTGTGGCAGCTTTCAATTTGTTGGCGGCGTGTTGCGTTGAGTATTTGATATTTAAAATTCGGTTAGTGTTTTTAGCATTCAATGCGTTCGGGGTGCTATTTGTTTTTTTCTTGTTTGGGCTATTTCTGGCTCCCAATCGTGGGCAGTGCAAAGAATTTCTTGTGTGAGAAAGCGAAAGCAGCACAAAAAAAAAGCGAAAGTTAACTGTAAAAAGCTTCTCAATTTAGAAACTGAACCAGAAGCGAACGCGCTTATAAATACTTCTAGTGCGAGTATATGTATCTGTATCTGATTATCTGTAGCGTTTTAGCAGCTGTTCGTACGATTTTTTTTGTCTACATATATATAATATTATATATATATATACGTATATATATATAAAAAAGTGTATTTGTGTCTATATATGCGTATACATATGTCTAGCATGTGAAATGTGCGACCTGCCTCCGTATACGAAAGGCACGCGTTTTTAAATTTCGTGTTTTTTTTTGTGTTTTCTTAATATGTGTATATTTATTCTGTTATTCTGTTATAGTATGCTGTTTCGAGCTCGCTGCGGCGCTTGACTTTTGTATTGATCGCGCGCTTACCGACCGATCCGAGCGACTGACTAAAGATAACTAAAGGGAAATATAAATGTGTTGGCAGTATAAACCACAAGCCAGAAAGCAGCAGCAGTAGCAGCAGCAGCAACAGCAACAGCAATAGCAGCAGCAGCAGCAGCGACAGCGGCAGCAACAACATACAGTGGTAAATACAGCACAAAACACACACAGGCACATAGCAGGCTGCGCGATACGAAAGCAAACGAAAACATACGCACAAACACACACAATGACATATGGCGCGGTTGTGTGTTTGCATGTGTGTGTGTTTGTATTTGCTGTTGTTTTCGTTCTTGGCCGCGCGCGCTCTTTTAAACGCACATTATCAGACACTGAAACAGACCCCACCCGCGCCCTTCCCTGCCCTTACCTACACAATTCGTTATCTTTCATGCGACGTCGTGAATGAAAATAAAACAACAAAAACAAGAAGCGAAACATAACTAAAAAAAAAAACCAACAAGATATACATAGTTACAACAACAACCGGCGAACTTACAAAAACATGGCGCGCTGCCAGTCTGAAGGCTATGCGCATGTGTGCGTGTAACTGCAGCAAACTTCTGAGAGAGCAAATAAGCTCTCTCTCTCTCTCTGTCTTTCTCTTCCAATTGTTAACACATTTCTGACATGTGCCACTCTTTCGGCGTCGCCTGCGCCTTTGCGCAGCCAAAATGGCCTGGCAAAAAAAAAATAAAGAAGACACCGATACACAAACACGCATACATTGTACGTATACGCAATGCTATGCCGATTCCGATTTTGATACCGATAAAGCGATTCAAGCAAGTTGTTGTTTGTGTATCTGTTTCTGTTTTTGCTGTTTGTATCTTCGCTGTTCTTGGGGAGAAATCTATCAATTTTGTTTCTCTTTTTTTTTCGAAATTTGTTTCAGAGAAAAAAAATTCAAGAAGAGTTTTTTCTTTTTTATTTTGATATCAGTCGGTGTTTGCCTGTTTGCTTGTTTGTGTTTGTATTTGTCTTCGTAATTATGCTCTTTTCGATGTATGCGTTTATGGCTTTTTCCACTAACAACAGATAACCAATTTTTGAATGAGATCCATTCACGTTTTTGAGGGTAATGCCAGAATAAGGTACAAAAAAAAATAAAAATAAATAATGACACTGTGGTGTAGTTTATCTGTTCTTATTTGAACTTAAACAGGTTACCGACTCACACACACACTAATAATAAATTGAAATTGTTGCCAAAAATTATGAAATAGTCCAATACAAATACTTTATCCCAGCATATGCGACCCGTATCTATATATTGACTTGATTAGACAAAAGAAAAACGCAAATCATTGGAACTGGAATTCATTAAGCGTGCTATGAACCTCAAAATAATTCGAGCGTTGTATGAAACAAAGAATTCTACCATACTTACCATAAGAGCTCTTATTTCGAATTATGCTTATCGCATGACATACTTTTAAATTGAATTCTTTTTATTTTACTTTTGGGGAATTCTCGAAATTTCTGTATTATAATTTTATCACGCATTCACACTAGTGTGCATGTATATGTATGTGTATCTGCTTATAATAAATTACTTTTATAATTCTCATATCGAATTTAGCACGTGATAGAGAGTCCAATGGAATGCCTATCAACTTGTTGAATTATTTTTCGGCTACTTTGAGTTTTGTGATTGATAAGCCGATGCGGCACATACAACAGAAACCTATTAAATGCACTGCCAACTATTTGATTATAATTCATAATATTATATTAGATAAGAATATTAATTTAAATTTTTATACAGTTGCCTCCCATTTATGTAAAATAACCTTCAAAAAAGTGACTTGAATTAAAAAAATTATGTCATTATATTATACCCAATAAACACATACAATACATTAAATATATTAAAGTTCATTTTTTCACAGACGCCCTGATAAATGTACAAAATATACCGAAGAGTAGGAGGATAATTTTTAATAAATAATAATAATAATAATAAACAATAAAAATAATAATAAATAATAAAAATATGGAAACAAAACAATTTAAATTTTTGTATTACTTTTCCATTTTTTAATCTAAAAATAAACCAAACGATATTAAAAACGGAAATTGCATTTTTTGATTTATTGGCTAAGCATAAAGTTGATAAAGTTTTACAAAGAAAACAACAACAATTGATTATAAACGAAAGCTCGTTCTTAAGTGCTAATAAATTGAGAATTAATTTCCAAGTTTTCATTAACAATTATAAATTTAAATTAATGCACATCTATTTTTCTTTTTCTTCTTGTTAACCTGTAATGAGGCTCTGGTTGCAGTTTCAAATATTTCACGAACACCTTCCTGCATTTTGGCAGAGCATTCTAGATATGCAAAGGCATTGACAATTTCGGCCATGGTAATGCCCTCTTCTGTTTTGACGGGTTGCTGCTTGACCATCGACAGTTCCTGGAAATGTAAACAAAACTATTTGAGTACCAGAACCTATACAGGATCATCCTATTTAAAAGCTTACCTTTATGGTATCAGGATCATTGCGCAAATCTCGTTTATTGCCAACCAAAATGATGGGCACATTTGGACAGAAATGTTTCACCTCTGGTATCCATTTATCTTGAATATTTTCCAAGGAATCGGGCAGATCGATGGAAAAGCACATAACTATAACATCAGTATCCGGATAGCTTAATAAACGCAAACGGTCATAATCTTCCTGCCCAGCTGTATCCCATAGCGCCAATTCCACCTTGAATTAAACAAAACAGCATTTTGTAACCTATTAAACACAAATATACGCATGCAACAACATATATATATGTATAAACTATTTATTATTCATTATTTTGAAAGAGAGCTGCTTCTCCGGAATACAACAACGAGCGGCGTCAACATGAATCATGTGAAAGCGTTTGTAAGATTAAGCAAAACATTTGCCCTGGGCAAATGCGGAGCACAAGCACTAAAATAAGATGTGTACTAAATATATATATAACATCCATATATATATATTTCTCTGTATACACATGCCACACATCTGTATACAAATACGTGCGTTTAATTGTTATGTGCATATTTGCAACATTGTTCATATCAAAATAAAGGCGTAATTGTAACTGTAAATAGTTAAATAAACCTGTGATCCTTCAACTTCAACATCCGCAACATATGTTTCGAATACTGTGGGCACATAATCCAATGGGAAACTATCTTTACAAAAGACCGTCAAGAGGCAGGTCTTGCCGCAAGCACCGTCTCCAACTAGCACTAATTTTTTACGAATAGAAGACATAATACACTAGAATATGTATTATTTATAAGCGCTACAGAACAATTGTTTTGTCTGCAACGGAATTCAGAAACACTTTAAAATGATTTGCTGTATGGCCAAGGAACTGGGAGCTTGTTAAAGTGAATGTGGTTTTGTTTGTTTATGAATGTATACTGCGCTACGGAGAAAATGCCACGGCGTATGCATAGAACAAAGAAGTGCGTTACCGTAAATTACATATCGAAGTTTTTTAAGCTTATTTAAGTATTTAATATAAATATTCTAAAATTAATATTTATAACAAACAAAAATTTATATTATTTACAGGCTGGTTAATTTTTGAATAGCTGTTACATTTACCTATTTCTTGATGGGCAGCACTTTTTATCAGAGTTGCTTTTGCCAGTTGGCAGTCCGAAGAACTATCGCTCATAAAGGGTTGGCATTTTAATATATCGATGCGTTCACATCAACTCTGTAATCATGGTGAAGAAGCAGAACTCAGCTCTTCCTCTTTCTTTTATTTCCGCCATTGCCTGAGATAGTTGGAAAATCATGGGTGAGTTGTTAAAAAGAGTGTTATATTGTGTGAAATACGCAAATTGCGTCGTTAAACAGAGTGCAAATCGAATTGCAATAGTGCTGAAGCAGTAAATGTAAGTGAATTTAATCGTGGCCGATCCAAGTAACGTTCAAAACTTCAAGACCAAAGCTTGCAAATTTCCGCAGCAATTTGTCGGCTGCAAAAAATCCAATAATATTTAAAGAATCGTGCAACATAACAAGTGAAAGACTTGTTTAACATTTGAACACTTATGTAGCACCCTAATTGCAAGTGTTATTGTGCTAATTTACTTATTCAGTACATTTCATGTTGATGCATTCAAACTAACCTCAAAGTGCCGCCATTTGTTTACATTGTGTTTGTTGGAAAGCTACTAAACATTTTTGTTGTTGTGTTTTGCAGGCAAGCCTAGAGGTCTGCGCACTGCCAGAAAGCATGTGAACCACCGTCGCGACCAGCGTTGGGCCGACAAGGACTACAAGAAGGCTCATTTGGGCACCAGATGGAAGGCCAATCCCTTCGGTGGCGCTTCCCACGCCAAGGGTATTGTCCTTGAGAAGGTGTAAGTGCACTCACCTTTGTTTTAATATATTTAAAGTGAAACCGGCACTCGATATTTCGCAGTATATTTTTGTGTTTTGTTTGTTTTAAAACTCAAATCACAGGATTATACTGTGAGTTGTCGACTGTATAAGCAACAAAAACCAAACTAAAGTGTAGAAATTATATACGCCAATCTATAGTCGACAGCTATTAATGATTTTATATATATATATAATTACAGTGGTGTTGAAGCCAAACAGCCCAACTCTGCCATCCGCAAGTGCGTGAGAGTGCAGCTCATCAAGAACGGCAAGAAGATTACCGCATTCGTACCCCGTGACGGTAGCTTGAACTACATTGAGGAAAACGACGAAGTTTTGGTTGCCGGTTTCGGTCGTAAAGGTCACGCCGTCGGTGATATTCCCGGTGTGCGTTTCAAGGTCGTCAAAGTAGCCAACGTTTCGCTGTTGGCTTTGTACAAGGAAAAGAAGGAGCGCCCAAGATCTTAGATGACGATACATCTATCATTTTCCAGAGTTAGGGTTTTACAAAGCTAAATAAAACAAAAAAAAAAAACAAATTCCGTCATATCTTTTGTATTGGAGTTGGAAACATTCGTTCCGCCATTAAATGCGAACAACTACAAATAAGCTCCTTGCGATCCTAACGCACCTAAAATTTTCAAAAACCACCAAGGATTTCGCCAAAAGGGAGCTATTTTTCAAATCAGTATTGATCATAACCTGCTGCTGTTAAACCGCTGTAATCATTGTTATTCTGTTAAGGTGACGTCACCGTTATGTTGTTACTCGTCTGTTCGGAAATTTAATTTTTGGTCGCCAAAGTCGCTGAAATACCAGGCAAACAGAAATCAGCAGAAGGGTCGATGCATTAAAATCAAAAAAAAATTTTGCTGCATACTGTTTTGGGAACATAATCATAGCTCTACGTGCTCTCTCCGAATAGGTACGGGTATAGTAGATTTACCTTTAAAATTGATAAATAGCTATCAAAATGGATCCTACCGATAATGACTCCAAATTATCGATGTGGCCAACGATTATTTTTCAGCTCAACGTTAATTTGAATGAAAGAAATGTTAAATGTTGAGCATTTAATATGTTTTTATGTATTTTCTGTTTGGCGGCCTAATTATAATATGTATATTTGTAAATGCCTAGAAACTTATATGCTAACAGTATGAATTATAGTCAGCCTGCGCCGGACTCGCTACTCTATTTTCCATCTCACGGATAACCGCCGGGATTAAAGTTGTTTGGACCTGGACGGCGCATGGGTCTACGGCTGCGTGTACGATTTGAAAACATGCGATTACTGTTTGCTGATCCGCTCGGCATATTTGGATCCATATTGCCCTGGTGGCTATTGCCGCCGCCATGGCCCCGCATATTGCCCGTGTGGGTCTCACGCTGCCAGACAATGCGAGGTCTGTTTGCATTGTTATTGTTGTTGTTATTATTGTTGCTGTTGTTTGGGCTGTTGCCGCGCATCAATGAACGACCGCCGCGACGTGTGGGCACCGAGCTGCGCAGTGTGCGATACCGTGTGTTCTCAGATGGTGAGGTTGCCTCGGCTTCACGACCCTCCTCCTGCTAAAGAAAGAGATATTGATATATTGAAGCAATTTAATTGAATTTCTAATAAAGGATAGTTACCTCAACCTCAACAGCTTGCTTTTCACCCTCTGAAGAGACGCCATCGGTGCCCTCGTTATCCTCGGAGGGACCTTCAGCCTGGTTATCCTGATTTTCCGTCTCCACGGATTGGTGACTTGTGCCAACATTGGGATCTAGTATTCAATTTTTTAATATAAATTAAAATTATTATTTTTGAGGCAGTTTGTATTTATACTTACTTTCATTGCTCAGCTGCTGGGAATCTTCAGCTTGCCCGGCGGATGTCTCTTCGGCAAACGCTTCATCTGCCTCGCTAACATTCTCAGCGGCCGTTGTCTCACTTTCATCGGGTTTATCTTTTGCCTCGGTCACCTGGTTGCTACTGGTGGTGCTGCTGCTACTCTGTTCAGCAGCCTCATTGGGTTTCTGTGGCGAACTGGCAACTGTTGCTGTACAATCAACGCTGGTGCCGGCACTCTCATCTGCCGCAGCAGCAGCTTCCGCGGCCACAGCTGTGCCATCCGACTCGGCCTCAACGCATGTTGGCTGTTCGCTAAAATTGGACACTTGCGGCGAGCTGACAATCTCAACTGAGCCAGACCTGTGGGTAAATTAATAATTATAAGCTAAACTAAAGTCATTACTTAGCTTTTGCTTACCCCTCGGTACGACGCGCTGCAGCGCTTGAAGTTGAGGGCGACTGCTTCCAGTTGGCCTCGGCTTGTGGTAATTGGAGTGCATTGTTTGATTCACCGCTGCCACTGGTAATGGCTTGACTTTGATTGTTCTCCTGGTTGGAGACGGTCCCTGTTGAATTTTCAAGCAACTGCGACTCTGATTGAGCCTGCATCTGCTGCACCTGTTCGATATCCACCTCATTGTGCTGATCGGGCGCATCGACGCCTTCATTGTCTTCCATTTCATTATCCTGCTCGTAAGAGTCCTCGTAGCCCTCCTCCTGCTCGGCATCGCCGCCATCAATGGGCCCCAAAACATCCTCCTCTTCTTCCTCCTCCTCGTCATCAGAGTCAACCACCTGAATTTCATCCTCCTGGTCGCGTTGTGAAGATGTTGGCATTTGATCCACATCCATGCCAGAGTCACCAATTGAGTGACCTCCAGACGACAGCTCAACACCGTGCATCGGTGCACGTAAGCGTTTCGTCAATTTCACAATTTTCTCAGGCACCCCATCCTCAGCATTGGTGGATGAGTCGCCCTCAACATCGCGCGGTCGCTTGGAGCAGCCAGCCTGAGTGGTGGTTACATTGCTGCTCGATGGAGTATGCCGGCTATGACTGCTCACCACAGTTGAGGAGCTGCTGCTGCTGCCCGATGTGCTGGGTTGCTGCTGATTGCTGGCCTCCTGCACGCTAGGAATTGTTGGATTTGAGGTCGTTGTGCTGCTAGACGATGACGAGGATGAGCCCTCGACACGTGGTGAAACCAACGCCACCACCTGCAGCTGTAGTGCACCGCTGCCGCCGCCGCCACTGCTGCCACCCACAAACAACTGTGCATCATTCTGCTGCT
Source organism: Hirtodrosophila alboralis (assembly GCA_035043045.1). Classification (NCBI taxonomy): domain Eukaryota; kingdom Metazoa; phylum Arthropoda; class Insecta; order Diptera; family Drosophilidae; genus Hirtodrosophila; species Hirtodrosophila alboralis. The sequence continues at coordinate 1,499,566 of JAWNNH010000195.1, read as the reverse complement.
GCGGATGCTGCACACTCTCTGCCTCCTGGGAACTCTCCGCTGCCGCTGCACTGGCGCCCATGGGCGGTATGGCTGCCACAGCCACCGCTGCGGAGCTAGTCGAGGGCATATAATCGGTATGGGATGATGTGGGCGATGAGGAGGCCATTGATTCCAAAGTGACGCTGCCAGCTGTAGTATGCACCTGTTGCTGTGGTGGCACCAATGCGGTGTTGCCCACCGCAGAGCTGCTGCTGCTACCCGAAGATGCAGCAGCTGCAGCGGCAGCTGCCGACGATGAGGTTGATGATGAAGTAGAAGTTGATGTGGATGTGGAAGTCGAGGCGCCCGACTGCTGCTGCTGCTGTTGGCTGGTGGGCAAGATGGCAGCAGTGCGACTATTTTGCACAGAAATGGGACGAATGCTGGCCAGAGGCGTTTCACCGCCACGCCATGGTGTCACTGTGGCCGATTGCTGTACTGTGGCTGAGCCGGACATGGGCTTGACATTGGCTGTGCGCGGCGAGGATTCAGAGATGTTGCCCTTTTCGGCCATGCCCACAGAGCTGGTCGATGGCTTTGTCGATTGTTGGGAGCCCAATTGGCGTTGCAATTGATTGATGCGCATGTGCAGGGATTCATTTTCGCGCATTAGACGTGAATTGATATCCTTGTTGCTGGCAATGTTCTCCTGCAGTTCCTTTTCCAGACGCAACACGGTTTCATCGTAATTGGTTTTTGTGGCAGCCAGCGTTGTCTCCTGGTTGGCTAGCTCCGTCTTGGTCAATGTTAGCTCCTGCAACAGTTGCTCAATCTTTTGCTTGAACTCCCCTGCGTTGCCGTTGCTGGTGCTGCTGCCGCTGGCATCTTGTTGCTCGTTGTTGGAGCGTGATTTGAGCTCATCGTGTTCCTTTTGCAGCTGTTCGTGTTGCTCTTTGCTGTTGCGCAACGAATTGTTTAGCTCATCCAGCTCGGAGCGCACTTTCTCCAGCTCGGCAACTGCATCGTTGCCGCCTGTTTGCGCCTGAAGGCCCATATAATAATCCTTGTAGCGTTTGGCCAGCTTGCGCAGCATAAGCTCCTTGCTGTCCTTATCCTGTATGATCTTATCCTTATTCTCAAGCTCCTCCTGAGCCTTTAGCAGCTCCTCCTCCTTTTGCAACAGTCGATTCTTAAGCTCCATTACATCCTGGGTCTGTCGTATATTCGCCTGTTTCAATGTGGTCGCTTCTTCCATTTGCTTTTTGCGTGCCTCGTCCTGCTGCTGCAACAGTTTATTCAATGCAGGCAGCTCATTGTCCAGGCGCACCTTCAGGGCGGACAGCTCATCGATCTGTTTCTTGTTCGCATCCTTTTCGGCGGTCAGCATTTTGGCCAGATGCTCACGCTCACCCTGCAAACGCTTGAATTCCTCTGGATTTCTGTTGCTCTTCTCGACCAATGCATTGGCACGTTGACGCCACTTGATGGCCTCGGTGCGCAGTGAGATGTTCTCCACGTTCAGTTCCTCAATCTTGGACGAGAGCTCCTTGTTGCTACACTGCAACGGGAACAGCTCCTTCTCAACGCTGCTTATGCGCTCCGTTAGCTCCGCGACACGTTTCGTTAGCGTATTGCGCTCCTCGCGCAAAATGCGATTGCTATCGGTGATGGCATTGAGGGTTTCTATTTTACGCAGCACAGCCTCATGCTTGGAGGCCGATACAACATCGGTTTCGCTCTTGGAGCGCTCCTGCTTGAGATAACCATTCAGTTCATCCACCTTCTTCTGCAATATTGTATGCTCAGAGACAAGGCGAGCATTCTCAGCCTTCAAAATGTCCAGTTTAGCTGAATACAAATCCTTCTCCTTGCGCAAAAACTTAATAATCTTCAACAGTTGCTCACTATTCTTAATCTCATCCACAGCGGACGAGCTATTCAAATCTGTTGTATCAGTCAATGAATCATTGATCATTGAGGAAACACTTTGATTGGCCGCAGATTGAGCAAGTGCCGATAGTTTTGTCGTCAATGCCTCAATCTGATCATGCAGACTGGCATTGAGCGCATTTAAATCAGCGGCACGTTTCTCCGACTCTTCCTTCTCCTTCTGCAACAGACTCTGAGCTTCGACATTTGCCTTTTGCAGCTCTTCGTTGGCAGTTTGCAAAGATTCACGACCGCATTTCAGTTGATTTAGTTCGTCTTGCACCTAAAAGATTTGAGAGTAAATGTTTTTATTTAGAGGTTTAAAAATAAAGCTTATAATCGTCACGGTTTTAGGAATAGTATATATTTAAGGACTTTCACACTTACCTTCAAGAAGTCAGCCTTGAACTTTGTCAGTTCCTGGATATCACTTGAATGCAATACCATTTCATTGGCATACTTGACTTCCACGGCATTGAGGGATTCGGCAAGCGATGAGTTCTCGGCACGCAGTGTGCGAATGGTGCGACCTGATTCCGTCAATTTCTCCAGCACTGTCTTGAGCTCCTCCTGAGCGGTCTTTAGCTGATCCGTTTGATTGGTGGACTTGCTCTGTTCGGTGACATTGGAGAGCAACGCCTCAGCTTCTAAATCGGTGACACGCGTCTGAAGTTCAGCGACAGTAGCTTCAAGTTTCTTGACCTTCTGCTCTGAGCTGGTCACAACATTGGCATGTATATCGTGCAAACGTTTAATTTCATTTTCAGCACTTTGAGACATCTTATAGAATTGATCGCCATGCTCGCGTGCCTTGGCCAACTCTTTGGTAAGCGATTCAATCTCAATTCTGGCCTGTTCGTATTTCAGCTCAAATTCACGTGCCTTTTTGTTGGCTGCTGTAATGGGATTCTCATCCTTGGATGGAGTTAGGCTCTCCTGCAATTTTTTGCTCAAATCATTCACTTGATTAACCTTAGCAGCGAGCTCCTCGCGAACGCCAATTAATTCTAGATGATATTTCTCAGCTTGTTGTCGTTCCTCCTCCTTTAATTTATGAGCAGTTTCTGTCTGACGTTTAAACTCATTGACAGTTTCACGGAATTTTTCCTCCTCCTCCTGGAAATGACGTCGCTGGGCAGACAATTCGCGTACAGTATCATCGAGACGCTGCTCCAAACGTTGGCGACCCTCTGTCTCCGAACGCTCCAGATTGGCCTTGATGAACTCCAAATTGTTCAATAACAATGCTTGGCTCTGATGCTCACGATGGAAGCCATCCTTTTCGGCCTGCATGCGGGCATTTGTGTCCTTGAGTATGCGATTCTCATGCCTCAGACTGTGAGTCTCAGTTTCCGATGTGACTTGCTTGCGATGCGATGTCATTATCTCATCCTTGAGCATATGAATGGTCTGCTCGTGTTTAATGATCGTCTTCTCATAGTTTTTATTGCGATCTTCAAGCGCTGCTATTTGCTGTTTATAGGTTGCAATGCCCTTGTGCAGCAGTTCCATTTGCTCCTTTTGGAATTCGGAGGCGTTTAAGAGTTTACAATTGATGGATGTCAGCTCGCGTACCTCTTTGCGCATCGAATCAAATTGATCCTGGACAAGAGCATCATTCTTACGCTTCTCGCTGGTATAGTAATCATAATTCTCCTTGAGTGCAGCATATTTCTTAGACTCATCCTCGAGCTGTTGCTCCAGGCTGCGTATGCGTCGCTCTAACTTAGCCTCTGCCTCAAGTTTAACCGAATTTTCTTTTGCTTTGGCCACATCCGTTTGTGTCTCATCTATTAATATGGTAGAATCGTCTAGATCTATTATCTGGCTGCCCAATTTCTTTTGTGATTCGAAATAGAACTTTTTATAGCGCTCACATTTGGCCATCAATGTGGAAATTGTGTTGTTCTTTTGTGTTAGCGTCTCTTCCATTTCAAGCAAACGATTTGTAGCCTTCTCGAACTTTTCTATATAGGACTTTAATTGTATTTCATCGTTCTTCAGCTCATTGGCCTCCAGTTCAGTCGTTAGTTCACGTATCATTGACAATAATTTGACATTTAGCTGTTGCAATTCGGTTATCGATTCAAATGTAACCAGATCCCGGCTAATCGCATCGCTCGAGTTGTTTATAATGCTCGGTTGACTCTGATTGTTACGCGATCTTGTGACGCCAGCACGTAAACAATTGAGCTCATCCAGCAGCAGACAGACTTGTCTACTTAGATCAACTTGGGATTGCTTCAGTTTCTTGTTCTCCTTAACATGACGCGACACATCGAAATTGGACTGCTCCAGCTCCTGTTCAAGTGTCATTTTCTTCTCCATCAGCTCGTCGCGTTGATGCAACAGCGAATTGTGTGCATCTCTCAGTGTATGATAGGCTGCATCTTGTTTCTGAATAACCGGTGCCCGTTCATTGATCTCATCCAGAATGGATTTGATTTGCAATTGAAGTTGAGCATTTTCACGCTTTTGTGCCTCCAGCTCTTCGGAATTCTTGGCATACAGAGAGTAGAGCTCAGTAAGAGACATATCGGAGCGCATTAGGCGATTGGCAACGGCCGCTGTGGGCGCCAGCTTGCAAATGGCGCTCTCCAAGCTCTGCTCTTGTGCCTCCTTCAACAAATCGTTAGCATGTTCAATTTCTGTCTTTAGTGAATCAATAGTTCTGTTCATAGCAATCAATTCTTCGGCATGTCTTTGCTTTGTCAGCTGATATTCAGTTTCCAATTCACCATATTGATCGGTTGTTTCGGTTAGCATGCGTTTCAATTCCGATATGCCCTTAAGGAGCTCATTGCGTTCTGTAATATTCTCGGTTTCAGTGTTCTTATAGATCTCGGCCAACTTCTCTTTAGTATCTAGCTCTTTTTTGAGCGTATCCACAAACTTTTCGGTTGCCGTATTGTGCTGGAACATTGTATCATTTAGATCCTCAATTTTCTTGTTCAAATCTTCAATGGTCTTCGAGTATTGGGCATTCTGGCCTTGTACTATCTGTAGCTCGTCGGTTTTCTCCTTGAGCTGCACTTCCAGATGCATGGTGTTCAAGGAATGATCACGTCGCAGGTTTTGCAACTCTGCGTTACTGCGATTCAAATCGCTGCTCAGCAATTGTATCTCATTCTGCAACATGGCACGCTCGCTCTCCAGTCGCCGCTCCCTGATGTCCAGGGACACCTCCTTGCTCTGCACCTCATCGAAATGGGCAATTGCCTCACACTTGGCGGTGATGGCGGCTCTCAGTTGTTGCTGATACGTCTGCAGATCCTGTTTGAGACGTTCTAACTCACCATTTTGGCGCTCGATAACCTTAAGGAGCGAATCGCGTTCATCGATAAATGTTACCTTCTCCTTGCGCAGTGTGGCCACATTTTGATCGTAGTTCTTAACCGATTCCTGCAACTGGTCACGCTCAGCTGAAACTTGATCCAGCTGAGTACGCAGTTCAGTCACATTTTGCTCAAAGTTGGTAAACTTTAACTGATTATCAAGAATTTGGCTGTTTAGCTCCTCATTCTTTTGCTCCGTTTCACCTAAAGAGAGAAAAAGGCGACGGAGTTTAGTGCAAATTATAAACAATTGTTTAAGAATCTTTAGTTGGAACAATAGCTTTGCATTTCTGGAACATATTTTACATATAAAACCTTACATTGCACATGAGTTGCATGTATTCGATTATTGTTTATAAGCAAATATTGCTTGTTTGCAATATGTCTGCATTATAACATTTGCAAATAACAAATTGTTCACCCTCCACTTTACTCACTAAGACGATGTGCGGCAGCTCGTTCTTTGCAATACTCATCAAAAAAGCCGTCTAAATAAGTCTTAAATTTTTCCTGCACGCCGGTTGGCAACTGCTCCAGTTCATCTGGTGCAAATATGTTTGCCAACGACGGCGGACCACTAAGATCCATAATTGGAATGATTTTGTTTTAATAATAATATGTTATGTTCACGTTTATTTAAAAATTAGTCGCATAAAACAAAATTTTGCAAACGACGCGACAGACTCTTGGCGAAAATTACTATATTTGTCAGTGTGTACACATTAGGCAGTGTGTACACACATTACTCGCGTTTTAATAAATATTTTACTTGACACTTTACTTTCTCATATGCCGGCTTTGCTTTTGCATAAAATCATGTGTCGAAATTGCACATATATTTTTAAGTTTCATAAATACAAATATTGCACTTACTTAGACGATTTGCAGCTGCGCGTTCCTTGCAATATTCATCTGAAAATTGTTGAATGTACGTCGACAATTTGCTTTGTATGTCGTCTGGCACTAGCTGCAATTCCTCCTGTTGCAAAATATTGCCTAAAGACTGTGGGCCTCCAAAGTCCATGTTTAATACTATGGTTTTTAACAAATACAAAACTTTTTGAACGTTTTCCTTTAATGTAAATTAATTTTATTGTATTCTTTGTAAAAAGCAGCGCGCGACTGTCTCGCAGCGTTCTAAACCATATCGACTTAGGGATGAAACTATATTAATACTATCGGAATGTTGTAGTGTTGGAAAAGACTTACTTTTAGGAGGCAGTTTTAATCTAATAGCACTGTTTGTGGCGCGCAATTTAAAAAGATTTTACATAGATGAAGTAGTCTGTAAAGTTTACAACTATAAAATTGGCAAATGTTTAATCAGTTTTCTAAATATGATCCTAAAATGTAAAATTTGGCAATACCTAAAATATGTGCCCTACGTAATTCGTACACTCCTTTACTTTATAGAAAATACTTCAAGTTATTCAAGTATCTGCTGGTTATACCTACCGCAGCGGCTGCTTCACCAGTCGGGTATTGTACACAACGACCCCATCACATTGGCTTACATAACCATAGCATAGCTGCAACCAAAAACGTTGAAGTAAAACCAACAGACAGCAATCAACATCAATGTGTGTGCTTCAGCTTCATTCAGCGGCTGGTGCAGAGGCAAAGGTAGAGAGATACAGAGTCTGGACCAACGTGTGCCGCGCTTCAATCTCTGATAAGAGTCAACTGCACCTACAGCGAAACCCTGTGCGAGCAGCAGCGTACACTGAGCAAAACCATAAAGACGCCAATCAGCAGACTGGCTGTGTGGCCAACAAAATTTCTTACAGTGCAACGGGAGGGCGATCTGCTTATCAATAATTTGTATTCCTTTTTGGCTGCATTTAAGCAGAGATTCGCTGGCGATAGCAGCTCAAGTGTCACACGCCCACATTTTTGGAGCAGCAATGAGCCCAAGCGGGTTATAGGTTGTTCGTTTGCTTGGACCCCGGTTTTGTTTTGGTTTTTTTTTTGTTGATGCTGCGGCCTGCCCATCCATTTGCACATGCGCCACGCCAATAAACTTGTACCCACCACCGAGGCACGCTTTGATCCTCATCCTCAGTCTCCCGACTTCAACTCCAGCTACGACTCAAAGGCGGTCGGCACACGCTTGTGCTGTGTGTGTTTTGTTTTTCTTCTCTTTGCTTTTGTCCAGTCTGGTTTGGGCCTGGGCCTGGGCCTGGGCTCTGGCCCTGGCCTGTTGCCTCGCAGCCTCGCTGCACTGCGCGCATAAATCGACGAACCCAGCAAGCGCCGGCGGCAATTATCGCGATGTGATAAACAAATATTTTGCATCTAACCCACGTCGCCGGCGCACTCTGTTGTATGTGTAAGGAGCAAAGTTTCTGGTATTCTGGCGCTTAATTATGAACTCTCTGCCTGCATTTTGCGCTTTTTTTTGGCATACTCGGAATATGTGTGTATTAATGCTTTACGCGTGGCCAAATGCACTTTTATCTGGCTGCATAGTTGTTGGTAAGGGTACCTGGATACCTGTGCCTGTGCCTGCCAGTTGCCTCATTCGTTCGGTCTGGCCAGGGCTTGGCTTGGCCTCACTGGTTGCAATATGCAATTTAGAAGCTTATCGCTGCTTGGATACCAATCAGTCGGCTTTTTGGCTGTATGCAAAGTGGGTGGAGAATGAAATAAAAATTAAATATGGCTCTATTTGAATATTAATATTTTTTGGGAGGCAGGTTTTTATTTTCGGGCTAAGTATATGCTGCTGGAAAAATATATAAGTATCAGTGGCTTGAAATAATATTATAGCCAAACTTTGTGTCAATTTGAATGTTAAAAATTCCGCCTAATAATGATATTTTAACATTCATCGTATTAGTGATGGCATTATTTTTTTAAACCATAAATAAGTGTCTATAATGAGCTGCTCTGAGGTTAGAATGAAACATTGTTTAAAATAATACATTCTGTTAGTTAAATCAAGCAATTTGACAAAGTTTACTTGGTTTTTTAATTGTTAGTTTTCAAAATATTCAACTGTTCAGTAAATGGGTTTGAAATTATAATTTATTTTTAAATAATTTTTTATTTAATAACTTTCAATGAAATCTGTAATATGTGACAGATTAACAACACGCTGATTTACAACAATTTTTGTTTAATTAAAAATTAATTAGTTAAAAGTTAATTGAATATAATATTCCAAAACTTTTTATCAAATGTGTATAATATCATTGTATAGATCTTCTGATAACTTTATATGTAGTATATTAAGCGAGGCTACAAAAGTTCCGCATATTATAATATTTGCATATGCCGCCCTGAGCGTCTATGTGTGTGTGTGTGTTTATGTGTATATGTTAGCCATGTATTTGGAGCTGTCACACACACACACACCAATACCATGCCGTTTGGGGCAACCCACCAATTGAAACAAACCAAATGCAAAGTCGTCTCTCCCACAACACATTAAATAAAAATACAGAGAACAGGTTTTTGGGCTTTCAGTGTATGCGACAGCTGCCCAGAGCTCTGTATAGAGACTACTCGGCGGAGTAGTAGCTCTCGGAATATATACGACAACGTTGACGTTGTTGTTGTCGGAGAAGGAATATTAAATAAGTTTGTTTCAGTTGATTCAAAAGAACTTGCCGCATGCCTGTTGCTTGGTTGTTGCTGTTGTTGTTGCTCGGTTCGGAGATCGGAGATCGTCTCTTTGGGCACACTTGCCCCAGAATGAGACTGCGTTCGTTCCGCTTTGCTGGGCAGCTGACAGTGTCAGAGTCGTTGTTGTAGTCGCTCTCTGGGGTCTGGTCTCTGGGTTGTTCTCTGGGTACTCTGCTCTGTTGACGCTGCTCAGCTTCAAGCTGGGCCAAGACTGCGTCAAAGGTTTTGCTGCTCGTGCGCATTTTGGCCTTATGCATTCGACAACGACTTTGACTCGGATCGTTTTGGAATCGGTTGTTTGGAACGACAAACTGAGTCAGAGATCGCTGTATCTGTTGCCGCCGCAGTCGCAGTCGCAGTTCATAAGCCTGAGAGAGAGGCAATCGCAAGCGCAGTGTAACAGTTTAAGCCAAGTTTGCCATTTGGTTGTTGCCAGTTAGTTAGCTTGCGATACGTCAACGGCGTGGTTCATGTGGCTCTGACTTGGCCAGCTCAAAACAAATATCACCAAACAGCAGCTGCTGCTGCTGCTGCTGCGGATCGCGTTTATAATCATAATCGTATATATATCTACATACAACAACGTGTAGCTAGAGTTGTATATCTGTATCTGTATCTTTTTGCTATAATAGTATATAGGCCCGGTTATATGCCAATGCGTTGTGCTGTGCATTTTCCCAAGAGTATTGTAAAGTTGTGAGCCAAAGGCAAAAACAACAGCAACAACAACAACAACAACAGCGACGGCAAACCCGACAGCGGTTTGTCTGTGTTTTTTTTCGGTTTATTTGTGAAATGTTGAAGCCCTTGATTTTAAGCACCAGATACGTTCATTAGTCGTCGCAAGACTTTTCGTGATCGTAAACGCGTTGCGCCAACCTCTCTTGATCTTGGCCAGCTGTGGGATAGCCAACCAGAGTGGTATCAAAAAAATATATAAATAAAACACTGCAAATTCATAAAATTCACAAAATATAAATCCAAAACCAGTGACAAGTGTTTTAAAGTGTGTATGTGTGTTTGTGCTTTTAATTATGTTAATTTGCATGCAAATGTTGTGCAATTAAATTAAATGTTAAATCATTGCAAAATCTGCAAAGAAATAAGTGCTTAAATGTGGGTTAGGGCCTAAAAACTAGCACAAAAATTAAAACACCCGCACAACAAATAGACACAAATTCACACATGCCAGTTAAAAGACAACAACAACAACAAAAGTTATACCAAGTTCCATTCAGAGACGAATGAGCAAATTTATGGTTGGTACTCGGCGTACTCTGGGCCAAATTGTACCACGGCCAGCAGTTGGTTAGGGAAAAAACTAACGGAATAATGCAACATTAAGCAAAATGCTGCTGGCCCTGCTAAAGCTAAAGCAAAGCCTAAACCACCAACACCACCGCCGCCAACAACAGCAACAGCTAACACGAGAACCACAGCAACAACAACAACAACAACAGCAACCTGCAACCATCGTCGTCGTCATCATCACAGTCACCGTTACCACGAACGTAGCTGTTGTAGCTGGTGCTGTGTAGCCGTATAAAATGGAACCCTCATATGATCACGAACATCCACATCATCTGCTAACAAATTACAAGTAATATTTACATTTTTCCCATGCTAAAAAACAAAAAAAAAAACAGAAAAAATAAATTTTTTTTTCTCGCTGTTTAATTATATCCAACCGTAGCGAAGATACATATCTTCCAAGATAATAACCATAATGAAAAATGGGAAAACGCATTGGTAGTGGTGAAGAAATTCTCTAGATGTCTCGTATATGTCGCTATAGCTCTCCTATATACACACACACACACAGATATAAATATATATACAGTTGGACTATGACGGGGGGTATTTCAAGACTTAGTCACACAGATACAAAGCTAGAGATACAGATACAAAAACAAAGTTTAAAACACGACAGCAACAGCCACAGCGACGGGGATGTTAATGTATACATATAGTTACAAATATACATATATATATATACATAAGTATATTTACGAAAGTTTGCTTAGATTTGTATATTTTTTTTCTGAGTGTGGCCCCAGTTTTTCCAAGACACAATCCCCGCTCCTAACTATTTAGTATACAAACTTATAAAGCACTTGCACTTGTATGCGTATGTCCGCTTTTCGTTTCACTGTGTGAGTTCTGTGTGAATATGTAAATAGTTAGAATAGAACCATCTTGACTGACTCTCCAACAATAAATTCAAACTTACAACCTCAACTCAGTGTCAGACTCGGACTCGAAATTGGTCAAGTGGAAAGTAAACCAAGAGAAGAACGCTTTGGCCATGCGGCTGCTCTTGGTCAAGCAAGAAAGTTGAAAAGTCTGAGAAAAATTCAAAAAGTCACTATAAAACATTGTATATATATATGTTATATACTTATGTATATAAGTTGGTTAGAGGTAAATGGTAGAGAGGTCACCATGCGGTTTCGCTCATTAAAATGATTTAGTTTTGATCTAAGCTCTTTGATAGTTATGCATGATATTTACATAGCATTAAACCAAACATTTAACTAAATAACTATATCAAGCGACGGGCTTAAGTTTAAATCTAAATAAAGTTCCACAATTAAATGGAATTTTTGAAAATTCTCAGAAAGGTTCATGCAATCAAAAAAAAAATCAAATATTTTTAAGCGAAACATTGTCAAATATTTTGTCACATTTTTCGGAATCATATTGTTTTTTTTGGACATCCTTAGCACATGACAAATGCTTAGTTGACAATATTTCAACTTGGCTTTATGTCGTTCTTTGATGTTGCTCTATAAATCAATTCGCCTAATTGGTCAACACATCAATTTAGCCAACTTTCAAACTGGCTAACTTAAGCAACAATCTCAATTGATTTGCATTTTCTGAATCACAATAGAGCTGCACGTATTGTATTATATACAACATTTAACGAGCTAACTTAACTATAAAATAGATAATCATTTTGAGTATTGTAATTCCGTTTCGACATATAGTTCTATAACAATCCACATTAAAAATGGTATGGGCTAAACAAATTAGGTGCTAAAAGATTTATTTTTCCTCTCTGGAATTAACTGGAGCTATCTTATAGTTAACTTTTTTTTTTTTGCAAGAATTATAAATAACATGTAGACAAGTTAATTGCAAAGTTAATTAATAATTTCCCTGTATCATTATTACTATGCAAATTAATTCTGTGTTATTAAATAGAAGTGTTGAAATCTTTAATGATATTTAAGCATGTGGATAATTGGTTAGACTCTAGATTAAAATTGTGAAAATTGTTGGAAAGCTATTTATAATAATTGAGCTACAAAGAAAGACTAACACTGCTAACTGAAGCTGATATTTTGCTTATGATTTTTTTTAAATTGCTTAAAATTATGAATTAATAATTCTAATAGAAAAAATAAATATAAACATCTTACAATAAAATCAACATAAGCAGTATTTTGAAGTAGATATTTAATATTTAAATTGGTTGCAATAAAATTTGTAAAGTTGATAAAATTCTGAATTTATAATGCTAATAGGAAAATGGAAAAAAATATATATAGACTTCTTACAATTAAATCGGCATAAGCTGTATTTAGAAGTAAATATTTAAAGTTAAATTGATTACAATAAAATTTGTGAAGTTGATAAAATTCTGGATTTATAATGCTAATAAAAAAAAAATAATATAAACTTCACACAATTAAATTGGCATAAGCTGTATTTAGAAATAGTTATTTTATATTTTAATTGGTTAGAGTAAAATTTGTGAATATTCTAAAATGGCATTAATAATTGGAAATTTTTAGATTATAAATAGGTTATAAAATTAGTGATATATATATGATATTTAATTGGAAAATTAGTGAAAAAATTGGATTAAAATATTACACTTTGTTGTAAAGATATTCAATACAAGCGGGTTACTTTCTGAAGCTCTCAAATTAAAAAAAAAAATATCTATACCATACCAAATAATGTTACAATATTTAATAACCCTATATATACATACATATATATCTTTATATATAATGCTATGCCAGTCTTGGTATGTGCGTGATAAAATCCATTACATTTCAGTACATTTTTCTTAAGTTTTTTTTTTTTTTTGCTTTCGTGCTTTAAAAATGACTTTGTGTGTGAGAACTGGGTCTTTGGTTGTTTCTTCTTGGGTTGGCGACGGGTAGTAAACCTCATAAGCCGAACTCATTCGCAGCGTTTCCACTTCGGATGTGCGAGCACCTCGTGCATTGGTTGATCGGGGGCTTTAACAAAGAGAGCGCTACCACAAGCTCCAATGCGATCGTTTGCTTCATTAGTTTAATTATATATACATACATATATGTATGTGTATCTTTATGTACATATGTGGGCATCCATAAAATGCGCGCATGCGTATAGAGTGAGAACTGAGATACGCAAAAAAAATAACCCGGAGCTCGGTCTTATTACTCAGGTGGGCACTCTGATTCGTTGGCACAGAGTTAAGCCACAGGTAGCTGGCTTTTTCTACTTACCTTTAAGTTTTGCGTTTACCTTCACGCTGATATTGTTGTTGTTGCTGTTGCTCTGTTCGGTTCATTAAAGCAGCGACGAACGCGCTAAGATGGCGGTTCCCGGGGCCGGATGCTGTTTATGCTTATTGGTCAACAGCAACACACACACACACTATTCTATAGCTATACCTATATGCATATGTATGCGTAACGACTGCGTCGTTAAGCTATTCCAGTACATCACACCTGGGCCGCAGTCGCCTTGGCACCAGCACCAGCACCACCAACAACAACAGCAACAGCAACAACAACGCAGCAGCTTAAAACCACAGTCCACAGGTCTTGGCCTGGCCTGCACCGTACCCCGCGTACCCATCTCCCTTCCCTTACCTTTCCATACTCCATGCCGTTCCGGCCAGACTGGTTTTTTGTAAAGGCAAACTGAAATGAGTAGGAAACAAATGTATTCGGGTTTTGGGGCGCCTGGCACCACCATCAGCCAATAGACTGCAAATGGAGCAGAGCAGATGCTGCATCTTGTGGCAGGCCACACCCACCGTGTGGCCACAAAAAACCAAAATGGCTTTTATTACCACGTTTACAAAGCGTTCAACAACAACTCAGCTCAATATGGCCGTCAAAAATGTAAAACGATTTTAATTAATGCGTTTAAAATTAAGTTACGCTTATAAATAGTTGCAATTACTATAACAAACGATTTGGAGGGATTTGTGAGAAGAGTTAAACTCAATATAAGAATTTTTACTGTACATTATTTCATGAAATACTTGAATGGATCTTTTTATATGGCTTACAAATTTTAAAATCTCTTGGTTAAATTTTAATAAGAAGTTTTAATTTGAAAGGTTAAACCTTTATTTGCATTATTGCTAACACATAAAACTAATATTCTTATAATTAGAGATCCAGGTTTGGATCCAAATATTGAAATACTTACTTAAATATAAACTGAAAACATTTAAAAACGTTTATAAATTTTTCTGTTGTTCTCTTTGGAAGACTGAGAGTTTTAACCAATTCCTTCCTACTGATAATGATATGTATATTCTTTGCTTCTGATAAGCTTCATATTTATCAAATTTTGTAAAGTTTCTAAGAGCGATTTATAGCTGGGAATAAACAAAAAAAAAAATAACAAGCAGACTAAAAAAATCTCCTAAAGAACAAGTCACAAAAATCATAAAAAAAAAGAAATATTAAATTATTAGAAATTACTGCTGTACAGTTTCCAAAATCTTTTTTTATTCAGGAAAACTAGTATATTTTCGGAACTTTAACTTTACTGATAATAATAGTAAAGTCATAAGTTTTGATATTTACATTGTATGTAAATTATAATCTTATGTTAGTTATTCTGAGATATTTAAATTTATCTTTTGGAAAGCATTAATAGGGTGTTTTTTGAGTATAATATTGACGTACTTAAAATATTTAAGTTTAGATCTCAAACTATTTTCTAGTTTTAGCTACAAATATAGCTTTAATATCTGTAAATTAATATTTTTTATTTATATGAATTCATGGGTAAAAATTGTGGGATATATGAAAAGTAAATTCCTATTTTTCAAACTTAGTATAAAAAAACATTTTAGCGCGCCTTGACGCAGGTTCTAAAATTTTTTTAAAAATATTTTAAAATATTTTATAAGATGATAACATGTATTCCCATTTACTAATAGTGTGTTTCATTTGAAAAAGTATTCCGATTTTAAAATATAATATAACTTAAAACTCTATGAACTAATTCTTACAATTTAAAATATTAAAGATATATATAAAATATTAATAAGTTTAGTAGTATATTGGTGTATAATAATGAATATAAATATTAAAAGTTATAGTATAGTATAAAAGTATAGTTCACACGTGCCAAATGTTCATCATAATCTATGTTTTATTCCTAGACATACCAATGAAATATTATTAGAATTTTCTCTACTCGCGTTTGTAGACAAGAAAGCAAATATTTATTGTAAGATATTTGGAACGTGTGAACATAGCACTCATGTGAGAGAGTCTATAAAAGTGCATATATAGATATATGTATAAAAACTAACTTACTTTCGCTGGAACTCTGGCAATCTCTATCTAAAAGATGAATAGCTAATGAGCATATTTTGTTAATATGAATTGTTGGAAAACTTTAATTCTTATAATTAAAAGAGGAAATATTGAAAGCGTTGGTTGAAGAAACAAAAATAAAATGCCGCCGCTTTTTTTTTGCATCTTTTGGGTAGATAGGGAGGGTATACAGGGAGGGGTATTGGAAACTTAAAAGGATGTTGTCGCTGCAGCGACACATGAATCACAATATGCTAAAGGGCTGACACTCTCTCCAGATCAATGCGGCTTCTGAATGAAGTTTTGGGGCTTGTTAAGGCCAAAGGCAAAGTTGCCTACTTTGCGGCAGCCGCAAGTTGCTCGTTGCCTGTTGCCTGTAGCCAGTTGCACGTTGCCAAGTTGCCAAGTTGCAGCAACCGGCGCAAAGATATTCAAGACGCAGTTGAAGCCACCAGCAGAGACATCGTTGCGGTTGTCGTAAACAAAACGTTGCACAGTCCCCGAGAATAGCGCGGACGTTCAGTACTTGGACAGCAGACAGGAAGACAGTGGACACTGGACAGTGGACACGGGACGTTGGACAGAGGTAGGTGAACGTTGCAGAGGCAACAGCAACAACAACAACAACAACGAGTAAGACAACGACAGAGGAGCGGACAGAGGACCGCAATGTGGAATATGTGGCATTTTGCAAAGATGTTGACATTTTGCGCGCATAAAAATGCCAACTTACCGGCCACTGTATGTGTCCTATTTTAAAATCAGGGCCATGGCTAAGACGCTGCCAGAGCCAGAGCCAAAACTGAGTTGGGGCTAAGCTAAAGCCAAAGCCATTGGCAGCAGCCGACGCCGCCGACGTCGTCGTCATCGTGGATCGTGAGCTTGCGCTTAGGATAAAGCAAAGCCCCAAGTCAAAGCCAGGAACCAGTTGGACAGGCGTACAGATCAGGACGGTATAATTTTGTGTACCTTCGCAAAGTATTTAGCAGCAGCAGCAGCAGCGGCAGCGGCAGCCGCAACCGAATATCAAAAACGTAACGATGTCACCAGGAACCCTCAATAAATTATCCAGCTGCGGTATGGGCCAAGAGTTTCAGCTTCAGCTACAGCTTCAACCTGGGGCTAGGTCTGACTTTTGCAGCCTTAGCCTCTTGAAGTTTTGTCGGCTTTTGGCCAAAGTTTTGGCCACAGAAAGCTAAAACTAGAGCGCCTAGTTGCGCCAAAGGGGCTACAGCCTGAAGCTAACAATTAGGCCGAGCTCTTGTTCCAGGGCCCCAAGTTGGTAGGCAAAAGAGCCAGACAGGCAGACAGGGCCAACTTCAGCTTCGCAAGACAATAGACCAAAAGTGTAGTGGGCAGCAATAAATTCAAACGGTAACAAATCGAGTTGGGGCCAAGACACGCACACACGGCCTGAAAAGCGACAGAGAGTCGGAGACAGTATTCGGAGGGCAGGGGAGGAGAACTCTGGGTTCTCCCTTAGGGAGCGAGTCTGAAGCTGAGCTTTGGTAATATTTAAACTTGTCTCGTTTGGCTGCTGCTGCTGCTTCTGCTGCCGGTTCGTTCTGCTTGAATTCCTGGAAGCCGAATTACTTTGAAATGTGTCGATATGTCGCAACTTTTAAAAGTTATGCATAAAGGTCTGGGGCCTCCGAGCCGTAGCATCCATAGCTCCTGCTCCAGCTTCAGCTTCAGCTTCAGCTACAGCTTCTTTGCTTACTCTGCAACCTGGCGACGGTGGCACTGGTTCAGTGGTTTGGCGGTGCGGCCTCCTTTGATAATACAATAGCTGCACGCGCCCAATTTACATTTATGTCCACTGACATTAAGGAGCGCAACATTGCAGCAGCCTTCGAGTTTTGGACCTGGTCCAGTTTCAGACCTTCGTTCTCCCTTTGCCTCTCATCCTCCATCTGTTCATACTCGAATCTCCATTCTTTTAGCTTTGTGGTGTCTGAGATAAACGCAAAATTTTTACCATTTTATTTTTATTATGCGTGCTCGCAATGAACGTGAAAATTGCCAATGTATTTAGCAGCGATTTTAAATATCATTATAAGACAAACATCGCCGACATTTCTTTGTCATTCTACGTTATTTAAAACAGTAGCTCATAAAAACATTGAGAAACATTGTTAAACGATTTAATCTTTAATTAGGCATTGTAGAACATCTGGTGGTATTTAATACTTGCGCATTCTTTTAAGAGGTTTATATAAACAAACAAATAAATAGCTTACGGCTAGGGTATTACATTAAATGACTATTTGCTAAATTAAAATTAAACCTTTACCTTACTATTTACGTTATTAAAATAAAACATACGTTACGTTATTTAAATAACAAAAATTAAAACAATAATTCAATTTACAACTCTATTAATATTAAGCTTATTTAAATGTATAACTCTTTTAAGTCTTTGTTCATCTTCAAGATTATCTGAACATTAAAACTTAGGGGTTTATTTTTATCAATTCAGTGGTACTCATTTCAATAAATTTTTTTTTTTTTTTTTTTAAATATTTTTCTCTTGGTTCTTCTTATACAATTTAAAAATATAATGAGCATTTCCAAAGCCTATTAAATTTTATTTCTAAAACAATAATAAATAATTAAAAATTGTGATTCTTATTATAACACTCGATTCATTATAGTTATTACAAAACGTTTTTTTGAGGTAGTTTCTTTTTACGAAAAAATTTAAAAAATTTTATCAAAAAAATTTCAAACAAATTTGAGTTCTCTTCTTCCATAAAATTGTTTAAATTTAAACAATTCTATGCTTAGTTCTTTGGCCATATTCTCATGCTCTAAATTAATTTGAATTTTAAATTTTATTCATTTCAGAAAATGCTAATTTTTTTAATAATTTTATGATGGGTTACTCTTTCCCTTACACTATAAAATAAATAAAGCTTTTAAACATTTTATAAAGTAGAAATATACATTTTTAATCAGTTGCAGATATCTGAAAACTAGTGAAGACAGAACGGAGAAAATTAAATTTTTACTTAAAACACTTGTTAAATATTACAAAATTTTTAAAGTGCAGTATTCCGAAAATCTAAAAAAATATTTAACTCTTATAACTTTGTTAAAACTGATCCGATTTTTTTTCTTTTTCAATTTTTTTTTTTAATTAATTAAGTTATTTTAAATAGTATTATTAATATTTTAAAATATAATTTAAATATTTTCTGTACTTTTCTTTTATTAAATATTATAAAATTATTCTCTAACAATTGCAGTGCAAAGAAGTATCCGCATGTATCCCGAACGCCTGAATACAGCCACTCAACTGTTGGAAGCGATTATCCGGAACATGTTGGCTACTTGGCCGATGGACGACTGCTGCACGAGAGTCCCAACGATGGCATCTACCATGTGCGGCAGGGCAGCGAGCACTCCTCGCCCAGTCTCCACTCACCAGCCATACAGAGTGCCGGCTATGACAATGAGCACTCGATGAATGAGGCAGCGCTCTCAGTGCACAGTCACAGTCACTCGCCGATGGTGTCCAGTGGCTATAATGTGGGTGGAGGCAGTGCTTCATTGATTAACAGTAATATACAGCTGCTTGGCGGAGGCGGTACATCGGTGTTGAATAAGTTCTTAACGCATCCGCATCAGGAGGAATGCGCTGGTGCATCGCACTCGCCAATTGAGTCGGCGTCCATGTGGAGCTACGACTACAAGGGTGATATATGTGCGCCCAATTGCGGCTATCTGGAGCGGCACAAGGCCATGCCCAGCGATTTGAAGTACAGACCAGGCGGTAATCAGTCAAAAAGTGCCAAAGAGTCGCGCATTCGCCGGCCAATGAACGCGTTCATGGTGTGGGCTAAGATCGAGCGCAAGAAGCTGGCCGACGAGAATCCCGACCTGCATAATGCGGATCTCAGCAAAATGTTGGGTAAGTCAAAAGGAAAATATATAAATTATATTAAATTCTAATGCTGCTGCTTGCCTCCCCCCTCCCCGCAGGCAAAAAGTGGCGCTCGCTGACGCCGCAGGATCGAAGGCCCTATGTGGAGGAGGCGGAGCGTCTGCGTGTCATACACATGACAGAGCATCCAAACTACAAATATCGACCCAGGCGGCGAAAGCAATCCAAGCTGCGCACCATGCAGCCCGGCAAGGAGCAACCTGAGTCGTCACCCAACACAGCAGCGGGCGCAACCAAGACAACGTCCAAATTGTCAACGCCACCGCTGGCGACAGCCACCAGTGCCACCAGCTATAACACGCCCACCGATGACAGTCGCAACTCTACGCCCCAGAATGTGGGCGGCCTCTATGAGCAGCCGCTGAAGCCCAGCTATTCGCCCAGCTCCGTGGATTGCTACAGCAATGCGGACAGCACGGAACAAATGGAAACCTTGGCTGCCAACTGCAATGAATCCTCACCAGCTGCAACCAACAGCAGCTACGATAGCTCACTGCTGCTCAAGAAGCTAACAAAGCCAGCGACGACTTCGAGTCGTGCGAGCAAGCAGCGCAATGAGAAGCTCTCCAAGGCGGAGGATAAAGCCAAGACACAGCAGCAGCAGCAACAGCAGCAGCAGCAACATCAGCAGCAATCGAGCATGTATGCCTCTTATCCCTTGGCCAGCTCTGTGGCTGTTGTGGCAGCACGTGGCATGTATGTGACTTGCAACAATCGTGGTCTGCTGGATCATGGGCATTCCGTTAAGGGCACATTCTATCCGCCCGTGTCCAGTGCGGACGATGAAGGCAGCAGCTCCATGCGTGGCAATAGCAACACATTGCAACAGCACTGCAGCAGCAGTTCCAACAGCATGCCATTGGTCACCACCAGCGCCAGTTCCAGTGTGAATGTGTTAGCTGGCAGCGATCTGAGCAGCTATACTGTGGCCATGGCTGAGAGCAACTTCAGCAGCAGCGGCGGTGGCGGCGGCAGCGCCAGTCTGCGCCTGAGCATGAATGAACTGGGCGCCCTATCCAACGAATATCTGCCCAGTGTGAATGCCAATGCATATGGCATGCAGTATGAGGATTTTCTGCGCTATCAGACCAATGAGCTGGACTATGACCAGCTCAAGGAGACGCCAGATGGCGGTGCACAGAAGTGCGCCAAATATCCGGATACCAATCATAATTACGATGACTATGAAGCGGAGGCCTATAATAATGCCATGTTATTGACAGCGCCGGGGCCACCAACTGGCACCAGCTACTACACCCAGTTGCCCTATTCGCTGGCCAGCGGTGCATGTGCTCCCACTGGTCTGACCGCCTTTCCACTGCAGTTGGCAGTGCCATTTCAGCAGACGGCAGCTGGAGGAGGCGCTGCCAGTGCATATGGCCAGCCCATGCAGAGCAGCTATCTGCATTATGGTAACTATTATGATGCCAATGGAGCAACCACACAGTTGCTGCCACAACAGACAACAACAACAGCAACAACGCAAGCAGCAACCGCAGCGCCAGCGCCGCCGCCAGCAACTTCTGTAGCAGCAACTGGAGCTACAATGACCATGCAGCATCATCATCATCATCATCCACATCATGCACATCATTTTGCAGCCAATGGTGCATTGGCAACAGGCAGCTCCAATCCTGGCATGGTGGGCGTCAACGAGATGCTGTTCGAGCAACAGCAGCAGCAACAATTGCAGCGCAAGGATGATGAGATTAGCAATATATTGGCGGGAGTGCGTAAGACCTGTTACAGCAATTGATAAGGATCTGTATCGAGTCAGAGCTAGCTGGTCAGGATACAGCCTGAGCTCTTGAAATTTGTTATATTTGAATGTAGAGTTGTAGCGCTTGGTTTAGGTAGCTTCTAAGAAGAATTGCTCCTCTTTATAAATTGTACAATAAATGTTTAGAGTTTTTTATCATAATATATCTACATCATATAAAATATGTTTAGCTGTAAGTTTTAGCTGGCATTGAAATAAAACTGAAATTCGCTATGAATGTGGAATCCATTTGTTGACCATATGACAGCTGACACTGTCCAACCAATACACAACATTTGCCAAGATTTCAACGTCTGCGCACTTCATTCCATCCACACAGCATCAGTTTGTAGGAAAAGAAAAAAAACCGAGTAAGAAGGAAAAAAAATTTTCTCTTCTTGCTGCGGTGCTGGATTGAAGCATTTCGTTACATAAAATTCCTTAAAATATTTTTCAAATAATTCGATATATATATATATTTTTTTTCCTGAAGAGATGCAGTTGCAGTTCCAGTTAAGCTAAGTGAGCAAAGATGTGTATAGATCTGAAAAAAGCATACGCATAGAGCGCCATTTGTGCGCGACATAATCTAAATTTGCTTACAAAAAAAAAAAAGAAGAAATTTACAAAATAATTAAGAATCAATCAATCAAAATAGAAATTGTGTTCAGTTTTCAGTTAATGCATTTGTAATGTGGCCTAAGTTATGTTCTAATTTGTGAATTAGCAGCAACAAAATTCTCAACAACATTTCCAACATTCAACAAAATCGATAAACTTCAGCATCAGCAGCAGCAACATCGTACTACTTGATAGTCAAAAAAAAAAAAGGGGCCGCCGTCATCCAACCACCCAACCACCCACCATAAACAACAGCAGCATTAGCACCACCATCTACCATCTATATAAACCACCCCACCACCACAGTTTGAGCGCTCTCTTTCTTGTCAACATGTCATTCATAACGAAATTGAAAGCAATGCCATTGCCACCAGTGAAGAACATAATCAATGTGGCCATGCAAACGGCCAGACAGCAAATTCCAGAGCGCAAGGATTATCAACAGCCACCGGGCAGCAGCGGCAGCGGCAACGCCAATCCACAACAGAACTTTGCCCAGGGTCAAGGTCAGCAGGGCATGTTTCCACCAGCAACCAATGCCGATGGCGATGCCAATGGTGGTGATCAGCCCACAGAGCTAAGCTCGAATCCTTTTCGCAATGCCAGCAGTTGGTCAACTGAGGATGCTGAGGGTGATCATAAAACGGAATATCAGAGTACATCCTTTGTGGGCAATGAGTACGATGGCAGATATCAGCAAACCGATGGCTTCAGGTGTGTAAGAAACACTCAGAAAATGATGCAGTTACTCATTAATGTTAACAATTTGCTTACAGGCAGAGCAGCATTGCCTCGGAGGGCAGCTCATTTGTATGCGAGGGTGAAGGTGGCGGCGGCTCCAAAATCGACGAGTTCCAGGCTGGCTGGAATGTTACAAATGCCATTCAAGGCATGTTCATCGTATCGCTACCATTTGCTGTACTCCATGGTGGATATTGGGCCATCATTGCCATGGTGGGCATTGCCCACATTTGCTGCTATACGGGCAAAGTGTTGGTGCAGTGCCTCTACGAGCCAGATCCCAGCACGGGTCAGATGGTGCGTGTACGGGATAGTTATGTGGCCATTGCCAAGGTGTGCTTTGGTCCCAAAATGGGTGCACGTGCCGTGAGCATTGCTCAGCTTATTGAGCTCCTGATGACCTGCATATTGTATGTGGTTGTGTGTGGCGATTTACTGGCAGGCTCCTATCCGCAGGGTTCATTTGATTCACGCTCCTGGATGCTCTTCGTCGGCATATTTTTGCTGCCCATGGGCTTTCTCAAGTCACTAAAAATGGTGTCCACCTTATCCTTTTGGTGTACCATGGCACATATTGTGATAAACGCCGTGATTCTGGGATATTGCGTGCTCCAGATTGGCGATTGGGGCTGGTCAAAGGTACGCTGGAGCATTGACATGGAGAACTTTCCCATTTCCCTCGGCGTCATTGTGTTCTCCTACACATCTCAGATATTTTTGCCAACGCTGGAGGGCAATATGATAGATCGTTCCAAGTTCAATTGGATGTTGGACTGGTCACATATAGCCGCAGCTGCATTTAAAGCCGGTTTCGGTTACATTTGCTTTCTGACCTTCCAGAATGATACACAGCAGGTGATAACCAATAATCTACACTCCCCGGGCTTTAAAGGATTGGTTAACTTTTTTCTGGTTATCAAAGCACTGCTAAGCTATCCATTGCCATACTATGCTGCCTGCGAGCTACTGGAGCGCAATTTCTTCCGTGGACCGCCAAAGACCAAATTTCCGACCATTTGGAATCTTGATGGTGAGCTGAAAGTCTGGGGCCTGGGCTTCCGGGTGGGCGTCATTCTGTCCACCATTCTTATGGCCATATTCATTCCTCACTTTTCGATACTAATGGGTTTTATTGGCAGCTTTACGGGTACCATGCTAAGCTTTATCTGGCCATGTTATTTTCACATTAAAATAAAGGGTCATTTGCTGGATCAAAAAGAAATGGCCAAGGACTACCTCATTATTGCGCTAGGCGTGCTCTTTGGCGTTATAGGCATCTATGATTCTGGCAAT
Source organism: Hirtodrosophila alboralis (assembly GCA_035043045.1). Taxonomy (NCBI): domain Eukaryota; kingdom Metazoa; phylum Arthropoda; class Insecta; order Diptera; family Drosophilidae; genus Hirtodrosophila; species Hirtodrosophila alboralis. The sequence continues at coordinate 1,475,785 of JAWNNH010000195.1, read as the reverse complement.
GCCCTAATTAATGCATTCGAGATTGGTCTTCCATTTTAAACAGTGTGTTATTTCCATTGTTACAAAGCTACATATTTATAGATTAGTTAACGAAAGCTCGAATGCAGCTGGGGTACTAAGAATACCTAGTTATATATATATATATTTGTTGGAGTTGTGGGCTGCATTTTTGACATTTCGATATAACAAGTCTTCCAAAACTTATATAGTTATCATTAATGTTGTATTATACTGAATGTCAGCAATGAAGCTCATGATGTTTTGAAACGAAACAATAATATTTAGTCGATAAGAAATGAAACGCAAGTCTTCCAAAACAAGCGAAACAAATGTCTTCCAAACACAAAATAAAAATCCTAAGCTAATTTAAGAAACGAGTATTTAAAGAGATTATTGATATTTATTGTATGAACGCGTATATTATATATTTAAAGGGAAAAACTTCAAATGATAACAATAAACTGCATATGTACACCATTATACAAATCGAAATGTATGTAAGTCTATTGCCGAATAGATAGAACTCATTGTTTATTTATATACCACTATATATATACATACATATAGTTGAAACGTTTTTTTAAACGATTAATTATACAGTTACTGTACTTATACATACGATAATAGCCTTTAAAAACGACACTAGCATCTTTTAAAATTCTCAATAAAAACATCATCTCACGTTGAATATTTTTAATTTAAAATTCCTTACAGGCTGAAAAAAAACCCATTTCAAATAAGGGCAAGAAGATTAATTTTCTTTTAAAAAATTGTATGCATTTATTTGTTAATATTGTGTTTCGGTTTTTTTTTTTTATTTAGGTAAGTATTACATATTGTATAAAAAAATATTGTCATGAAAACTTAGGCACTATGTGATATGGTATGTGTTAATGAAGACAAGATCCGTACAAACGATTATATGTTAGTTAGAGGTTTTATAAAATTTATGATCGTGTGTACTTCTGGTATGTTGGAATGCACCTTGTTTAATCTTATGCACAGCACAGGGTGTTGTTGTTGGGGCAGTTATATATTCGCTCTTATAGAGACTAGAGCCGGTAAACTTTTCATTTCCCAGACTTATTGAAGACTGATTACCACGACGTGTGGTCACCATACGCTCGGTATGACCATGTGCATTGTAGGAGGAGGAGGGAAAATCGATGCTGCTGGATACATGTTGGTTACCACCAGTGCCACGGTGACGTGTAATGTGACGTTCGCTATGAGTTTGCGATTGGGATTGGGATGGAAAATCAATGCCGCCTGATACATAGCTGCGTGTTATGGTTGACCTTTCTAAATTGGATCTATTCGCATTACCGCTGTCAACGCCACCCGATATAATGCGTGACATGGTTGAAGAAGAGGATTTTACTTGATGTTCCTTATTTTCCTTGTGCATGCTGCAACTGCGACGCTCAATAGTTGAGCTTGTGTTCAAATCCGATTCCCTATTTTGTCGATGTATGCTACTGTAGCTCTGGCGATCATTCGAATGGGTATTGCTACTCGTGGGCTGTTCATGTAGATTCAAAATACTCCTGCGCTGCATCTTTCCGTTGGAAGTAAGGCTGCTGTTGACTGCACTTGAATCGGTTGCAAGATTCTTGCGATGGAATATAGAGTTGGACACATCAGCTTCAGAAGAAAACTCACTCTTTCTGTGATGAAAATGCTTTGAAGAACTCTCATGAGATGCTGAGCTACCGGTAACTTTGTTGGTTACCGAGCTGCTACCGACCAAACGGGCAGTTGTGCTTCCTGCTGCATTGTTTACTACAGAGCTGCTTCCAGACAAATGGGATGTTGTTCCTTCGTTGACATTATTGGATATCGTGCGATTGGAAACTATATGAGATGTTGAATCTCTGGATGCAGTCCCATTGTTGGTTATTTTGCTACCTTGGTTTGTTGTCATTGTGGAGGTCTGTAGGCCGCCGCTAACAGATGTAGATCCCAGTATATTTTCACTACTTATAGCTGTTTTTCCAACAATATTGAGATTTTTCTGCATCGAAGTAGTTTCTTTGTGTATATTTTTAGTATTTTCAATGTTTGTCGTAGTTGTATTCTTAGAGACATTTTCAATAACATTTATCTTAGCTGGTCGCTTTACATATTCAGTTTCCGGCTCTTTCTTGGCACGACCGCCGACAACTGTTGTAACCTTCTTTGTTGAAACAATAATTAAACCATCTACTGGGTTCTGACTGTTGGAATCTACTTGTTTAATTGCATCCTTTCCAGATACAAAGTTCATTTGATTTGTTGTTTTTAGAATTGTAGTGTCACTTCCCAAGCTAATAGATGAGCTATTGTGCTTGTATTTTTGTGTACGTTGAACTTTGTCCACAATTGTCTTATTACTTGAGGTATTGTAATCATCTTTTCTTGTTACAGTCATAGAACCTTCCAATTTTAAGTTATCCACGGGACGCTTTGGAGACTCTCTTTTACTGGTCTCCATAATTGTTGTGCTATCGGTTTCAGTTTTATCAGTCCTTTTGTAAAACTCACCTTCTGGTTTTAAGTTATCCTTGGGTCTCTTTTGGATCGGGCGTTCTGCAGGTTTAAATGTTGATTTTTCTGGAGCATAAAATTCACCTTCGACCTTTAAGTTATCGCTGGGCTTTACTTGATCAGGTCTTTTAACGTGGTGATACTCTTCCTTTTTAGTAAATGTCATACTACCCTCGGTCTTTAAGTTATCTTTTCTAATTACAGTTTTAACTTTTTCTGCTGGCTTAAATGATTCTTTTTCTGGAATTTGCATTTTACCTTCAAAAGGTTTTAAATTATCTTGTGGCTTCTTTTGTTTGGGTCTTTCAACCGGCTTATACTCAGGCTTTTCGGGAGTGTAAAACTCTCCCTCAACCTTTAAGTTGTCTTTATGCTTTACGACAGTCACGCGCTCACTTGATTGGTATTTTGGCTTTTCCGGACTGAAGAATTCACCCTCAGGCTTCAGATTGTCCACGGGCTTAACTTGTTCAGGGCGAACCACATATTGATACTCTTTCTTCTCCACAAACGTCATTTCACCTTCAGTATGTAAGTTATCTTTCCGGATGATTCTTTCATTCCTCTCAGCTGGTCGATAAACTTGCTTTTCAGGAGAAACAAATTCACCTTCAGGCTTCAAATTGTCCACAGGCCTCTTTTGAACTGGGCGTTCAGCTGGTCTATATCCAGGTTTATCAGGAGTGTAGAAATCTCCTTCAGGTTTCAGGTTGTCATCGGGTCTGACTTGAGATGGACGCTCACCAGGGCGGAACTTTGGCTTTTCAGGGCTATAGAATTCACCTTCAGGCTTAAGATTGTCCACTGGCTTAACTTGATCAGGGCGAACTACGTACTGATACTCTTTCTTCTCCACAAAAGTCATTTCACCTTCAGTACGCAAGTTGTCTTTTCTGACGATTCTTTCATTCTTTTCAGCTGGTCGATAAACTTGCTTTTCCGGTTGTACAAAATCTCCCTCGGGTTTAAGGTTGTCAACTGGCTTTTTCTGCACTGGACGTTCCGCTGGTCTATATCCAGGTTTATCAGGAGCGTAGAATTCGCCCTCAGGTCTCAAATTGTCTTCTGGCCGCACTTGAGATGGTCGTTCACCAGGACGGAACTTTTGTTTTACTGGACTATAGAACTCGCCCTCGGTCTTTAGATTGTCCACTGGTTTCTTTTGTACTGGACGCTCTGCAGGCTTATATCCGGGTTTATCAGGAGTGTAGAATTCGCCTTCAGGTTTCAAATTGTCTTCTGGGCGTACTTGAGATGGACGTTCACCAGGGCGGAACTTTGGTTTGTCCGGGCTGTAGAATTCACCTTCAGGTTTAAGATTATCCACTGGCTTAACTTGATCAGGGCGAACTACGTACTGATACTCTTTCTTCTCCACAAAAGTCATTTCACCTTCAGTACGCAAATTGTCTTTTCTGACGATTCTTTCATTCTTTTCAGCTGGTCGATAAACTTGCTTTTCTGGTTGCACAAAATCTCCCTCGGGCTTTAAGTTGTCCACTGGCTTTTTCTGCACTGGACGTTCCGCTGGTCTATATCCAGGTTTATCAGGAGTGTAGAATTCACCTTCGGGTCTCAAATTGTCTTCTGGCCGTACTTGAGATGGACGTTCACCCGGGCGGAACTTCTGCTTTTCCGGACTGTAGAATTCTCCTTCAGGTTTAAGATTGTCCACAGGCTTAACTTGATCAGGGCGAACTACGTACTGATACTCTTTCTTCTCCACAAAAGTCATTTCACCTTCAGTACGCAAGTTGTCTTTTCTGACGATTCTTTCATTCTTTTCAGCTGGTCGATAAACTTGCTTTTCTGGTTGCACAAAATCTCCCTCGGGCTTTAAGTTGTCCACTGGCTTTTTCTGCACTGGACGTTCCGCTGGTCTATATCCAGGCTTATCTGGAGTGTAGAATTCGCCCTCAGGTCTCAAGTTGTCTTCTGGCCGGACTTGAGAAGGACGTTCACCAGGACGGAACTTCTGCTTTTCAGGACTATAGAATTCGCCCTCTGGCTTCAGATTGTCCTCTGGCTTCTTTTGAACTGGACGCTCCGCGGGTCTAAATTCGGGCTTATCTGGAGTGTAGAATTCTCCTTCGGGTCTCAAGTTGTCTTCTGGTCTGACTTGAGATGGACGTTCACCAGCACGGAACTTCGGTTTTTCAGGACTATAGAATTCGCCCTCCGGCTTCAGATTGTCCACTGGCTTCTTTTGAACTGGTCGTTCCGCAGGACTATATCCAGGTTTATCTGGAGTGTAGAATTCTCCTTCGGGTCTCAAGTTGTCTTCTGGCCGGACTTGAGAAGGTCGCTCACCGGGACGGAACTTCGGTTTTTCAGGACTATAGAAATCGCCCTCGGGCTTTAGATTGTCCACTGGCTTAACTTGATCAGGGCGAACTATATATTGATACTCTTCCCGCTCTACAAACGTCATTTCGCCTTCTGTACGCAAGTTGTCTTTCCTGATGACTCTCTCAGTTTTTTCTGCTGGACGATAAACTTGCTTTTCAGGTTTAGTAAATTCTCCTTCGGGCTTCAGATTGTCCTCTGGCTTCTTTTGAACTGGACGCTCCGCGGGTCTAAATTCAGGCTTATCTGGAGTGTAGAATTCTCCTTCGGGTCTCAAGTTGTCTTCTGGCCGGACTTGAGAAGGTCGCTCACCGGGACGGAACTTCGGTTTTTCAGGACTATAGAATTCGCCCTCTGGCTTCAGATTGTCCTCTGGCTTCTTTTGAACTGGACGCTCCGCGGGTCTAAATTCAGGTTTATCTGGAGTGTAGAATTCTCCTTCGGGTCTCAAGTTGTCTTCTGGGCGAACTTGAGAAGGTCGCTCGCCGGGACGGAACTTTTGCTTTTCCGGACTATAGAATTCACCTTCGGGCTTCAGATTGTCCACAGGCTTAATTTGCTCAGGCCGAACTGCGTATTGATACTCTTCCCTTTCCACAAACGTCATTTCGCCTTCTGTACGCAAGTTGTCTTTCCTGATGACTCTTTCAGTTTTTTCTGCTGGACGATAAACTTGCTTTTCAGGTTTAGTAAATTCTCCTTCGGGCTTCAGATTGTCCTCTGGCTTCTTTTGAACTGGACGTTCCGCGGGTCTAAATTCAGGTTTATCTGGAGTGTAGAATTCTCCTTCGGGTCTCAAATTGTCTTCTGGCCGGACTTGAGAAGGTCGCTCACCGGGACGGAACTTCGGTTTTTCTGGACTATAGAATTCTCCCTCTGGCTTCAGATTGTCCTCTGGCTTCTTTTGAACTGGACGCTCCGCGGGTCTAAATTCAGGTTTATCTGGAGTGTAGAATTCTCCTTCGGGTCTCAAGTTGTCTTCTGGCCGGACTTGAGAAGGTCGCTCTCCGGGACGGAACTTCGGTTTTTCAGGACTATAGAATTCGCCCTCTGGCTTCAGATTGTCCTCTGGCTTCTTTTGAACTGGACGCTCGGCGGGTCTAAATTCAGGTTTATCTGGAGTGTAAAATTCTCCCTCGGGTCTCAAGTTGTCTTCGGGTCTGACTTGAGCAGGTCGCTCGCCTGGGCGGAACTTCGGTTTTTCAGGACTATAGAATTCGCCCTCTGGCTTCAGATTGTCCTCTGGCTTCTTTTGAACTGGACGCTCCGCGGGTCTAAATTCAGGTTTATCTGGAGTGTAAAATTCTCCTTCGGGTCTCAAGTTGTCTTCTGGCCGGACTTGCGATGGTCGTTCACCAGGGCGGAACTTCTGTTTTTCTGGACTGTAGAATTCACCTTCGGGTTTTAGATTGTCCTCTGGTTTTTTTTGCACTGGCCGTTCAGCTGGCCTAAATGCGGGCTTATCCGGAGTGTAGAATTCACCTTCGGGTCTTAGGTTGTCTTCTGGTCTGACTTGAGATGGACGCTCTCCTGGACGGTACTTCGGCTTATCGGGGCTATAGAATTTTCCCTCCGGTTTGAGGTTGTCTACTGGCTTAACTTGATCTGGACGAACGACATACTGATATTCCTCTCTCTCCACATAGGTCATTTCGCCCTCTGTACGCAGATTGTCTTTTCTGATAATTCTTTCATTTTTCTCTGCTGGACGATAAACTTGCTTTTCAGGTTGAGTAAATTCTCCTTCGGGCTTGAGATTGTCCACAGGCTTCTTTTGAACTGGACGCTCGGCGGGTCTAAATTCAGGTTTATCTGGAGTGTAAAATTCTCCTTCGGGCCTCAAGTTGTCTTCGGGTCTGACTTGAGCAGGTCGCTCGCCTGGGCGGAACTTCGGTTTTTCAGGACTATAGAATTCGCCCTCTGGCTTCAGATTGTCCTCTGGCTTCTTTTGAACTGGACGCTCGGCGGGTCTAAATTCAGGTTTATCTGGAGTGTAAAATTCTCCTTCGGGTCTCAAGTTGTCTTCTGGCCGGACTTGCGATGGTCGTTCACCAGGGCGGAACTTCTGTTTTTCTGGACTGTAGAATTCACCTTCGGGTTTAAGATTGTCCTCTGGTTTCTTTTGAACTGGACGCTCCGCAGGTCTATATTTAGGCTTATCAGGTGTATAGAAATCACCTTCGGGTCTTAGGTTGTCTTCTGGTCTGATTTGAGATGGACGCTCTCCTGGACGGTACTTCGGTTTATCGGGGCTATAGAATTCTCCCTCTGGTTTGAGGTTGTCTACTGGCTTAACTTGATCAGGGCGAACGACATATTGATATTCCTCTCTCTTCACATATGTCATTTCGCCCTCTGTACGCAGATTGTCTTTTCTGATAATTCTTTCATTTTTCTCTGCTGGACGATAAACTTGCTTTTCAGGTTGAGTAAATTCTCCTTCGGGCTTGAGATTGTCCACTGGCTTCTTTTGAACTGGACGCTCCGCGGGTCTATATCCAGGCTTATCCGGAGTGTAAAATTCCCCTTCGGGTCTTAAGTTGTCTTCTGGTCTGACTTGAGATGGACGTTCACCCGGACGGAACTTTGGTTTTTCAGGACTGTAGAATTCGCCCTCGGGCTTTAGATTGTCCTCTGGTTTCTTTTGAACTGGACGCTCCGCAGGTCTATATTCAGGCTTATCAAGTGTATAGAAATCACCTTCGGGTCTTAGGTTGTCTTCTGGTCTGATTTGAGATGGACGCTCTCCTGGACGGTAACTCGGTTTATCGGGGCTATAGAATTCTCCCTCTGGTTTGAGGTTGTCTACTGGCTTAACTTGATCAGGGCGAACGACATATTGATATTCCTCTCTCTCCACATAGGTCATTTCGCCCTCTGTACGCAGATTGTCTTTTCTGATAATTCTTTCATTTTTCTCTGCTGGACGATAGACTTGCTTTTCAGGTTGAGTAAATTCTCCTTCGGGCTTGAGATTGTCCACTGGCTTCTTTTGAACTGGACGCTCCGCGGGTCTATATCCAGGCTTATCCGGAGTGTAAAATTCCCCTTCGGGCCTTAAGTTGTCTTCTGGTCTGACTTGAGATGGACGTTCACCCGGACGGAACTTTGGTTTTTCAGGACTATAGAATTCGCCCTCGGGCTTCAGATTGTCCTCCGGCTTCTTTTGAACTGGACGCTCCGCAGGCCTATATTCGGGCTTATCGGGAGTGTAGAACTCCCCTTCGGGCCTCAAGTTGTCTTCTGGACGGACTTGCGATGGACGTTCACCAGGGCGGAACTTCTGTTTTTCAGGACTGTAGAATTCACCTTCGGGTTTTAGATTGTCCTCTGGTTTTTTTTGCACTGGGCGTTCAGCTGGCCTATATCCAGGCTTATCCGGAGTGTAAAATTCCCCTTCAGGCCTTAGATTGTCTTCTGGCTTCTTTTGAACTGGGCGTTCCGCAGGCCTAAATGCGGGCTTATCAGGTGTATAGAAATCACCTTCGGGTCTTAGGTTGTCTTCTGGTCTGACTTGAGATGGACGCTCTCCTGGACGGTACTTCGGTTTATCGGGGCTATAGAATTCTCCCTCTGGTTTGAGGTTGTCTACTGGCTTAACTTGATCAGGACGAACGACATATTGATATTCCTCTCTCTCCACATAGGTCATTTCGCCCTCTGTACGCAGATTGTCTTTTCTGATAATTCTTTCATTTTTCTCTGCTGGACGATAAACTTGCTTTTCAGGTTGAGTAAATTCTCCTTCGGGCTTTAGATTGTCCACTGGCTTCTTTTGAACTGGACGCTCCGCGGGTCTATATCCAGGCTTATCCGGAGTGTAAAATTCCCCTTCGGGCCTTAAGTTGTCTTCTGGTCTGACTTGAGATGGACGTTCACCAGCACGGAACTTTGGTTTTTCAGGACTATAGAATTCGCCCTCGGGCTTCAGATTGTCCTCCGGCTTCTTTTGAACTGGACGCTCCGCAGGCCTATATTCGGGCTTATCGGGAGTGTAGAACTCCCCTTCGGGCCTCAAGTTGTCTTCTGGACGGACTTGCGATGGACGTTCACCAGGGCGGAACTTCTGTTTTTCAGGACTGTAGAATTCACCTTCGGGTTTTAGATTGTCCTCTGGTTTTTTTTGCACTGGGCGTTCAGCTGGCCTATATCCAGGCTTATCCGGAGTGTAGAATTCACCTTCGGGTCTTAGGTTGTCTTCTGGTCTGACTTGAGATGGACGCTCTCCTGGACGGTACTTCGGTTTATCGGGGCTATAGAATTCTCCCTCTGGTTTGAGGTTGTCTACTGGCTTAACTTGATCAGGGCGAACGACATATTGATATTTCTCTCTCTCCACATAGGTCATTTCGCCCTCTGTACGCAGATTGTCTTTTCTGATAATTCTTTCATTTTTCTCTGCTGGACGATAAACTTGCTTTTCAGGTTGAGTAAATTCTCCTTCGGGCTTTAGATTGTCCACTGGCTTCTTTTGAACTGGACGCTCCGCGGGTCTATATCCAGGCTTATCCGGAGTGTAAAATTCCCCTTCGGGCCTTAAGTTGTCTTCTGGTCTGACTTGAGATGGACGTTCACCCGGACGGAACTTTGGTTTTTCAGGACTATAGAATTCGCCCTCGGGCTTCAGATTGTCCTCCGGCTTCTTTTGAACTGGACGCTCCGCAGGCCTATATTCAGGCTTATCGGGAGTATAGAACTCCCCTTCGGGCCTCAAGTTGTCTTCTGGACGGACTTGCGATGGACGTTCACCAGGGCGGAACTTCTGTTTTTCAGGACTGTAGAATTCACCTTCGGGTTTTAGATTGTCCTCTGGTTTTTTTTGCACTGGGCGCTCAGCTGGGCTATATCCAGGCTTATCCGGAGTGTAAAATTCACCTTCGGGCCTTAGATTATCTTCTGGCTTCTTTTGAACTGGACGTTCCGCTGGCCTATATCCGGGCTTATCGGGAGTGTAGAAATCACCTTCGGGCCTCAAGTTGTCTTCGGGTCTGACTTGTGAGGGACGTTCACCTGGACGGTACTGCGGCTTATCGGGGCTATAGAAATCGCCCTCTGGTTTGAGGTTGTCTACTGGCTTAACTTGCTCAGGGCGCACCACATATTGATACTCTTCTCTTTCCACAAACGTCATTTCACCTTCTGTACGCAGGTTATCTTTTCTGATGATTCTTTCATTCTTCTCAGCTGGGCGATAAACTTGCTTTTCAGGTTGAGTAAATTGTCCTTCGGGCTTTAGATTGTCCTCCGGCTTCTTTTGCACTGGTCGTTCCGCAGGTCTATATCCAGGCTTATCTGGAGTGTAGAATTCGCCTTCGGGTCTCAAGTTGTCTTCCGGCCTAACTTGAGATGGACGCTCACCAGGGCGGAATTTCTGTTTTTCAGGACTGTAAAATTCACCTTCGGGTTTTAGATTGTCCTCTGGTTTTTTTTGCACTGGGCGCTCAGCTGGCCTATAGCCAGGCTTATCAGGAGTGTAAAATTCACCTTCGGGCCTTAAATTGTCTTCTGGCCTGACTTGAGATGGACGCTCACTAGGTCGGAACTCTTGTTTTTCGGGGCTATAGAATTCGCCTTCAGGTTTTAAGTTGTCTTGGTGTCGCACTTGGGTTGGCCGATCTCCAGGCTGATATTTTGGCTTTTCGGGGCTAAAGAACTCGCCTCCTAGTTTTAGGTTGTCTGTAGGTTTTACATATCCAGATCGGGCGACGTATTGATACTCCTCTTTTTCCACAAACGTCATTTCTCCATCAGTGCGTAGATTGTCTGTATGTACAATTTTTTCTCGTCTTTCACCTGGTTTATATGGTTCTTTTTGTGGAACTAAAAATTCTCCTCCGGTTTTTAGATTGTCCTCCGGTTTCTTTATGACTACGTAATCTACAAGTATTTCTTCAGTTTTCTTAGGAATGTTATCATCTTTTTTTGACCATGTGTTAGTGCGTATTCTAGTATACGTATCGTCGACAGTATCTATAAAATAATACGTTTTTAATAAATGAGCTTAACGACATTAAATTTGAGAAGCACTTACCATCTATTTCAACAATCGTTTTATCTGTAGATTTCGTTGTGCTGGTGGAGCAATGATGTCGCCTGAAATATAACAATTATAAAAAATATTGGATAAAATTAAATTAATAAGAAATAAATTATCATACCCGCAAGTGCATATTTCGCAGATACACCTCTCACTGTGTGTGGTTTTCTTGTTTTTGTCGATTCCACGCTGAAAATTTAAAATTATACTTAAACAACATATTAATTTGTGTTAAGAGGCGTACTTACGGTTCTTGAATCGTCTAAGCGTTTCTTATCAGTACGCACATAATCGATTTCATCATAAATATTCTCGGTAATATTTTTGTGTTTCGATGTTTCGTTTAGATTCAAAGTAATATTTTCATTGTTTTCCGAAATTGATGTGTTCTTTTCAATTTCCACAAATTCATCAACGTATATTGTCTTTTTTGGAGTCTCCACAATTTTTTCAATGACATCTGTGTGCACCTTTTCATCCAGAACACGCCAATCGTTAATGCTGGCATCAAAAATCTAAAATAATATACCATAAATAAATAAATAGGCAGCCTTTACACGCACCCCCACCCAACTATTCAATGTACACAACTAGCAGCATGTATACACGCACCTTTCGACTATTCAACGCGTAAGAATTAAACTCACCTTTGTTACTTCTGTAGTTGTAGTTATGTTTGCAACATCGGTATTATCTTTCTCGATTTCACGAGCAATGTCATTGGGCACAAAAGCTTTCGTATCAGTGTACGATTTCTCGTCCACGACCGTCCACTTGCCAAGCTTTGTATCGTACACCTTGGTCGTATATGTAGTGGTTGTGGTATTGATGACATCATCGACTATTTCAGGATAGCCCACATCACTGGTGCTATCCACAGTGCGTTCATCCACCACGCGCCACCTATTGTTACGCCGGTCGTATATCTTCTTCTTGTATGTGACCTTTGTGGTGCCATCGGAATCCTTGCTAACATAGCGCTCAAATGCGGGTGCCTTTTTATTTGTGTCATGTGTGCTGCCATCGCTTAACTGACTCCAGGTCTTGGTCTTAACATCGTAGACCTCTTTCCTTGAAGACGACGAGGATTGCTTGGTGCTGCTGCTACTGCGATTTATGGTGCTTTCATTGACTTCTTTGCTACTGGACTTTGTTGCCGATGACGTTACTTTATCAACATCAAAACTAACAGCTGTGCTTGCCAGTAGTTTATCGTCGCGACGTGTGGAAGTTGTCGATGTTAATGACGTTGCGTTTGTTGTGGCCGCGACCGGTTCGCGTTGTTGTTGCGACGTCATTGTTGTTGATGACGTAGCATCGACACCCACAGCAGCTGTTCCAGCCGGTGGCAGCGGCAGCTTTGACTTTGGCACGCTCTGAGATTCGCTGCTGCTGCTGATAATGTTAGTATTGGTGTTGGTACTGTGAGTGTGACTGCTATTGGTATTGGTGTTCATATTGGTAGTGGTATTGGTATTGGTGTTGATGTTGCTGCTGCTACTATCGTTGGCAACCTGTTCGGCTACATCTACATATTTGCTGCTCGACAATGTAGATGATGTCATACCGGTAGCGGCTCTCTCGCTTGCAATGAGCGTTTCGTTAGCGCTGCGCTGTTGACTGGAACTGGTTGTCGACGACTCAAAATAACTGGAGCTGCTTGCCTGCTGGCGGCTGCTTGACGTTTTTGATGACGAGGACGCATACATTTTGGAAATGCTGCCACCGCTGGCAGACATTATTACGCCACTGCTGCCAGGACCTGGTGTAATTTCGACCACCTCAATGGGCACCGAAAATACCGGTTCCTTCTTTTCACTTTCGAGCAGATCAATTGATGATATGATCTTTTCGTTAGAGTAATCCCTGGAGATCTTGGCACTGCTAGTGCTGCTGCTGCTAAACAATTCAGATTGCTTTGACTGCGACTGGGACTGTGACTGAGATTTCGCTGTATATGAACTGGAACTATAGCTTTTCCCACCTGCTGCCACCAGGTTCTCGCTCTCTCTCAATGAGCTGGTGATGCTGGTACTGGGCGCAGGCGCAGCACCATAAGAGACAGATTCATGCTCCATTGACGTTGAGCTACTGTTTGTTGTTAACGTTGCCGTCGCATTCGGGCCAAGCTTTTTGGTTAATTTGGTCGCTGAGGCCGATGTTGATGTTGTTGTGCTTGATGTTGCTGGTGGCGGCTGCTGCGACGGCTGCGATGAATGCGACACTTGTTTCTTTTTATTGCTTTTAGATACCATTTTGTTGGCTTGATTTTCACACAGATGAGGTAATCACAGACTATGTGCAATGAATAATGTGCAGTTGCTTTTTTAAATGGACTTAATATGATAATTGTTGCGCTGATAATTTAATATATTATTTTCGTTGTTATTAATCACAATTATCGCTTGGTTTGGCACTAAACATTAGGTTAATACATATACATATATGTAGCTGTGTGGGTGATTATTATGTCTCCTAATTTTCACCGCGGAATGTCGAAATACTTATTTTTAAATATGTGTATTTATTATACTCGAGCAACACACACGTATGCGCGTACCATAGTTCAAGTTGAAAATGACAAACGGTGGCACTGACACACACACACGCACAAACAGACACCGACACAATCAAAGACGCAGGCGGTGTCAGAGACGTTACGGGCGACACTTGAATGTGTTGAGCTTGTGAGCAAAGTAGAAGCGGGAGCGGGAGAGGGAGCGGAACGTGTAAAAGCTTAGCACACAGATACACACACGCACAGGCAAAGACAACGACAGATACAGATACGGTTTTTTTGTATTATTTTTTATTATTATTTTTTTTTTTGCTTAGATGCTCAATTGGGCATATTCGTATTTTATTTCGTATTCGTAGAGCACTTGGAAAGATCAGCAACCGTCGCGAAGCACAACTCAAAACGTACTGATCAACGCTGCTGCTGTCTGGAACCGCTTTCGACCGTATCTGTTGCGCTCTGCCAGCCAAAAAGCAACAGCGCAGCAGCAGCGGCAAAGCGTTCGTGGGTTTAACTTCAAAGCGTTGAAAGCGTTGGAAGCTTTGCCAACCACGCGTGCGAGCGAGAGGCACAACGCTGCGCTTCGCCTTCGCAAAAAGGCAAAAAGTCAGGCCAGACAAAAGCAGCGACGCCGTCGCGTAGGTTGTCCATTTGAGTTATGTATGCTGCGCATGAGTGTCTGAGTATCAGTGTGTGTGTGTGTGTCATTTGGGAGAGTTTTAAAATGCGTAGGCAACTCGCTGAGCTACTCGACGGGACACACGCTCCTCGCCTTTTTGCCACGCAGCGAGTTCAATAAGCCAATAAAAGCAATACCAACAAAATTTGCTCATTTTGAAAGTGGCTAAAAAAATGACAAACAAAACAGCTGCTTGATGCACGCCAGCAGCGTTTTGGACACCCTGCAACTATCAAAAATTAATAAGGGGCCTTAATCGAGTTGTTGCAATTATTAACAGAGTCAACAATCGAATTATACTTTTTGTTGTCCGTATGGAGACGTTGATCTTACCCTCTAGTTATGTTAGGGTACCTGTATATCGATATTATTTAAAGTTACAGCTAATAGCCTCACATTGAAAGTCTTCAAATAAATTAAAAAAGAATTTAGGATATATAGCTCCTAAGCCTCTAGCTAAGCTTTCTTTTTATCTTCTGTGAGATTCTTATAATAATCGAATCATAAAGATCAAAATTATTTAAAATTATACAAATTTTTATAATACAAAGCTTAAAAAAACAGCAGCGCAGTCTCCATTTAAAGTGTTTAAGTATTTCATACCCAGGCACAGGGTGTCTTATAGTCGCGCGTCAACTCAACCATGCTTACTTTTGTAACAGCCCTGCCTCTCTCATTTTTTCCATCTCTACCAAGCCTCTCTGCCTCTTACACGCCGGTCTGTTACTCTGCCAATGAGGGTTGGATCTGAGCTTTAGATCGGTCCAAAATTAGCACAAAGCCCAAAATTGGCCAGTTTAACAGTCTCCGTTGTCTGTCGGATGGATGCACAATTCAAATACAAATAATATATATATATGATACTCTGTATATTATTAGTCAGCAACAAGTTTTGCATTAAAAAAATATTTATATGTCTAGCTTGGTGTTACGTGGGCGCTTCCGTGCTTATACATTCGCTGAAAAAAGACTCAATAACAACAGCAGCCAGGCAGAGATTTATGAAATACATATGCTTACACTATAGAACTGATGCTGAGTTTTTATTTTTATTGCTTAATTGATTTATAACGGCCTTAGGTGGGAGGAGTCAATGAAAAGCATTCTCCAAGCTGATATGCCCAAATATGTATTTAGTATATTATAACTATAGCAGACAATATCCAGCTTGAAGTTTAAACAATTCGACCTCCAAAATGCATTGTAGACAGGCAAATCTTGACAAGAAAACTAAATTCAATTGTTGCCTCAATTCACAGCAGGCCAAACATGACGTCAGCAGCTAAGTAAGACTCATTTTTCATGCGAAGCTCTCCGGCAATCAAAACTTGTTTGCTGACCCGACACATACAAATAAAAACCAAAAAAAAACAACTAAATTAAGTATAAAAAAGCCAAAACACAAATGCAAAAAAATAAACAAAGTTTTAAGTGAAAAACAAAAGTCTCGCTTAACAAATTCAAAGCACATTCAAAGCGACCCGAATTTTTACAAATATAATAGATTAAAGACACATAGTACATGGGTATGCAATTGGAACCAGTTGGAATTTAGTGCAAATGCCAATTTAGAATGTACTCAAAATATTCAGAATATGTGCATTTAATGAAATGAACAAATACTAACAGAGAACAGAGTACTCTGAGTTTGGGTATGAGATGATGACATCTTTTTTGCCATGTCACAGATTTTTCCTTGAAATTGAAATTGAAATTCAGAGACGACATGAAATTTATGCGCCACTCGCTCAAGCTCAATTAATTTTAATTTAATGTTAAATACAAACAACAAAAAAAAAAAAGAAACAGGGAACATAAATAAATTAAACTGATATTATGTTGATATCAAGGTAAAAAGTGCCCATGTCAGGCCCTTATATGGTCAGAATGCCGAAAAAGAAAACCCGAAATAAAAACTTTTGGCTTTTACACTTGTCAAGCAATGCACTTTTAGGGCACCAATTGCATGCATATTTTACCAAGTATCTCTATAAGGCTTGCATTACCCCCAAGTGATGTAATCATCTCAGAGACCATCACGTAATTGTAAAATAATTTCTATTAGTTTATACACTTTAAAAACAATTAAATATTAAAAATTATTGAAGTGATGAATGAATTGTAACGACTATTGGCGGATATATTGCGTTTTGAATGCTAAACCATATGCTACGTGTTTATTGGTTAGACATCATATAGGCCATATGGCCGAAACGAAGCGTTTTTTTGGCTAGTGACTTCGTGACTTCATGTGAAAACAGCGCTAATTATTTTTTTATATATATTTAGTCAAAATAATTATAAGCCGGTAGCAAATGATCTATTCAAAGTAGTTGGCTTTAGTATACCCTGTATAAAAGGTACTATAGTTAATTTCAATTTAAATAATAACAATAATAAATCTAAATATGCGTATATCAAATTTCAAAACTATATCTTTACAATTGCGCATTTTGTTAGAAAATCTCCTAAAATTATTCAAATATACAAAAAAATCAAATGAATAGAAATTAAAAATATTTTGTATATATTTTTTAATTTATTGCCAAATTTACCTATAACTCAACTTTCTGTTAACCTGTTTAGTCATTAGATGAGTACAAGCTATAAAAATGCTAAACATTTCAGTTTTTTATCGCAAACCAAACTGAAACTACACGTACATACATTGTATACGTGTGTATCTTATCTCTCTACACACATTATACAGTCTATATAAGCTGCCTAACATTCTTGAGAAATCCAAAACAAGTTTACTAGAGCAATGGCAAAAGAAAAACTTGTTTGTTTCTTTTAACGTGGCCAAGTATATTGCAAACATTATAATAATACTTAAATGTAAATTATTTCATCTGCCTAGTATGGTCTTAATGAGTATTCAGTATTGTCCAAGTTCTTCATAGACTGATTCACTAAACAATTTTCATTGACTCACAATCGTTATTGACTCGTTTGTTTAATCAGCAAATCTATAAATAAATTATTAATACATTTGCAAAACCGCTCGAAACATTGCAAAAAAACAAACGATTTTTGGCAATAAATTTGTTTTGTGGAAAGTTTGGCCCTGAATATAAAGGCATTCTTATCTGACAGTTAGAACCAGCTTACACAATGGGTATTATACTCTGTTCACAAAGTGGAATAAAGTATATTGGCTTAGTTTTTAAAAATGTATGAGAATTGCGAATCTAGATAGCATATTTATTTAGAGAATTTTTCATTTACATAAAAGAAATATTTCGACATATTTTAGTACTTCAGGGTCTCTACAAGTCGAGTATTTCCTTGCTATAGAGAGTATTGCCCATTGTTTATTTTTGCAATTATGTATGACATTAATTTGAAGCAGTCTTAACAAACTGATAACTAACACTGGAAATTGTTGATATACATATACTATATATATTGTATATATTTTTTTTTTAAATATATCATATATAGTTATGTAATACGAAAGTTTGTGATTATAAACAGACTTTTTGTATGGATAGACATTTTCTACTTAATAATTAATTGATTTTCTTGGCGATATTGCGAATTTTGTACTGCAACTTGATAGCAAGCGTATATATAATAATATAACCAAAGTTTTACTATCTTTATAATCGTAACGCCTAAGATGACCCTTACTCCCCCCATAAATCTAACACTTTTTATAATTACAGTTACACATTCTTTTTTATTATTCATAGTCGTATTTTCTTTAAGGCTTACATATTAAAATATATGCTTAAATTACGTTCATCTATTTATTGGATTATGTTATCGATCTTTTATGTGTTGCATTCTCTCATTTAACGCATTTCTAAAATTTAAGGTAATCATTTTTTTTTTCTTTTAATATATTTTTACAGTTTTTGATAATATATATATAATTTGTTGGTTGTTGGGTTTGTTTTATGCCACAAAAAGCGTGCATTGATTGATGGAACAGCAACTGTGAACGTTGTGTGTGTGGGTGTAGGGTGTGTGTGTGTGTATGCCTATATAAACTTATGTTTCTTTACTGCAGGTTTTTTGTTGGTGTATCGTCTATTTATATTGTTATACAACTAAATGTAACTTACAGCTACATAAATGTATTTACTTTTTACTTTCCATTTACTTTTACTCATTTCCGTTATTTTATTTTATTTATTTGTTTTATGTAAGATATAGTATTCTTTAGTTATTGTGCCAGGCACCTACTACGAGTACTGCCAAGACTCTCGGGCGACGTGGGCGCCTCCTAACCGAACCGGCTTTACTTGAAATTTCCTTGCATCTTTTTCTCTATTTTGTTGTTTAGACCTGTTTTCTTTATTTTTATCATTTACTTAGCTTATTTCTAGTTGTAGTTGCATGTTGCATGTTGTATTTCGGATTTCTTTAGTTATATATACAAGCTTTTGAATTGTTGTTGGACAAACGCCCCCACAGGATCGAGACGCTGAGTGCCGTTTGCTAATTTACGTATTTATTAGTATAATATTATTATTATAATTGTTATTTAGTATGTGCCTAAACGTAGTTGTAGATATATTTTAATGCGTATTTATTTGTTTTCCTTTTTTTTTCTTTTGTTTTTATTATGTATACACAGTTTACAATTAGGCGTTTTATATATATATAGATATAAACAATATATATTTAACGTCTATATATATATATATGCATATACGAATTTTCTTTTCTGTTCTAAAATATTTTAAATTGAAAATTGTTTAGGTAAAAACTTTTACGAACTTATAAAGAGGTTGTTGTTTTAGATGCGACCAACACATCATAAAATTAACAGAGTTACATGGTATTTGTTGTATAAATTTATGTGTATTTTTTTGTTTTGTTTTGTTTTTTGTATATATATATAACGCTAGTTAACTATTTTTAGGCGTCTAATTTAATATTATAGCTAAATGTGTTACAGGCTAAGGGAATCGCTTATAACTTAGATGCTCAAGGATATCTTTTTTAAAACTCTTTTTTAGCTGTTTGTGTGTGCTGCCTTGTTATTATTAAATATATATGTGCGTGTGTGTGTGTTTGGGTGGGTGTACATATGCATATGTGTGTGTTTGTGTTTGTCTGTGAGGAGCAACCTTTTTTTTTTTTGCCGAGGCAATTGCAATTGCACATTGGCTTTGTATATATATTTACATAAAGTTACAACAAAAATGCTTCAAACTATCAAAATATAAACATTTCTAAGATATATATCATTATATATATATCTACTCCTTCGTCTACTTCTTCTATTCCGCATGCATGGAGGACTGTTGCTGTTGGCCGGACTGTTCGTCCTGCAGGACATTGCGACAAATTTCATATTTGATAACTTTGGCATGTCCACCTGGCAATATTTGCACCTCCACCTGTGTGGACTGTTGTCCTGCTGCTGCTGCCGCTTGTTGTTGTTGTTGCTCCGCATCCTGCAAAAATGTGTTGCAAAAAACTTTAGTATAAACTTTTGTTTGCAATTAAAGCCGCTTATGCAAAAATTATAATTAAAAACAAAAAAAAATATATATATAAACTAAACTAATTTACGCTCAAGCAAAATATAAAAGGGGCAATTTGTTTTATTTATTTTTTTTTTTTTTGAGAAATGAAGACATTACAAATAGAAAAGAAAAAACTTGGTAGAATGCACATAATTCATAGGAAAAAAAAGGAACATTTATATATAAAAAGAGAGACACAGGCACAGACAATAATAGAGAGTAAAAACAACAACATAAATAATTACATAAATACATATACATATATTATCTAACTACACATGACAATAATACGCAATTAGAAATGTTTATTTTTATTATTTAATTATATAGACAATTAGCGATAATTTTGAATAAATGTTTTTATTTTATACACACCTAAAACGCGCACAGTGAAGCCTTTTTTGCGCGCACACACGTTTTACAAATTGTTGTAACGTTTTTACTGTAGTTTTTCTTTTGTAATCTATTTTTTTTTTATTTATTGTTTTATCATGTTATTTTTATTTATTTTGTTTTTTTTTTTCGTTGGAGTCTGGGATGAACACACACGCACACAACAAAACATTTAAATCACAAAATCACAACAACATACAGAGTAAGGATCTTTGATTTGTTAATAACATTTTTCCAATTGCTCTGATGTGTATATATGTGTGTGTGTGTTGTTTTTGTATGTGTGTGCGCATATGTATTTTCTTTAACTTTCATATTGTTCAGTTGATCTATTTGATCTAATTTATATATGATGTATTTAGTAAGAAGTAGTTGGTACAACAAGCTGCAAGTATTCGAAGTTAAAAATATAGGTAATGCAATAATCATTTCATTTTGGATTGTGTTTTTATGGTATATTGGTTTACAAAGGTATTTAAAACAAACAAAAAGTTAAACATTGATTCTAAGATTGTTTTAGAGCTGGAAAACAATCAATGGTACTATGGATTCTTTACCAATTAGATATGAAACGCATTCCTATTTAATTTATATATCCAATATATATTAAACACCCACTAAGAAATTCCTTCAATCGATACTAAACAATAGTTAAAAGTGTATTACTATTTAAGCCAAGTAAAATTAAGTTTGAGAGACAATTAAGACAAACCCCGAAATAATAAGTATTTAACAGACCGACACAAAAGCTTTTAGACTTTTCGACTTTAAAAAGCATATTTTATTAATATTATTTTAATTATTATTATCGTTGTGGTTGATACTCGGTAACATTTGCTTAGTTTTAGTTAGTTAAAAACTAAATTAAATTGCATAGCTTAGTGGTTAAACTAACCGAAAATAGTATGGCTGAATCCCACATAAGTATTAAATAAAACTAATCCTTATATATTACAAAATTAAGCAATTAATTTTGTTTCTTCTCTTGAATTAAAGCAAAACAAACGAATATATTGATTATATATATATCTATAGGGATCGGAGGGTGGGAAGATTGGCTGGGCACTTAGCATACCTGTTGCTGCGATATGGCTGGCTTTGTTTCCAAATGCTGTCGCTGATGCAGCATCAGATGATTCTTTTGGAAGAACGCCTTTCCACACTCGCAGACATGGGTGCGCACGGTGCAGCCACCGTTTGGATGCCTTCGATTATGCTGCATGAGACCGTGCTTGGCAGCGAATCCCTTGCCGCAACTGGCACAGAAATGCGATTTTGGCTTATTGGCCGGCGATACGGTCACCACATGCTGTTGCTGCGCCTGTTGCTGTTGCTGCTGGGTAATATGCTGCAAATGCTGATGGCCATGCAGCGGCATTGTGGGCACAGCGGTAACAACAGCTTGCGGATGGGTCGAATTGGCGGCCTGCACCAGCGTTGTCTGTGACATCACCTGACCGGTGGACGATATGATTTGCACGGGCACTGGACTCTGTCCCACTAGGTTTGGATTTGCTGTAACCACAGTGCCTGGATTAAGGCTTGCCGTGCTCAAAAAGTGACCAGGCAGCGCTGCTGTCAAGGCGCACAGATCGGTCATAAGGCTCTTGTCGCCCGTATGCAATCGCAAGTGCAAGGCGAGCGCCTCACGGCTATTAAACGCGCTGCCACACTCACTGCAAACATTGAATAAACAAAAAAACATATTAATAACAAAAAACTGCAATAGCTGATTAAAAACCTACCGGCAAACAAATTGTGGACGCGCCACACCATTTGCATCGGTTGTGGAGACGGTTAGCAGCGTTGAATTAGCCGGATTGCTGACAACGGTGATCGTCTGCGGATGGCCGGGATGATGATGCGGCTGTTGTATCTGCTTAAATGTGTATTTTTAATTAAATTTGTTTATTGCAGTCATTGCATTTATTTATATTAATTATCGTAACATACCTGTTGATTGGCTATAATGGTGGCGCTGCTCGTATTGGGATTAACCCCATTGTGCGCGGCACGCACATGTTGATGCAGCTCCGCTTTGGTGAGGAAACCCTCACCGCAGCTAACGCAGGGATGCGCCTGCTCGCCGGTATGTACGCGTCTGTAATATAACAATAGGGTTAATTAAAAGACTTTTATTTAAATGTCAATAGGTTAATAATTAAATCACATTTTTAATTGTTTATATTTGCCTCGATAAACTAGCAACAACTCGTTCGCTTTTATATAAACAATTAGCTTGTTCATTTTCAAACAATTCCCATATTTAACAAACTTTTAACACACAAAACATGATCCTACTACAAATATATAATTACAAATTCCTTAATTTTTTACCTCATATGGGAAACTAGCGTGCGCTTTTGTAAAAATTCTTTTCCGCAAACGGTGCAGGAGTGTGGTATCTTGCCGTGTATACGTCCGTGGTTAACCAATTGAAATTTACGTGGAAATGATGCTCCGCAATCAGCACAGACAAATGGATTCAATGAACCATGAAAACTGTGAACAATTGAGACACAAGTTAGTTAAATAGTTTTTAAATGGGTTTTTTGTTATATTATAATAATAATGCTCACCGTGAGTGCATAATCAGATGGTTTTCCTGTGCAAAACTTTCCCCGCACTCCTCACACACATAGGGTCGTTCGCCGGCGTGAAATTTACTGTGCGTAACCAGATGACGTTTAAGGGGAAATGAACGTCCGCACTCCTGGCAAACGAATGGCCGCTCACGGCTATGGACACGCGAATGCGTCAGCAGATGATGCTTAAGTGTAAAACTTTTCTTGCACTCCTGACACTGATATGGCCGATCTGTAGAGTGGAGCAATAGATGCGTATTTAGACAATGTTTGTGCGCAAAACTTTTGCCGCAATGGGTGCAAATATGTGGTCGTTCGCCTGCAAAGAGAATAAAATATATAGAATGGAATGGTTAGACCTGCTCAATGTTACAATAGGTATGTGCTAGGAACAAGAACAACCACCTGTGTGCACGCGTGCGTGTGTTGTCAAATGATGTTTGAGCAGAAAGGATTTACCGCACTCGTCACAACTGTACGGTCGCTCCTTCTTGATGGTGGCGTCGTTCTAAAAGAGAATAAACAAAAGACCAAAGACGAAAAGAAAAAAAAACAAAAAAATATAAACGTTGATTACTATACAGAGTCGAATTATTTATAAGGGGAAAAGTATATTTTTTTAATTATTATCTGTGTATGTATGTGGTGTGTGTGTGTGAATGTGTGTGTGTGTGTGTGTGTAATTGTTTGTTGGGCTTACTTCGCTGAAATGCATTGATTCCTGTAGTTCGGTCTTTGGGGACAATTCTAATGTGCCTGGCTCCAACTTTAAGTTGGGTGCGTCGCCCTGTGAGTCCTCGTTCTCTTCGAGTCCTTGTATTACTTTCTGTACTTGAACTGAAATACCAGGAAGTATGTCACCTAAGAGTGTTGTTGCACCGCCAACGGAACAATAACCAAATGGAATTCAAAAAGGAAGATATCAAAAATAAAAGAGAAGAAAAACAAAGAAACGAAAATCAAAAGTGCGAACGAAAAACAACAAAAAAAACACAAAAGATAGGAAAAAGAATATAAAATAGAACAAAAATAAAAATAAAAACAAATTAAATTATTTAACGAAAGATAACGTAACGTTAAGTAGCGTTACGTTAAGCGTAACGCAACGGGAAAGCAGCAACGAGAACCGAAAATATACAACAAACATATTGTACCAGTACCAAGTGCCAAAGTAGTGTAACAGTATAGGAGTAGAGCAGGAGGAGAGAGGTAAACGAACACAACACAGATTTGAGATGCTTACTTGGTGTCGCCCCTGGCGCCGACGAATGATGGTGGTGCGCTCCGTCGCCAGCGGTGATTGTGTGCGTCTGATGGTGGCCTTGGCCGGCTGCAATGGCGCGCTTGATTAAGATCTCATTGCATTCCTCTTGCGTGAGATGCAGTGCTCCAATCGAGCTAAAATGCGACTTGGCCGCAGCGGCACTTGTGGTTAATACCGTTTGTCCAGTTTTGGCATCAACAATGCTGCCATTTGTCAATGTATGATGATGTGCAGCTGCCGGATCACCTCCACCTGCTGCTGCAGCTGCAGCTGCTGCCGCTGTTGCCTGATCGACCAAAAGATCTATTTATGCGCCCCAACAGCCCGCCGCCGCCGCCCGCCGCCGTGTAAATGAGTGGGTGAGTGACAGAGTGGGTGTGAGTGTGTGTGTGTGGTGAGAGGAAAGTGGGGAGAATGTGAAGGTGTGGTGGGTATGTTAATGCGTGAGGGCAATACAAGAAGAGCAAAAACAGCGAACACACAAAGAGATTAAGAGAGAAAGTGAATATTATTACGGTTAATCATTCGGTGGGGGGATAACAAACAGCGAGCGAGCGGAAAGTAGCGAGTAGAGTGAGAGAAAAAAAGAGTGTGTAAAGAGAGAGAAAAACAATCGATTAGCGAACATCGCCCCCTCTGGACAATCGATAATTCGATTACAACACAACAACGCGTGCAACACTGATATTTGATTTCTCAAACTTGATTTTTAAACGTCCACTTACAGTTCTTATCGAGCGAATTTATGCTCAACACCTGTTGAGCAGAGTCCTGTTTTTTGACCACCGTCGATGCGGAGCCTGTGGTAATTACTCTGTGAATGGATAGAGATAGAAAGAAAGAGAAGAGAGAGAGGGAGAAAGAGAGAACGTCGAAGTAGACGGGAAAAACGAGGCTTAATAAAAGCTTTTTTTCTTGTTTTATGGATAACATTTTCTTATAATTTTTGTACTTTAGTTATTATTTATTACACATATATATTTTTTTTTCTTTTTGATGAGATTTTGAGATTTCTGATTTTGAATTTATTTTTTTTGGTTTCTTTGAAAACGCACCTTTGTGTTCCGGGCGCAAATGTGGAATCGTTCACCACGAACATGCGACGAACGACATTGCCCTTATTGCTGGCAGCAGCGAGAGCACCTTTAACATCCTTTTGTACGGCCAACGATCCATCCGTGGATAACAGATAGGGCATCTAAAATGGGTGTGTACACATTGTTTTCAAAATAACTGCTGCATTACATACAAACTCAACTCCGCACACCAATGAGCGGCACAAAACGGATGGATGATGTTATTTTGATAACTTGATTTTAACTTGATATTGTTCATGTCTGTGTTGTTAGTTTCATTTTATACGATTGATTTGTCCCCAAAAACCGAACAGATTACAGGAAATGCAAGTGCAATGTTTTCAGCGTTTTTCAACACTGTTCGCTGTTGCATAACAATCTATGTACTATTTATTTGGTTAGTTTATTTAACTAATTCTATGCTAATTATTAGTAGAAAAGTACAGTCGTCACTGCAATTGGTTCATAGTATTGTATTTAATGTTGCGGTTTGTTGTTTTTCATTGTTCATTTTTATTTTTTTTTTTTGGTCTTGTTAACACGCTACACCTGCGCAGCGGCGCGGCAACAGTTGATAAAAACAATGCCAAACGAAAGGGAAGCACAAGCAGCGGTGACGGCAGCGGCAGCAGCAGCAGCAGAAGAACAAGAAGAAGAGCATACGAAACAGCGATAGCAAAGCGCGCGCTTTTTTTTCACTGTGCAATTGGACTTTTGACAGTTTGTTGAGCGCCAAAACGTAAGCAAGTGTAATCAAAACACACGCACGCACTGCACGCACACCAATGTGCCAACTGGGTGTGTATGCGTGCGTGAGAGAGACGTTTTTGGTGTGCGTGTTTTGGGAGTGTGTTCGTGTTGAGCATTCAACGAACGGCGAATTGACGACTATCGCACACATGCACACAAAATGGTTGCCAGCACACACGGCGAATTCAAACACAACGAAACATACTCGGCTTATGTATGTATATATGTACACGTGTGTGTGTGTGTGTGTGTGTATTCACAATCGTGCGCAGAGGCAGACAGAAACGCAGTGAAACAGGGTTGCACTCTCATGCCAAAAGGAAACCGTACTGCCAATTGTATAACAAAATTGTTGTTGTATAAAAGTAAATGTACGCACAAAATCAACAGAAACGCAACATAAAAACTCATGATAAAAACCAATATGCAATAATTGTACTTAAAATTAAATTAAAAAATAAGCAATGAATATATTTATCGATTACATTCGATTACTTTGCCAACGCCAGACTAGTTTCCGCCCAACACACGTTTTATAATTAATATGTAATTAATATGCTATTATCTTGAGAGTGGGAGTTGCCTTGCAATCAGCTGCCACCATGAGTGCAGCGCAACGTGCGTATTTTTGTTTGTTTGCATACACACAAATCTTCATGCATATGACCATACGTACGTATGCATGTATGTACGTAAATACGTACGCATACTTTTTACAAACACCAAATTATGAATGTTTACGAATGAAATGGAAACGAAAAAATTTCGTATAAATGTATGGTAAAAGAATTCTAACACACTCGCTCGCATTCGCATGACCAACGCAGTTACATAAAAGTATATGTAGCTGGTTTTTTCTTGTATTTGGGCCTCCACGTATGTATGTATATTGTACGTGTATACATACACGCGCACAACCCTGCATACGTACATAGCATACATATATATGGCCGATGCACTTATACATACACAGCGTGAAAAAACCAACGAGTGAGCGAGCAGGCAAATGTACGACGTAGCTGTATCTGTATTAGAGATGGCATCGTGAGGACAAATTTATCGCTAGCACATAGAATTGTACTTCACAATTATGATAAGTATGGCTAACAAAGCAAATTAAATATATATTTGTGTGAGTTATCTATTAAAGTGATTTAAGAGTATCTCTGACATCGTTTGCTTTAAAGTTTTACACGTAATTTCTATATATCGTGATATGTTCGCTCACGATCACGTCAAGGCCATCTCTAACCAGAATACGTGTGTGTATGTGGCGTTGTTGTTAGGGCAACGACAACGTACGAAGAGGGAGCGGAGAGACGACACAACACGATTCGCTGTGGGAAAGCAACAGCAACATTATTACGTGGGTGGCGGGGGGTTGGTTGGCTAGCTAGCTGGCTCGTTGGGTCGATTGGTTATTTAGTAAAGCAGCTTGCACTTGCAAAAGCACTCGTACTCAATGTAAAAAAAAAAATGTAATGAAAAAGGAATACAAAAAAAAAATTGGTAATATGCAACGAAGGAAATTCTATGTATACATACAAATTGAAAGTTAAGAGACTCCACTTACCGATTCCCCACTGACGGTATAGTTAATATTTGGCGATATCTCCAAAACAGATTCTGCGGCACGGTTGCCGTTGTCTGCAAAGCCCCAAGCGTAGCCGAAGGGCGGCGGATTGCTCTGTGCAGCGCACATTATAATGTAGCAAAGCAGAAAAAGGGGGGAGGAGGCGAAAGAGAAAAAAGCGCAAAATTTCCAAACGCAAATGTAAATTGCACTTTTCTGTTGCTTTTGTATTTGTATTATATATGTATATGTATATTAATATTTATACAAAATGACGTACAAAATACTAGCCTCCTGCTGTACGTCGACGTCGCGCTTAGATGCAATTTGCAAATATTTCTTTTTTTTCACTTTTTGATCGCGACAAATATGCGACGAAAACGAGCGACGAGTAACGGCGGCGACGAACTACACACACCGAAAAGAAAGTCAACTTGCTTCTGTGGCTGAGGCTGAGGCGGGCGCCATTTTTTTCCGTTCCCTCGAAAAATTCACTTCGTTGGCGTTGGCGTGCTTCTGGCTGCTGCTGCTGCCTCAAATTCAATTCATTGATAAGCGCACTTTTGAATTGGTGTATGTGTTGGTGTGCGTACGCGCTGTGTGTTAATGTGTCGTATTTGCAATTAAATTTATAAACAAAATAACGCACACAGTTTTTTTTACCCCCAATATAAATTCACAGACACAGACACCACTGAAAAAATTCCTTAGTGTTCGTGTTCGACTGCTGACGCCATTTTGTATGAGTGACCAGTGTGTACACACGTTGCTCAGCACTCAGAGTTGCACTATCAGTGTTTTAAAAAATTCAACGACGATTGCTAAATTTAACGTTTTACAGCACCCTCCGTTGCTCCTTGTGATTTATAGTCCTGTGTTCAAAAGGATTGGCTGATATCGACATTATTTATCACAGAATGACATAAGATATCTTGATTTTGATGGTCGATAACCGATAGGTAATTTGTTGATTATATATATCGATATCAATAGCTCAGTGTTTTCATAACACATTTTCTTTAAAGTAAAATTATAAAATAAACCTTAAAATGTCACTGTCACCGGCTAGTGGCATTGGCCGCTTTTACAAGCACTCGGCCAAAATAATACGATTTGTGCGCCTTGGTTGTGCAAATCGACCATTCTATCACATTGTTGTTATGGAGGTGCGATTAACTTTATTTTAAAATGAATACGAATTTTATAATAAACATTGATTTACAGCGTCGCAAGAACCAACATCAGCCTGTTATTGAGCAGGTGGGATCCTTCGATCCAATGCCAAATGAAAACAATGAACGTCTGGTGGCCCTCAACACCGAACGCATACGATTCTGGCTAGGCAAAGGCGCTCACATGTCTGAACCGGCAGCAGAACTGTTAGGCATCTCCGGTTTATTACCCGTACACCCACGTACCTATATGTCCGCCTGGCGTAATCGCAGAGCGGCGGAGGCGGCAGCGGAGGCTGAAACAACGGAGAAGGCTGCAACGGCGTAGTCCTATATTGTTATTAATAATTTAACTAATCAATAAATAGTCATTTGTCATTTTTCAATTTATGTTTAACAAGCCGAGTTCGCTAATGCACATCAATATACGTCAAATGTGGTGTTTTAAAAACCATGCGGCATGTGCCTTAACAATCAATTTAAAATTAATAGATAAAAATGATCCAAGAGATAATTTTTGTGTGACAATCGTTCCTAGATGCGGAAGCTACAAATGCTCAAGGAAGCTAGCAAATAATGAGTCTCATTCTAGTCATTCTTTAGCACATTTCCGGCCTTCCTGATGCCATCATCAAGGATCTTGTCAACAGCTAAGAAAGAATAACAAATAATCTTTTTAATATTTGATTTTTAAATATATCAAGTTAAATACTTACCGCCGTGATGCTTAAGGAAATATGGCCGCACCAATTTATGGTAGATAATAACAGAGCCATTTTGTTCCATGGGCAGCATGCACCAAATGAGAAAGCCGCACTACAAAAGAAAAGCATAGAATATTAAATATAAGTAGAGAATATTGAGGAACCTTTGCATACCTTTAATAGCCAGTAAAAGGGTATAATATTGGTCAGCACATGGGAGAAGAACTCAATGACTGTGAATATACCAAAGGTAACCCAATAAGTTAACCATTTGGTATCGTCCTGCTTGGTGCTCGACTCAATTGCATGAATGGACACATATGCCGGATACAGTACACCAATGATGTTGCACAAGAGCTGAGCGCCATAGCCGAAGACCAGATAAAGCGCACAGAATGTGGCGCAACCTGAAAAATATAAGATAAAATAATTATAATTTAATTTATATAGATCTTGATTATTTTAATGTTATAAGCTAAACGATCTACCATAGCGCACTATGGCATTCTCTATGAAAATCTGAATTAGTTTTGCTTCCAATGCCTCGAACGCCATGATCTGATCTCTTGATCTGAATCTTGATGTTGCATGCAGAAGAATTCACACACAATTGCCCTTTTCGCAGTCGCTGCTAAATGGGCGCACTTGCTGCGCATCTGTGGTGCTATTATTAACCTTTTAGCTCTTGTCATAAGTTGGCTGGCCACGCGCATTTCGCCTATAAATTATAAATGTTCTTATGATCAAACTCAAGATCCCAGAACTTAGAAGACCTAGTGGCCAGTGTTGCATTATGTGCATGGCCGAGCAGACGTCGATTGCGAAGCATTAAATCGATTAAGCATTGGTATGTCATATTTATCAAACTTATTTATCTTGAATGACGTCACATAATATATTGCAGTGTTGCTTATTTAGCTTTTCAAAGACTACGATAAAAAGTTAAAAAGGAATAGAAATATTTTAATGTTATATGGCGAGGTTATTTAGCCAGGTCAATATAGTAACAGAAAATTATCTTGACGTTGTCATTTTCTGTTTCTTCTCCCGCCAAAAAAAAAAAAAAACTAGATTTCGGTTTACCCACCAAAGTCGACAGCACTGGTAGCCGTAGAAAGGTGTCAATAGACGAAACACAAGCAACGCTGGGCGGTAGCTGATTCACCTATACATCAACGGAGAAAGGCGACTCACCTATGCCAATGTAGACCACGGGCACTCCGACGTTACGTCGTGCCTCTTGGCGTTCTTTTATTTGCATAATATAATCCCAAATCCACATTACAGGCTTGTTGGGCTTTTATCACAGTTGTTGCTGGAACTTTTTTAAGTTTACACACACACACATACATACAAATATATGTATAAAAGTATGCAAGTGTCAGGCTGACCCGACGTTTACACACGTGTACAAAAACGCCACGAAAGCACACAAAAGCCGGACAAAGTCGAAGCTGAGCTTGAACTTTTGAATTTTCAATTAAAACTTGATGTTGCTATATAATTGTTTTTTTTTGCAAACAGCATGCCAATGTGCGCCACATTAGGAAAAAAATACTATACTACACACAAATGTACATTTTTAGCTGAAGTAAACAAAAGAAAGAAAAACACAAAACGGCTGTGGAAAAATACACATATAGACAATGTAGACTACTGTGTGTGTGAGAGAGAAGCATGTGTTTGTGTGTGTATGATTTGTCCGTAAACAGTGTGCATTTCTCAATGTAAACCCTGCTTATTCTAGTATAACAATTGTGTACAATTACGAACTTCTAATCATCTTTTTGGCGCCCGCATGACATGTTCGCCTTAGTGCAATTATAACAGGTTGCGGCTGCTATTTATAAATGTCACAAAATTCCTCTTAGTCACGCTGCGTAGCCACGTACCACATATTATGCAGTCATCATTAGTTATTTTTTAGAAAGGGCGAAAGGGTGTAATCCTGAGTGAGTGCTTGACATGGAGTTTATATATATAAATTCAGGACTTACCAAAGAAAATTTTTACTCTATCGCAGCCTGTGCGCTGCTCCAAGAGATCAAAGCCTTTTGTCCATGGCTTGGCAGGATCGCGAAGTGATTTATTGACTGTTTGTTTGTAGTTGTCAAACCACTGCGTTACCTGGGCTAATTGGGTGGTCATTTTTTCGACTAATAATTTAAGCGAGCAATTGATTTAATGTGCGATGCCGACTAGTTTCATCAGCGTTGTTTCATTTCAGTTTTTTCGATGTCGATGTTTCTAATAGTGCAATCGGCCGACCACCACAGCTACTCAAATTTGCGTTCACAACCAACTTCGTGCGATACATTCAACGATTGTTAATAAAATTAACCGTCTTTTATAAACTTCTCCGAAAGCAACGCTCTTTTAAAAAATTTTATTACGCTTAGAAAAATCTATGATCAAATAATAAAAATGTTAATATAAACAAAAATAACGCATTTTATTTAATAAAAGTATTGCACAGTTACAATTACATACTAAAGGTATTCTATTAGCATACTAAAGGCACAATTACAGCTGCCGAATAATCTAGATGGACAGCTTCCACTACTCAAACGAGATTGGAGGGGGATAACTTTGGAACTTTGGTACTCTGGTAATCAAAATCAGCAACAATTATACAAATTTGTACTTAACATTAGACAGAGAAGACTAGCATAGTACATAGTTTCAAATATGAAGTTCATATTTCTCACGTATGGCGATCAGTTCATCAAAGAACAATAGGACTAGAGTCGAGTGTGGTGCGATTCGTAGGTAATTAGCTGAAAAACCCTTATACATACCATAGATACCCTCTGTTCGCAATATCTTAACACAACAGTCCAGCCAGCCCTTATAGTACAGACCGCGACCCTCTGCATCAAGGCCCTGATTATAAATACGCGTAGCAATCACATCTGGCGGCGTAATGGCCACCGACATTATCGATCCAGCAATCAGACCCGCACAGAAGGAGTTGTACGTTGGATGTGTAACCAAGTCATATTCCGCAAGCAGAGATTTTGTCTTGCCAAAGGTGGCGATCTGGGCACCGGAACCAATAGCAGCTCTTGGCACTGCAGACATTGATCCGCGCCACAGCCCCAGAATGCCATCTTTCATATAGATTTCCTTCAGAGCAGAGCTCATGGACGTGTGGCCATGCTGATGGC
Organism: Hirtodrosophila alboralis; assembly: GCA_035043045.1. Taxonomy (NCBI): domain Eukaryota; kingdom Metazoa; phylum Arthropoda; class Insecta; order Diptera; family Drosophilidae; genus Hirtodrosophila; species Hirtodrosophila alboralis. The sequence continues at coordinate 1,443,512 of JAWNNH010000195.1, read as the reverse complement.
CAACAGCTATCTGTTTGACAGCTTGCGATTGTAGCTGAGTCTTTACCTAAATAAGAGTGAGATAGATTTGTGTATTAAACAAAGTGTTATCATTCGTAATTATTGTAATTGCACTCTTATCTAAGCCGGAATCATCGCACTGTTTAACCAGAGCAAATAATAATTAGCAGCACATCACGCGTCACGTCAAATATTTGGCAAAAACAAAAATGCGAGCATAGATAAGTACTTTATAATATATGGCATGCTTTATGTAACAGGCTCGCACTCCGCTTACCATGAAAAACGGACTAGAGAAATAGCAGCCTACACTACCGCCTATAGCGCCCCATAATAGACCCATTCCATATGATATCTCGCCTTTCTTATTATGCATCCAACCTTTGTCCATGGCCGTTGTGTAAATGCTCAACCTGTTGAATAAAAAGTCTTTGACTATCGAAACAGTTTGCAAGCATCATATTTGCTAACCTGAAGGAATTGATGATGAATTGAAAGTAGAGCGCCGGCACTAATCCCTTTTGTAGACCCGTCAAACCATCGTTCTTAGCTACTGTAATGAACGCCCGCAATAGTCCTTTGTATGGCTTAACGTAGGTGCCGCGCGACGCCAGCTCGCCCTGCAGCTGGGTGCGCGTCTTAACGACCTCTATGGGATTCGTAAAGAAGGTAGCGCCCACAGAGGCCAAGCCGCCCAGTACAAAGTCCGATGTGGCCATAAGTATATACGCAGGTCTTTAGTATTGGCGTACGTTTGAACGGTTGACTAGAAATAGCTCAGCAGGATTTTCATGAAACTGCAACGGCCAATAAGGCATATTACGAGACGACTGCCATCTTCAACGCGCTAAATAATTTTGTTTATTTTCTTTACTGTTGTAATTCCGTGCGCGTTCTTGTTGACATCCGTAAGAACTCGCAGCTTAATTTGGAATAAGACAATTTATAAAAGATTTAAGATACCCGGTGTGGTTGCAATCAGTGTTGTCTACTATCGATAACCAAATTAAAAAAAGCCGAAACAGCAATTAAAAATAGCTATAAAGAAGCAGAGTTAATTTAAAATAGCTAACAAAATAACTTTTGTATTTAATTTTACTTTATTTTTATTACTATATTCGCAATATTTATATATCTATTTAGTATGTACATTAATAAAACGTATTTACTGCATGTATATAGGAAAAAAATTAATTGCTTATATATATTTTTGCATTAAGTTCCATTTACATTTCTATGATCTGTAGGTTTTTTTTCTCCAAACGATCAATTTTGACGAAAAAAAATGTCTAACTCGGCAGCACTGATATCACAAGAACAATATTGATATCGATATATAATTTTTTTGATAGTTGACACATCGATAACCAATAGAACTTGTAGCCCTGGCTAGCCTTGGTAGTTGTCAGCCCTGGTACAGATGCAAAACAACAAAAATTCTTCGAATATTTTAAGCATTTACAATTAATTGAAATTAAACGAATAAAACGAACGTGCATGTCTACATTTACATTTGCGCACATATAGTACGCACGCAGGACGTGCCATCAACAATATGAGGAAATGCAGCGTTTGGTCACTAATAAAATTAACGCTTGCAATTTCGCTCTACGCACCAACTGCAACTCTTTGCTACAAAATAGTTCGACTTCAAGATAATTTATGCTCGGACAAGCTAATATACACACTGGCCAAGCCATTTCGCGGTGATCCAACGTTACGACTGACAGAGGACCACGATTCTGGTGCAATTATAACACAAGCATGGAATATCACCATGCCCAGTGGTGGCCACTCGGCCAACAAAATCAAATACGACTGCCATTTTCGTGTGCAAACCAATGAACGTCCGCCACGGGGCATCTATACAATTATTACACGGTTAAAGTTTCGCAGCGATCCGGTGACCAAGCAATGCATTGATTACATACAATTCTCCAGCGGAAATCGTTCGCCAAGTGAGCGCATTTGCAGTGACATCTCAATCGATGGGCCAGCGGGTAGATTGATTTTCGATCAACGAGATCGAGATGTGCAAGTACATATCTTTATTGATCGAGATCGGCATATATTTGGAGAGCCACTGGAGCTGCGCATGGTGCTAACTGCACACTCGCAGTGCCAGTTTCCGGGTGATTTTTTGTGCAACCCCAAGGATCAATACTCATGCATATCGCGACATTTTGTGCGTGACAATATCACCAACTGCATGTATCCCTGCCGTGATGAGGGCACCTGTTTTCACGACGCCATTGCGCCTGAAGAAATGGATACCACCAATGTGGCCATATCTGCAATAACATCTCTCATATTTACTATGCTCGGAGTGGGTTTCTGTGTCTGGATCTGTTGGAAGTACTGGAACTGTATCACAGTGCAGCAGCACGCACACGAGGCTTCCGCTGCTCGTTTCAATCAGCGACGTGCTCGGGTAAATAAATAACTATATATTCATTTATAAGTAATATTTAATGAAACGTTTTATGGTTAGTCGGACGTGCCCACCATTGAGTTGCCAGCCGCCCCATATGATGGTGTTCTGACACACGATCTATCACCAATATCGCAGGAACATCAACAACAGCAACCGGCAACACCTAAAGATTTACCGCCCAGCTATGAGTCCCTCTTTCCGGATAGATAAAGGCTGTCTTTTGTATATCATCAGTAGATTGATCCGTTTTGTGCCAGACCAAACCAAAAGATGTTGGCGACAAACTCAATATGTTTATTGCAGCACAATTGTTGTAACAGTTCCATTACTCAATGTGCAATTACTTAAGTCAATTTGGTAATTCCGAAATTTGCCAAATAATTAAGTAATTACACAAGAAATTAGCAAACAAATGCAATGTAAATATGCACATTCGTTGTAGTTTTAGGACTGATTTAATGTTTTATGGAGATTCGATTAGCTTTAGGCCAAAACTAAGTGTATTGTTTTAGTATAAGACTTTCGTAAATGTGTTCAAATGCGAACAAATTAAGTATAACAGTTAGTGTAATACTCACAATTGTATCTAATGAGATTTCTTTGTTTTTAATTTATATCACTTTTTGTATATATATATATACATAATTTATGTTTTGTTAATTTTTGTAGTTTTGATTAACGTGTTTTATGTAAAAGCTGCCGTTTTATAGTGTACTCAGAATCAAAGAATCTTTCAAACAGAATAATAATTACAAACACTAATGAAATCTCACGCAATTAGTAAAGACATTGTATCAATTATAAGCTAAATCAACTAATCATAGTTAGCGCAAATTTAAAAAGAGTCCGATTAACTAATTATAATAAATATAAATATATTTATATATATAAATAAATGTATGTATAATAATCATTAAATAGCAGCTTAAATATTCCATTAAACTAGTGGCATTTCATCTAGTTGTACCTGTATCATATTTTACACGCTTTTGTGAAACAAAATTGAAAAAAGTGACAACAATTATTATTAAAAGCCTTGTCGTCAATTGTTTAAGCGAAATTGTTAATTTGTAAGCTAAGCAAAAAAACAGTATGTACTCGAAATATGTAATTGCAAAACGATCAAGTATAGGTACTAGCGGTCAATTTGTCTCAAAACAAACACACTCCACACATATACGTATTATATAACTATAAATAAACAAACTAAATGTTAAAATTAAACGCTTCTGATGGGCGGGGAAACTATTTACAATGCGTAAGACCAATTTAATTTTTAATATGTTTGAAAATTGCCCGACGTTGGTTTCATCATATGGTGACACAGACACAGACCCAGACCGAAAACCAAAGCCTGATGATTCAGCGACAAAAAAAACCTGTTGTACTGCACTAAAGAGTGGCTTGAAGTTTCCAGTTTTTGTTTTATTTTTTGGGTAAACTCAAAAGTTTATTTATATAGTTATTTACTTAGCTCCTAGCTTAGAATTTATCGATTTGATAACCAAACTTTTTAAAGTTTTTAATTAGTAACCTTTTTTTAAATTTATGAATACTCAATGGATCACTTGAAGTCATTGACTTCTATACAAGTGCTACAATTAATATAAAACTGAGGCTTTATGGTGTTCAACTTTTCGTTTTTGAAAGTATTCAAGGCCAAACGGTAGCTCAAACAAATCTTGAGTTTGTTTAAAAACTTGACATTTACCTTGCCAAAGTTCAACGTAGCAACTAAAGTAATCAATTATATAAAAAAAAATATGTTTATATATATAAATAAATAACTCAAAAGAGTGTTAATTTTAACACACATTTAAACAGTCAAAACTACACAACTAAAGTCAATGTACGAATCTATTTTCACGCCCCTTTGTAATATTCCCCAGTTTCAGGGTTAAACTGCTTGGGGGCTACCTGCATGAACACATAACAATTGCGGCACTTGATCATAATTACCGATTATAATCGGGGGGGTCCATTAATTTGATTCGAGTATTATTATCTGAAACAATTTTGGTGCCAGATAACATATCATATATTGTATAAAGTACAATTATATCTCGGTTAGAACGCAATTGCCTGCCTGCTGGCGCTAATTAATCAACGTCCACATTTAAACAGAATTATATGCCAACCATATCAAGAAGAAGCAGCACAACCTGTTACCGAGCTCTAAAATATGAGACAAAAAAAAATGACAAACTATATAATCTTGATTTGTTTCTATGTGATGCTAAGGCGCGACATTTGATGAAATACATGTGGTTTTTGTGGGTTTGCAATTGTGCATAGGGTATTATCAATATGTCAATATGTTGGAAATTGTAGCTCGATGAAACTTTATCTTATCAGAACAAGTAAGAGAAGTGGTTTGGAACATTAAATCTTAAGTAGCGTAGGTCGAAAATTATTTTTATTTATGAAAAATGTTTTTAAGTGAATTATAGATTCATATAGAATTATATAATTAATATTTGAAACACACTAAAAATGTAATCTGCTTAAAACTCTTTTTATAATATGAATATTAATGAGCAACATTGATTCCACGACTCAGACAGATTCTACTAAAGATTGTTAACTAATATAGGGTATTAGCACTTCAATACAATTGCCTTTGTTAGTTCTACATGCTTGTTAATTTTACAATTAGCGTGTCTGGGAGCGTGTAAGCGAGTCAATATGTTTTAGGGCCACGCCCTAATGGCGTCCTCAAACGAACCACTTTTTATTTTTTTGCGGAGATATTTTATTTTTAAAACGAAAACAAGAATTGTGCAAATTAACGGAGACAACAGTACCGTAAATATGGGTTTATAAAGTGGTATATATATGTAAGTACAGGGGACAGTCGATAAAAACCCAGGGGTGGTTACTAAATGGATAAAAGGAATAAATATAATAATTCCGCTTATTATTTATTTATTTTTTTATTAACTGTAAAGTTTTCATAGCGATTCTAAAAACTATTTTCAATAAATGAAACGTGTGCGATTTGTTAAATTCTTAATTGTAGAACTCTGCAATGTCTCGCCAAAAATGTTTCCTATTTTATGGTAGCACAACTTCTAACATCTTGTATGTTCAATATTACGAGCATGCACTGTATTTACTTATTATAAATGCGTGCATTACAATAAAATGTATACAGGTATGTACATATTTACGTATGCATGCACATACATACATACATCCATACATACATATGTATGCACTCATGTATGCCAAAAAGCGTTGACCAAAGCTCTCTGCAATTTTTTTTCAGTTTGTCTTTTGTGTTGCCGGCTGCGGCTGCGACAATTGCAGTGTTTGTATTGTTGTTGTTGTTGCTGTTTGGTTTTTGCCATTTGTTTTGCTTTTGGCCAAACAACATCGATCTATTGGCTGCAATTAGCAGCAGCTGCGACAAACGCAAATTCATGAAATTACTTTTTGCATAGAAATAGAAACGAGTTGGAACCAGCGATCCTCAACCGGTTGTGCCGTCTCTGTGAATCATGCGGTCAAAAACAGCGAAAGACGAACAGGAAAAAGACGCAGAGAGAGAGCGAGAGTGGGTGGTTGATAGAGAGAGAGAGAGCGTGAGAGGAAGAGGGGAAGCAGAATCAGCTCGAAACAGCGGCAAATTGTGGAGCTACGCTCAGTCGTCTATACAAACCTGAACCTGAAAGATCAATTCGCGGATGCCAGTGAACTTGTATCGAAGCGTGTGATATCGCGGTGGGCGAATACTTATTGAATACACTAGTAGCACCCATTTGAAAAAAATTAATTTATTATAAAAACTGAATTGAAAGTAAACGATTTATTCGCATTTCTATTTTTATATATTGATTGTGCAGCCGCATTCAATTGTGAACATTTTGTTTGAAAGCAAACGCGGAAGTTTTAGTTTATTTAAGCACAAATATTACAAAAGTCAAATAGAATAAACATTAATAAATATAAACATAAATATCAATTTTATTATTTGAAATATACAATAAAATTGATTCTAAAATGGAAGTCAACACAATGCTGCTAATTATTACAGGTAAGCACGTTTTATTTTATTAAAAAATTAACAAGATTTAATATTTAAACAGATTATTATATATTTAAGTAGCTGCCATACCGAATTTCATCAGTAAATCTATAAGTTTAAAGATATGGGGTATACTAAAACCTAGAGCAAACGGAAGCTCAGCTTATGCATGTGAATTATGTATATGCACTATTCATTAATTAATTAAAAATAATAATATTGTACTTGACTTAAATTATTCATATATAGAAAATGCATGGGAAATATTAGTTTAAAGTTCTCATTACTTAAAGGTTGAAAGGCCATAAATACTAATAAGTAATTGCATATATTTTATAGGGTATATATTATAAAACAAATATATATATGTTGATCTATTAAGTACTAGTACTACTATACTCTATACAAGCTCATATTACTCTGCTAATTGATTGGGTAACAAAGTTCATTTAGTGTGTGAACAATTTTTTGATTTTTTTTTTGAATGGATTGATAAGGCAATAATTTGATTTATTACCCAACCTTATAACTACTATAACAAATGTACCTAATTATTTTATGGCTTAGTTGTCATTTAGCAACTGAATAGACCACATCTTTAAATAGTTATATAGTCTCTATAATATCTAGTGTTTAAACTACTTATCTAACCCATAAACAAGCTAATGATGTCTATATGGAGACTATCTAGATAAAGAGACATGTGATCTCTCGACACGACAAAATATAATTTAATCAAATCTAGTCTTAATTTTTGTTAGTCTAGCAAGTTCAATTTAATTAAAAGTTGATATAAAATTATGAAACGACATTGGAAGACCTATCTATAAAGCAATTTGTATGCGGGGCCTAAACAATCGGTTAACCGTTTTGGGCGGATTGCTAATGGACCAACTGTTTATGCTAATTTTCACACAATTTTATTTTATTTTAATTTTTTTTTTGTTGTATAAATTGTCAACAAGGCATTGGACTCGTATTGTAATCAGCACAAAAAAGCAATAAAAAATAAGTAAGAATCTTGTTATAGGTAGCTCCCAGCTGTTGTATACTCTAGTTCTAAACGGGGCTTAAAAATTTTCTATACTTTATTTTCTCAATCTGCTGCCGGAAGTATTTTGTTAGTAGTATATCATGACAAAGTTTAGATTATATTATTTTAAATTTATTAACGCTATCTATATATATTTCTAAAACTTCCGATAGGCGTAGTAAAAATTTTCTTAGTTAAATCTTGCCAAAAGATAATAATAAGCTCCCATATTTAATTAAATAACTCTAGCTATAAAAAAAGAGGGATAAATAGTTTTTGGGGAAACACTTCAAGCTTTATCTATTAAACATATATATTTGCGACTAAGTCCAATAAATAAACTCTACTTGCCTTTGAAAACAGAGTATAATAACGGGCGAGAATGCCTGGGGCATTGTGTTCTATAATTCTTATATCATATCAAGTATACGCGGCACGTGACTGTCTGCGCTTTTGTTGCATGCAAATTGTGAAAATTGAAAAACAGTTTGGCCAATTTGGTATTGCGTACAGTGACCTGATGTAAATGTATTTCATTTGTGGCATGCCACGTGTACAGCTGATTAATTGTAGCTAAATACATAAGGGATTTCTGTGGCAACAATTTGCACAGTTGCAACATCGTGAGAATTGTTTAAATAGGTTTTTAAATGGCTTCGTTGACTTCCAGCACGTATTTGTCATTAGTCGCTAATGGCAATTTAATTGTTCAGCTTTAACTTATTTTTTTTTTCACCCATTCTTTGTAGTATTTACGAGTAATATAGTCAAGCTCTGGATTCTACGCTCTGGGCTCGCCTTTTGTCTTATCAGCTCACATTTTGCATTCTATAATTAGCAATGGGCATTATTTTATGGGCTTATGATATGACGGATTGTTTTCTACTTCAAGGAAAGCAAAAGGAATAAATTAAATAGCTTAACGTTCATCGATCTTTAATTAATTGTTACTAAGTAAGCAACACCAAAAGGTGTTTAAACTGAATTTTTGCTGATAATTTAATATACATTTTGTATGCTTAAGTAGTGTTTCTGAGAAAAGCATTCATTCTATTTTTTTTATTATTTAATGAATTTATTAAATTAAACGAAAATATTATTTGTACTTACTTGATTTTGCAACACAAAATTAATTAAAAAAAAAAACAAAAGTTTTATGAAGGGAAACTACACAGACTATGCTAATTATATGATATAACCAATTGAGAATTACAAGCAGCTGCACAAATGTTCACAACAACAGCGCCTATAAGTAGGCAATTTTGTATATTTTTATTTAATTTTTATATTTTTTTTAATATTTTTTTTTTTATTTTTTTTATATTTTTTTTTATTTATTTTATTTTATATTTTTTTGTACCCTTGCATAAAAGTAATATAATCTTTTTTTCTAATATTAGCTTAAGCAATCAAATTAATTTAGAACAAATTATAATAATACCCAAGGGTATCGTTAACCAAATTTATATTCTTCTGATAATTTCCAAGAAAGCGTAGGAATGTTAAAAAAAACATGTGTGAAAAAAAATTGAAGAATTTTAGTTATTTAATAAATTGTGAATCATGTGTTCAACTCTTTAAACTTTATCATGACTGAATAGCATACATCCGCTGTATTCTAGGTTAGTTATAAATATATATATATATATAATAAATATATATTTAAATATATCTTTATCGCAGTTTCTTTCCCCACTTTTCATGGTAAACTCTATGATAATGCTATTTATCATCAGAGTTAAATATCTTATAAGAACTGCTCGTTGCATTCAAGACTCTGATGACACAGTTTCTCATAATGTTATCTTAAGTTGAGAAGTAGAACGCTAAAAATAATAATTATGAATGAAGTGTGTTTACTGTGAGAATCGCCTAGGACAACAAATATTTCATATGCCACATTTGCCACACTTGACGTTGTGAAATTGATAAGAGACTTTATAAAATATAAATTGGAAAAAATTGGAAGTTATCGAACATGAAATCTAATGATAGACTGATTTGGTGGGCTCTATAAAGATATAATACGACAATATTTATGTGGCATGACACAACATTTTTGGTTTGGTGAAACTGATCATCGAAAAATCCAGAAAAGCAATAAAACAACAAATAAGAGTGTTATAGTCGAGTATACCCCACTACGATACACTCTGTACACAGTCCAAAATTTATAAAAACCTAAAGGTATTCAACTAAATATAAAAATTTAAGTCGAGCAACAATTTACTGGAAATTACACTGGGAAAAATTGCGTTTAAGAATGAAAAATAAACGATCTTATATTATTTGTTGTTATTAGTTATTCCTTATTTAAAATAAATCTGGCTCTCAATTAATAAAAAAAAATTACCATAATAAGAAGTTATAGTACAGAATTTTGCATATTACTTTTGTGTTCATTGGTGTGCAGTTTTGTAATTCTCAAACAGTTTTAGCAGTTAGCCCACAACGTCTGTGTAGTTTTCTTATATACAATTTTTTATTTTTGTAAAAAATTATTTCTTTTTTATTATTATTGTGTTTTAATATTAAATTACTGGACATAATAATTTTGTTTAATTTTTCGCAATGTTTTTACTTTAGGCACAACTAAAATGGCCATAAACTGTTCATAAGATATTAACGAAACATTTTTAAATGAAAATAATCTTTAATTAAGATGAAAGCGTTCATAATTGCATATAAATTATTAAAAAATCCCTTTTACCACCTTTTAATGAGTACACCGTGTAATAAATAAAAAATGCAGTAAAACATAATCTTTTTGTTTACTTACTTTGTACTCTACTTAAGTGCTTAGCTATTTTTATGACTTATTAAGCACCTGCTTCAACAGGTAGAGTGCTTAGCTCAGGTGCTAAATTTAGTGCCACAGACAAGCCGACGCCATTTCTTATCATTTTTATACATTTTGCACAGACTCATTATTTATGTTTATTATCATGCAATAAATAAATTGGTAAATCTATATACTTTTTTTTTTTATTATTTAGCTCTATATTATGATTAATGTTTGTGCTCGCGCCTCAATTGAAAAATGTTATATATAGAATTCAAGAAATTATTTGTTATCGGTCGCCAAGTGTTTGTCTTGGTAATTTGCACACGCCCAATCAGAAAAAAAAGAATGGGCCCAGTTAACACATACAGGTATATATATATAGGGTTAAGCATACATATTGTCCAAATACTTGATAACTTATCTATCTGTGCGATCGCGTGTAGTAAAAAATCATCATTTTGTTGTGATTTCTTTTGCTGCGTATGTTCATATTAAATACATATATTTATTTTTTTGTACTTTTTTTTATCAGTATTATAACATTTTGTATTTTTACCATTTCAGTATTCAATGTCTACGCGCCCGTAGCACACGGTCAGTCCTATCTTTTAACCTTAGAGAACGTTCTAACACGACAATTGCCACATAATAATATAAGCACTACAAACGGCACACAGGAGGCTGATCTATTTGGTGAACAAGTGGAAAATAATACCAGAATATTTGTTTATAAAAATTGTAAGTAAAATATAAATATACTCGTAAAAACTCGTTTTCATTTCAATATCGATATAGTTACCATATTATTATCAATAATTTCACCATAATGCTGCTCTAATATTTTATTTTTTCGGTATAAAAAACATCTTTAAATCGCGATTTTGAAGGGTTTTTAAACGATATTCAAAATTTATTTTTTTGCTTAAAATCACTTGAAAAAAATTATGAATGAGAATTTTTCACATTAATTAAATAATACCTATGATTTTTTGAACGTTTCTACTTAAACCGTGAGTTCAAATTTCTCGCTAAAAAAATCAAACAGCGCTATAAAGTACGTGTTTATATAGGAATTGAAAATACTATGTCAAAGCTTTGCCGTTTGCTATTAAAGCCAATTGTCAGTCATTACAGTTACAACTTAATAACAAGTTAAACAAAATCAGTTCTAATCAATAAATTTAGTTTAGTTAAGGGGGCAAATCCCATATAAAGTGCACGTTAGACGCGTTTGATGACGCGTTTAAATAAATCAAAGTTTTGCGTCATCAAGTTAATGACACATTGTCGCAGTTTTTGCAGTCAGCATTATACATCTTAAATTTAAGGGACATTTTTTTGATAACTATATTACATAGAAGCTGACTCAATGAATTTCTTAGAGTACCCGTTAATTTGTATATTTTAATCTGCTTTTATATATGTATATATTTTGCTTTGGGTTAAGACAAATATTCTGTTAAGGCGAGCCTCTTAAAAATTACACAATTTCATAAAGCTTATACTCAATTTCATAAGATATATGGTACTACAGATTTGGCTTTAATTTATCTGCTGAAATATGGTTTCCCCCCCAGAGAAATTTTGTCTGACTATGCAGTTTATTTATAAGTCTTTCGATTGCCTTTACTTATCATTTATTGTTGTCTTATACAATTTATATGAGTATTACGTAGTAGTACATAAATAAAGATTGATTTTCTTTATATACTGGTAGTTTAGGATTTTTGTTAACTTATTATTAAAAGAGGTTTTCTCCCAAAAGGAAAATTTTTCTGGCAATTATTTAGAGCATTTAGCAGTATAAGTTTCATATTAATATCGTTTTCTTGTCCAGATTTAAATCGTGTTATAAATAAATATTTATTTTCTCCTTTCTACTTTCAGCAGTTGTTGACTCTAGTAACGAATTATCCCAGACGGCAATGGATGTTATAACCATAGTTTGGTATGTGGCCACATTTCTAGCGTTGGCCGCATTCTTTATGCTAATGGCCTGCTCCGATCGACGTTGTCGACGCAATCGACAATCGAGTGGCACGGCTAATGAGACACAACGTGCCCCACCAACGCCCTCGCCATCGTATAGTGAATTTGCACCGCCCAGTTATGATACGGTTATCAAAATGCAACATGCGGCCAAGACGAGCATCTTTGTCATACCCTTCAATAGTGAGAATAAGTCAAATGATGAGTCCAACATATCGCCAGTATCGAATGTCCCTTCGCCCGCCAGTGTATATACCATTGATGAGCGGCAGAAGGCGAACAAATGATAATATATATATATTAGGCCCCATATTAATTAGTTTGATCTGTAATAACTTCTCTGTGATAATTGCTGTGCGTGCACTTGGTGCCCAAAACAAAATGTCCATCATTTTGTAGTGCAGTGTAAAATGTATTTTATTGTGTATTGTATAGATATCGTAATAATTTAGCTTGTAATTCAACTAAATAGATAAGGTTTTGTATGATTATTGGGGCATTTGAAATGCTTAAGAAGACTGAATGATAAAATGTGTTTACATATTTTGCTGTAGTCAATTTATTTTTCTCTGCCTTTTCAATTGCATCTAGTTTAACAAATAAAACGAATTATAATATTATGTATTTTAAAATTATAAATAATGTGTTTTATTTCCATACAAATTGTAGGCACCTTAAATATAATTTTAAAAAGCCCGCACTATAAAGCAGTGAATCGAGCAGTGCACAGCTGGCATAATATCAAGCAGTTCAATTGTGTAAACTGTTAATTAACAGAATGTTGTCGTTTCAATTTGCCGTACATTTTAATGTAGTCGTTTCAATTTGCCACAAAACTTTAATTTGGCTAAGAACCTAACTGTTCTCACCATGTGTTTTGAGAACAATTTATTGTGTGCATGTATATACATAAACAGAATATTTAAATATATTTAAAATATATATTAATAATATTTAAAATATATATTAATAATATTTAAAATATATATTAATAATATTTATTTATTTACATTTAAATTTTTTGTCTATACCAAATATGCTAAAGAAAGCATAGAAAATTGGTATGCCTATATTGTTCTTCTTTTGTATATATTTATATAATATTCCTATTCAATTTACCAATTGAGCTGTGTTCAAAGTCATATTACTATTTAAAATATTTTATTTAATATTTTATTTGTATTGATCGTATATACATTGTATATATTTATGCACTTGTAACAATATTATATTAAATTCTATGTTTATTCTGTTTTTACAATTTACCAGCGCACACAGCTAAATTAGCCAAGACACGAACCAGCAGTGTTCCCCGTTCCCTTATTGGCACATAAATGTTAGACGAGTTTTTCTTATTATCTCATTTTTATGTTTACTAATATTTAATCAGCTTTTAAGTAATTTCTTTTAAAATATATATACAGTTTTCATTCATAGCCCTATCTCACTATATTATAAGCCCAATGTAGATCAAGCTCAAGCTCTTGCATAAATGTTATAAGCAGATGTTTAAATGTTTAACCTTAACTTATATATTTATTTATTTATTAATGATAACATAATAATGTCAATAAGTTGGAGCTTTTTAATAAATTGCTTATAAGAGCTCGTGTTTATTAAAGATTAAAGAGGGGATTTCTTAATGAATTTCTTTTATTTTGTTCAGGTAACAAGCTATAGACAGATTATATTGTATATTTTTATATGGCAGCTCATAATCTGAAGTTTGATGTGGCTCTGTATATCTGTATAATACTGAATAAAAATCTTTATAAATTCACCCACAAATCTTATGCAATATAAAAAACAAATCTTATGTAATATATAAAATTTTTAATACCTTTATTACTAATATTTGTATATAGATCAATACATTTAGTGTTTATAAGTACATAGGGTATATAATGGTCTATCATTTACACAGTTTGTTTTAATTTCCATTTCATGTTTTGTTTATTTAGTTAAGCTTTGATCTAAAATGTCTGTTTATGTGAATATTGAAAACTAATTGATATTGATAATAGCAGAATTATTGTTATTAATATGTGGGGATAACATCTGTTTAATTCGAAAATATTCTGGGTTATAACATCATCATCACATGACATTCAGCTGATCGACTTCTGCCTCTTTTTCTGCGAAATTTTTTGCATGGATTTTTTGCACATTTGAATTATTAAATTGAATTTATTTTCCGAAAACACATACACAAAATCTATGGGAGCTGATAACAAATACAGATTGCTTCTCTAGCAATACAAATGCAAATACACACACACACATGCACACACATTTAGGTAGAGTAAACCAGATCATTTGCTTTTAAAATGCAGTTAAATCATGTTACGGCTCGATAAATGCGGTTAATCATAAAGACCAACTGTCTTACTTCTTGATTGCCTTTGCCTTATGGACTGTGGCGCCTACTTTAACCATGTACTCATTAAAATGGTTAATAGACGGTCTATTATAATGTTGTGCAAATGTATGTAACAGTTAGAAACAGGGCATTTCTGGTTCTATAATGGGTATGCACATTAGAAATGGGCGTAAAACAATTGTTCGAACAGTCTTTGGAATTACTGGTATTAGTATAACTTTTAACAAGAAAGAAATGCTTTTCTTTGGTTTTGCTGAAGCTATAGGTATACCCAAAGAGAATTTATTATAATATAATAATATTATATATGCTCTTTGAGGTATACCCTTGCAGAAGTGTTTCCCTCAATGTTGCAGAAAATGTTTTGATCTGAAACTCAAATTTCATTCAAATGATCATTTCTAATTTATATTTTTAAAGTATTTAGTGCAGCTTTTGATTGTAGATTAATGTATTATTGCGGTATTAATACTTAATAACGCATCAAAAGCTAGTTAGTTATATATAAAACTGATTTATATATAAAGCCTGACTGATTTACTGACTGATTGGCGACTCACGAGCAGGCCAAACGATAGGAAATAGAAATCTGCAATTTTTACTGTAGCTTCCTATTATATCATAGTTTGGCACTCTGAAAAAATTTCGTTAAAAATATATCGGGAATTGGGTGGAAAATACATTTGAAAATTGTTTGAAAATTTCAGGTGAGCATATCCGATGACGCAACACAATGTAAGATAAATTGTAGAATAATATAATAATATTATTATTATTATGGCACTTTGATTAAATATGATTAGATTTTATTTTTCTGCAGCAGGAGCTTCCAACTCACGCCGCAAGAGCTAGTTTGTTGTAAATGCAAGTATGAAAATTGATTGTGGCTTACCTACAGAGTGTCTTTGAGTCGTGCATACTCAACTTGTTTGCTGTTTATTCTTGTTTGCTGTTCAATAAACAAAAAGGCACATAAATACTACTTGAATCTCCAAAGTCTTTGATGGTCCATTCATTAAGTTATTGGCGTGGTTTTCAGAGCGCGTGAGCAGCGTGCGCGTGAGTATATCAAATGAATTATGTTTTGGGGTTCGGTTGGGTTGTCTCAATTGCTGTTGTTGTTGCTATTGTTATTGTTATTGTTATGGTCGTTGTGTTGTTGTTGTTGCCTGCCGGCTGATCTTGTATGCGCCGCTTGTCGTTGTTTTCTGTCGTTGGGTTTTCCTCGGTGTGCCAATATTATTATTAATGTCTCTCACGCTGCCCGCATTTAGCGTTATCTGTTGCTTCGCCGCACTCTACCCCGCCTCCATATATATACGCTCTGCGCTCGCCCCGCTCTTCGCTTAACTTCTCCCAACCCCACCACCAAAAAGCCAAACCCCTCTCTCCGTACGCTCACTCTCTCTCTCTGAGACTCTCTGGACTCTGTCTCTGTCCGCTGCCTCTGCCTATGCCTCATTTGCCGATCGTATGCGAGTTGTGCAAAACAACGTTGCGCCTCGTTGTTGTTGTTGTCTTTGTTGTTGTGGTTGTTGTCTTTGTTTTTGTTGTGATTGTTGTCTTTGTTGTTGTTGTTTGTTGGTTTCTATTTGAAATCATTTTTGTTGAAAAGCATCTGGAACGTAATTAGCCTCGCTCAGTGCTACACAAACCGTTGTATCGTGTGGATTACTTTTTAATAAACAGTGCAACAAATATTCAATATTATATCTAAACAAAAAAATAAAAATAAATATATATTAAAAAAAATATTTACCAATATGTCATATAAAAGAAACTTTCTCAGCCTGTGCCTGGTCTCAGCACTAATGCTGCAATTTGTTTTTGCGGACATCGAGACAAACGAAGTGAATGATAATAATTCTGAGCATTATAGTAAGTGGATCCTTTGGATTTTATGATACCCTTGCAGAAGGTATATTCATATTGTTGTGAAATGTGTAATTTTGATCCCAAAAAACTATATAGTATAGTATTGACAAGTCGAGTGGGCTGCATTCCCTATATATATTAATACCTTCCGGATTGGATAAAATATATCATCATCATATCATAAAGTTGCCAAAAAAAAAAAATGATCCTTCGAAAAAGCAGTTCATAAACGTTAAAAAATACAAGATTTTAACTATAATAAGTTTTACAGAAGTTGATTTATTATTAAATAAAATTGAAACGTTTTTTCATAGGCTCGATCGTTTAAAAAATTAGTTTTGTATAAAAAGCTTCTTCATTTCAAGAAATCTCAACTAAATCTACAAATTCAAAGTTTGATTATGCTCTTCCTAGTTTGTTAAAATTTAATTAAAACCGTAAAACTAAAATTGCTTTTTTTTTGTTATAAGAACGTAACAATACCCAGTTTCAAAAAAGGATATTAAAGTTGAATAAATTGTATAAACATCGGAGAATCAGTCATAGGAAAGATCGGTTGAAAATTATATATATATATTTTTTTTTTTGAAAAAACACTTTTCTGCAAGGGTATTTAATGTTCCTCAATATTTTTGTACACCTTATATAAAATTCCCTAACTTACAGTGCTACAGGGCGTGCGCATATATCCAAATGATCGTGAATGTGTATTGCTTGGAGGATTATGTGTACACACCAGCGATTGTACTGAGCCCACAACCAACAAGGGTCTCTGCCCCGGCAGCACGCATCTGGGCGTGGAATGTTGCTATGAGTGTAAGTAGTTTAGTTTAAAAAAACAATTAGAATAAACTTTGATAACGCTTCCCAAAACTCTACAGTAAAATCCAAACCTTTAGCACTGTTCCAAACCTAAAAAAAAACCTGAAAAATAATTTCCCC
This sequence comes from Hirtodrosophila alboralis, assembly GCA_035043045.1. Taxonomy (NCBI): domain Eukaryota; kingdom Metazoa; phylum Arthropoda; class Insecta; order Diptera; family Drosophilidae; genus Hirtodrosophila; species Hirtodrosophila alboralis. Next base: position 1,426,047 of record JAWNNH010000195.1, on the reverse strand, counting down.
CTATCTCCTTTATAACTCAAATTGTTACCTATATTAATGTTAATTGATTGGTATTATATATTAATGTACTCTCATCTATTGTTGCCATTTTCGTTTCATCAAAAACTAACAACGATTCTATATCCTTTATCCAAAACTAAATATCTCTCATCTGTAAATCCTGTAACAAATTCGTATCCTGCCGTTGCCCCTGCAGTGCCGGTTAGACCAGCGCCGTGTGCGCAACATTTGGGAATCTGCAGGAAACATTGTGGCAAGAGGCTGGTTAGACCTGGCACCGATTGCGAGAATGGAGAAGTTTGCTGTGTCTTGATCTAGCCTACTATATGTATGTTAAATATATATAATCTAAAGTCTTGAAAATAACAAAACATACATACAACAAAAATGTATTTATTAAATTATATACTTTTACTTATATACTATATTGTACGAGTAATTTTTGTATGAAATAAAACGCTCTGTAAATATTTTGAACTATGTGTATTCCTCCAACTCCTCCTCCCTCCTCCACTTACTCACATGATCAATGTAAACATTCCAACTGATTATGTAAGTACTCCACAATGCTGAATCATAAGCTGAGAGCGATCACAAAAGGTTGCTTACCAGGTCAGTCAGGCGGGTTTCTTATCAGTATGATGTACTCTTGGCTATAGAATGATATAGGGGCAAGCTGATGCCTCTCGGATGAGAGATGATGACGCTGCTGAATGTAGAGTGTCACGTGTCGACATTAAACGTACAGTTGTGTGTCCAGAGTTCGGGTTTGGATCGTTCTTGAGCCTTATCTGCCAAGCTATACCTATTTATAAAGTACGAATATATATATAAAGGAATCTAGTTTTTGCATATCTCTCGCTTTGGGTTTCAATGTCAAGTTCAGCGTTTGGTTCAAGCTGACAAGCTTTATATTTTATATTCAATTTTTTGCTACTTTAAATCTTGTTGATTCTATTTTGTCAAGTAATTATTTTTTGGAATTTTTACACACATATGTGTTTATAATTTTCGATTTTTTTAAAAATAAACGTCCTTGCTGAGCATTCGCATGTGAAAGATATATCAAACAAGAATTTTATAGTATATATAGTTTGTTATTATTTATGCTTAAAAATATTATGGTTGTGCACGATTTCACAGCTAATGTTTGAATGTTTATTTTATATAGCTTTATTTATAGTTGGGTTCGACTACGTGGGCGTATAGAATGACATGCTAGGCATTATATAGATATATATTTTTTTTTTGATTTTGATTTTGAGTTTAATGAATTGAATCAAGGCGAATATTGAATGAGTAGACGTGTGTCGAAAAAGCTTAAAACTAAAGATTTTATTAAGGAAACTTTTGGTGAGCTTTTTGGATTTTGGAATTTATTTTATTTCACATTTGGTTTGAAAAGTTTATTCCTTAAGATTTGAGCTAAGGAAATTCTTATAATCAAGCCTGATTTATACCGAATTTAATACGATTGAAGGGATGTAACGATGTATTTAATTAAATTAAAATTATGTTATATATAAAAAGAGTATTTACGTGAATGAGCTAGTATTTGTTTTAGATTTCCTTGACAGATTCAAAGAGATAAGCTTGTGTGTAAACCCCCAGAAGACAGAGTGCATTTAAGGCTATCTATGTATACACTTTGACGTAATACTGTCACTATCTAAAAAGAAACCCCCACACACATTGCAATTCCTTAATTTGCACAACCTCCTTCAATGCCAGTGAAAACGAGAATTGACTTTGACATATAAGACCGGCGGCCTTGTCTGGACATTGAAACGATTTGTTTTTGTTTTTGTTTTGCTTTTCTTTTTTCTTATATAGAATATAGTATTTCATAAAATATACTATACATAGGCTGAATTCAATTGAATCAAATCATTAAACTGCGTCTTAAATTGCATAACTTTTGCACTCTCTACGGGTGTACGGAAGTCGGAAGGGGGAAGAGAATATTTTGAACTTTTCAATTGCGATTTGCACAGATTCTCGAAGTAAGTATAATAACAAGCCATGTATAATTATATATAAATATTTTGTATTCTAGTATTCTCTATTTTGAATTCTTATCAGGCATGTCATTATAAATTATTTACGTGTTTTTGTTTACGTTTTCGATTTAAATATTACTCGCTGTATGTATGATCTAATCGTTGCCAATAATATGCAATGTTTCAGTTTTTTATACTCTATGCCTTGAAAAATTGAGTATGCAAAGATAATGAGGTAGATAATTGATATATTATATATTATAATATATATATGAAATACATTCTAGATCAATTTGTGTTTTATTATATTAAATACAGATCAAGTTTATAACATATTTTATTTAAATACAAATCAAGTTTATATCATATTTTAATTACACTCCCACACATTGTTAATATCACAGCTAAGTTTAGGGTATATCTTTGTCGAGCATACTTAGCTGCAACATTAAAAAAACTTTTCTTATTTTATTTGGATTTTTTGTAGTCATTTTCAAAGCGCACTAATAAACGCTGTATGTGGCAATATGGAGGGGGTTGTTGTAAAGGGGTTTGGGGGGAGGTATGTTTGTTGCATTTGAGATGTGCTCATATTTCATGTCATAGTTCGCACTCATTTTTCACTTGACATAAACTGCGTCTCATCGCCGCGGGGCACTGCAACGCAATTTGCATGTACGAAGCAGCTCGTGTAGTTTGGATTTTTTCTACTTCTTATATTTTTTTCATTTTCGTCTTTTTTCATATTTTTCCAGTTTTAATTTTTATTTTTGCATGTGGCTGCGAGTATAAAAGAAAATGATTTTGTGGCATAAATTAACGCCAAGAGGCACACGAAACACTATTAAAAAATACTCCACACATGCGAGTCGCGCATCCTTCAGCCGCTTGCAGTGTGTGTGTGTGTTTGCGCGTTGTCCTGGCAAAGGATGCGGATGTGCATGCAGATGTGCAAGTCAATGGCTTATAGAAAAGCCAGGATATACAGTACTCAGTGCTTCATACGCCGTGTAGCCATCGCCATCGCCATCGCCATCGCTTCGCCATCGTCATCCTGATGATGTCATGCCTTTAGCTTCGCGTAGCTTTCTCCTCATGCAATTAATCCTTTTTCTCATACTACGCCACTCCTGCTGCCCCTTCTGTCCCCCTCACTACCTCCTTAGCACACTGTCTGTGTCTGCAAAATGACTTTTTAAGTTAATTTCTTATATGTGTATGTGCCGAGTGCTGAGCATGTTGTTCCACAACATGGCCAACACGAACACACGATCCTTACTATGTCTGCCTGATTGGCTGTTGGGGGGAGGAAATCTCAATTCAGCTGAGCTTTAACCACATCCGTTGTATGTGATTAAAATTATTTAAAAAAAAACCTCGTAAGTCACAAAGTTCAGCATCAATTTAAATGGATTTTTATTAGCTTTTAATGGGCCTTTTCTTGGTAGTTATATTGGTAAATATGTATGCGAATTTTAAGCAAGCAGCCTTATCAAGCAGTTTAATTGAAAGCAGTGCAATGTTGTCAGCTGTTTTAAGTTTTATTTAGTGTGACCAAATGCCCACAATATTTGCTATTATATAACACTGTTCAATTGGAATCTTGCGGCTTATGTTTTGATACTTTTTATTACATTTATTTGCGGTGCAATTTATAATACACATAAATAAATATTAAGTTAAAAATATATAAGAAATAAAAGTTAAAGAAAAGAGTATAAATAATTAAAGATGGAGTTAGGGAACATAATTGAACCGCATCACCGTCAATGCTCAGTAAAAAGATGTATGTTCTTTTATAAAAATTTAATTAAAATAAATTATTTTTATTTTTTGTTTCAATTAACAAAAAAAGAAGATGTTTGTATGCAGTTGGCTGACACTGTGACCGCGAAAAATAAGAGAATTGAGAAAAGAAACAGAATTGCTGCATTTGATTTCTTACTTTTCAATTTGTTTTATTGTCAATTGCTTGCAGCGTTGTTCGTGTTTGTTTAAATATTATTGCATAAGTTTGAGCTGCAATTGTTTATTAAATACACATACTATTTGTAAATAAAAAGTGATCTTTATTCCAAAAAAAAAAAAAAAAGCAAACCATTGGCATAATACAAACCTCGTGTCATGTATTCGACGTTCGTAGACGTCACAGTGGTTGCGTGAAGGAAGGAAGGAGAAAATAAAAAAATAGATGAGATATATGCTGTGAAATTTTATTTATATTGAAATATTAAAATATTAATTTGACTGCGTTAACACGATGAAATAAGAAATCTTCTTTTATTTTCTGTTACTGTTTCAAGGCGTTTACTGAATCCTCGTATATACTATACTAACTCTTAAGGCGCGCGTTGCTACGCTCCCGTCATTTCACAATGTAACTATGATTGTAGCCTACTGCGGTAATGGGTACGCTCCAGCTGAGATTTACAAACAAATTTCATATGCATTTTCTAGCCACTTCGCTATATATATTTGACTATATTTTTTCAGAGTACCAACCAATAATATAATAAGAAGCTGCAGTAAAAATTGCAGGTTTCTTGTTTCTACCGTTTGGACTGCTTGAGAGTCGCCAATAAGTCAGGTTGAACAGTTTATATGTTGTCTACAATTGCCCTAATCCTATTTTATGAAAATTTGCCGTACAATGTTTAGCTTGCGGAATACGTGCGAGTTTGAAAACGAAATTTCCTGCACACAACAACTTTTAATTTTTATGCAAATTGAAGTTCAAATGGCATAAAATGCAATTATCTTAATTTCTTTGACAAATATGCAAGCGTAAAATACGCACCTCTATATATATTTCCCCTCCTCCACAACCTGTGCTAACCAGGGCAATAATGCCATTAAAACAAAATGCAAATGAAAGAAAATTTTGTGGCCCTGTTGTGAAAGAAGGTGTTAAAATTTTGTTGCTTTTGAAGTGTCACAGCCAAGAAATGTTGTCAAGCATTCAAAATGACATAATAATTGTAGAGTTAGGAGATATATAGATGTATATAGAGAGCGAGTTTAAAATTTAACAATTAGCAAAAAATGTTGTGTTGCCAACATGTACTAGAACACAGTTTCGAGCGGCACAAAATACAGAAATTACAACACAGCCAAAGGCATTTCCTCCATCTTCGTTGGGATATAAATATATTTACTTTTTTTTTTTTGTTGTTGCTGCTTTGCTAACGGGATTAACCGCAATTTCTTTAATTAAAATTTTACCCCACAAAACACCGACCCGACCACATCTGAAGAGCTAGAGAGAGAGGCAACAATAATAGCAACAACAACAGCAACAACAAGAAGACAGGAGTACGGAAAAAGGATTGTAAATTACGCTGTCAGTCAGTCGTCTGTCAACAACAATTAAAACGGGAAGCAACATCACAAATTAAAAATTCATCTTCCGCTTTCCCACCTCCGCCACACAGAGATATAACTCATGTTTTATGAACAGCCATCATTTTTTTTTCCTCTTTTTTTCATTTTTCCTTTTATTTACATTTTTTTGTTGTTGTTGTTTTTTTTATCTATGCTAAGCATGTCTACTTGATGTGCTACCGGTCCCTTCTTATACCAATTTTTAATTTGATTGGTGTGGCTCTTCTTCATTTCCGGTTTTTCTTTTTTCTTCATCCTAACTCTTCTACTTACCTTTCCAGCTTGATTAGCATGGCGTAAAGTTTGACGAAAGATGAAAAAAATAAAAAAAATTGAAACGGGGTTAATTATTTTTGTGTTCTGGCATATTTGTTTATGGCACAAGACCGATAAAGTCTTCACAGTTAAGCTCTGTATGTGAAACAGTGGCAAATTTAAAAAAAGGGATTTTTTAAAAAGGGAATTTTTTAAGAAATGTGAAAAATTTTGTTGCTATACACTTTTTAGAGCTGATTGCAATTTTTAATATATTTAATTTCTTTATAAGGAAAAACTTCAAACGCGAATATAAAATGAAGTTTTTTCTTGAAAAGTCATTCGTCGAAACAAGAATATAAAAATGACAGAATTAAAATTACAAAATTTAGTTTCTCTTTATTTAATTATTCTTTTGGGTAACAGGTGCATTTTTGGGAATTCAGAACAAATCATTTCTGTTCCGAATAATTTAATCGGAATCGGAGGTGAGACTGAGATGTGCAACCCGACTTTGAGCCGCCTCAGAATTATTTAAATGAATTATAGCTTGTTTTTGGGCTTAGGATTGGGTGTTATGTCTTATCATTAAATATGCTGATAGGTTAATGCTTTTCAATCGAATAACAAACAGAAAGAAAAAAAAACATTCACTGCAAATTTAATGTGAGTTTAATTCTGTTTCAAATATGTGCTTTTTATATTTTTTATTTTATTTATTTATTGGTTTTTCCAGCACGACAAGCATATACTTATTATTCAAGCTGCTAGTGACAATGTGCTGTTACTTTGAGTTTTTATATTATTATAAAACTAATTTATATATTTAATTTAATTTTAAGATAATTATTAGGTTAAATCTAATGCCTATAGGTGTTTATTGAGCCTAATAATAAACCGAGTTTGGCTTCTAATCGTTTTCAATGTGTGTGTCGATAAATTAGTAATAATATTTCATTAATCACATTCGTTGATGTATAAAATATATTAGCCAACTCAATATTAAAAGTTGAATTGTTTGTAGATTCTTAGATCGCTTATTAAATAAATTGAATAATAAAAAATAAATTAAATAGATCGCTTATTAAATCCCCTTTGTATAAATAACATACCATGCCTATGTTAATAGCTTCTAATATAACAAATTAGAAGTTACGCTGCAATTATAGCCCAACTTTTTTTTCTAATATATTGTTTCTTTTTTTTTGGGGTTTGATGCCAACCTTTTTCTTTCGGGTCGGAAGTGCCTGAGGAACTCGTCTTATTTTTTTTTTTTTTGCTTTTCAAGTTAATGAAGGGTTTGAATAATTACGCATTTAATTGCAGTGTAGTGTATTTTTGATGCGTTGTATGTAGATCATTTTGAACATACTTATACTTATGCTAATATATATTGTAATTATTTTATATATATTTATTTTTTTTCGCTAAGCCTTAACAAACTTTGTGTGTGGTTTTTGCAACTTTTTTGTGACTTTTGTTGTGTGCAAATAATTTGCAGCTCGTTTTGTGCGTCATTAACAATGTATTGCATTGTAGAGGAGGGGAGAGGGGAGAGGGGAGAGAGTCTGAACTTTTATCTAATTAATGGAAACTTCAGCATAATGTCAAGCAGTGTGAGATCGCTCTATGCTTTTGAAGCTGTTGAAGCAGCAGTGTATTGTTGACAGTGAAGCAAACGAAGAACTTGGTGTACAACATGGCGTTTGATTGCTTTTGTGTAAACAACGACAGCAGCGACTGACAGACAGACAGATGGCAGGACGTTAAAGGAGCAGAATCAAGGATTTTCCATGTCTTTGGCAGTTTTTTGCCACTTTTCTTTTTCAGCGCTAAGTAAAAGTTTTTTAATTAGCAACAAAAGTAAGGGGTTAATAACGCGAGTCGAGTTGAGAGTCGACTCGAATCGTCTGAGTTGAGTTGAGTTTTGTTGGCTGTTGCCAAAAGTTTGGCAAGCTAACAATTAAGTTTCGGCTATGCGGCTGACGTGCCCAGGGAGGGTATGTGCGGCTCAAGCGGATTGCATGGCTTCAGATAATGAGTATTAAGCAACACTTACTGACAATTAAGTTCGTCCTGCTGCTGCTGTTGCTGCTACTGTTGCTGTTGCTGTTCGTATCCTTGCCTCATTGTTGACTTTTTTCGGGCTGTAATTACGCTTAATCGCGAATTTACCACGCTCTCTGCACATGGCAGGCGAGGATAGCAGGAATATGGATTGTGGATGTGGATGTGGCTGCAACTGAAGCTGCTTAAGCTGCTGTGGCAATAACCCGCAGCTGCATGCCGCACATGCCTCGCACAAATCGTTGCTTGACCAAATGGCAACAAATGCATTGCAAATCTCCACAATTGCCAGAGACTGCCCTTCTCCCTCTCTCTCTCTCTCTGCCCCGATACTAAGCTCATAATATTCATGAGCTTTGTTTTATGAAGTGCTAACAATGCGTAAAGCTACAACAACAGCAATGAACAGAAGTAAGCGGGGAAGTAGCATTTGGCTCAGCCACTTAAGAGCAACAAAAAAAAAAAAAATAGAAAGAAGAAAAACGCAGTCGAACACCTTTTATGGCCAAGGATACTTCTGGTAGAGCTCCTGGTTCAGGTTAGTGCTTCATGTCCAGCTGCCTGCCGTCTGTCTACCATTTGCCCGCAGAAGTTTTTTTCATTTTCCTTTTTGCATACCCATTCCTAGACTTGCTTATACTCTGTTTACTGTGGGGAAAATGGGTTTTTTTTTTGGCAGTGTAAATGTTTAATATTTGGCTTTTATTTTAAATCTTGAGCTAGAGACTTATAATTTTGCATAAGTGTTGGTAAGATTGAAGTCGAATTTTGTATTTTTTTATAACTTAAATTTGACTACAACTTTCGTTCCTTCCAATCATCTTTCGTCCAATTTTTCGGCATTTTATTGAAGCTAAGGCAACTAAATTTGGCATACATGTTGACATATATTCATATTAAATAAATTGTCAAAAAATATTTATCTTTTATCTATTTCTTTTTTACAAAAAATTATAAAAAAAAAATATTCATTTTTCTAAAATAAAAAATCCTGATCGTTGTTTCGTCTGTTTGAAAGCAATTCCTATTTAATTGTAGTTAGAATTTGGTTTACATATTGATATCTATCAAATATTAAATAAAGTGTCAAGATCTATATCTTTTATATATTCCTTCCTTAGAAATTATAAAAAATATTTTTTGTCCTAAAGCTATTCAAACTATTTGATATGAAGACAACAAAAAAACTCTTTGAAAAATCGTATGCCAAACATTTTTGCCACATTTCAAATGAAAACATTTTGAAAACAGAGTATACTCTAGTCTAGAGCTTTTGAAACCAAAGTTCTTACTTGTTTTTCATATTTTTTTTGTTATCTTGCTTTTCTTCGTACTTTTTTGCTCCCTGGGCTGGGTAATTTTTCACTTTCGCAAGATGGCAGCGCATTTTAATGAGCCAACAGCCATCCTGCCAGCCTGCCAGGACATGCGGTCAGCCGCGGAGTGAAGCAGCAAGCTGACAATGTGAATACAGGACATACAGGACACACAGCGGACATTCGCTGGGATAATTTGTGTTGCATTTGCATTTTCATTGGTGCGATATGTTAATGACTTTGCTTACTTTTCCCAACTGCTGCTCATCTTGATGTTAATGTTGTTCTTTTTGTAAGTTTTTCTTGTTTTTTTCTCGATTCTATAAAAAAATTTCTTCTGATTTGTTGTCTGATTAGCATAGGCAGACGACCAGACAAAATGCAAAAGTTTTTATTTTTATTTTTTTTTTTTTATGCTATAATTAGCTGCATCATTTATCATTCAATTGTTGCAAAATGCAGCGTTGGGTGCTTTAAAAAAAAAGATATATACTATAGTATATTTTAGGTAGAACATTTATCATATGCTTTGACATTTCAAGATCTTTTCAGGCTGACAGAGATAGAAAGTTGGAGGCATGAATAAGTATTTGTTTTATTTTTCTAATAGATAAACTTTTAAAATCTTTAAAGTGTGATTTAAATGTGTTAGTTTGCTTTATAAACTGCCTGTTTATAGCTGTAAAAGTTGCTCTTTTAAATAAACAAATATTTAAATTTTAATTATGAATTTTTATTGTCTCAATTACATTCAAAAGATTTCTTAGAAAAATTTAATAAATATATATTTAATTCAATTCTATATGATTTACGATGATATAAAGAAAAAACTAATTCAGTTAGCATTTTACAATAAATGTCTAATCGCAATGATTTATGGGCATCAACTACTTCTATAGTTTTAAATCAAATTTACATAGTTCATAATAACAATTTATATATACGAATTTTATTTAATGCTTCAATACGCAACATTTGTGCTGTCAATTATTGTAAAAATTGTATATTTTGTGTGATAATTTCGAATAACAAAAGTATTTATACACACAATTTGCCAGACTGTCTATTATTTATTTACATTTTGCAATTCATTTTATTAAATACAATTTTGTCCTGTTGTTTTTTCACTCCGATAATACTATTGCCAAATGTGAAATGAAGAGAAAAATTACATTTAAAAGTCAAAAATGCAAAAGTCATTTAAACATACAAAACTCAATTTTATATGCGTGTGTATGTGTGTGTGTGTGAAAAAACATTAAAATAATTGTTTTAAATCCTTTTGTCAGAAAGTAAAGTAAATTATAAACACACAGACAGCAACGAAAAGTCAGTGGAGCCTGGCAGGATAACGATAACATGTCACAAGTCACAGGATATCACTGAGCCATTAAAAATGTTATATATACATATATGTATATATATATATTGATGTGTGTATGTATTTGTATGTGTGTGTGTTAGCCGTGTGTGGGTGTGTGCATCTGCAAAAACATTGCGAAAAATTAATTTTATACAAAACGTTATGCAAATTTTTATGCAGCAAAATACATAAGAAAATCTATTAGTTCACACAAATATAGATAGGAACAAGTAAGAATGGTATAGTAGGGTATACTCGACTGCGGTATACCCTGTAGTCGGTCCAAATCTGCGGTGCTGGCTGCATTTTCTATGTTATTATTTTCTTTTGTAACTTAGGTGTTTATTGTCCAAACTTTATGCTAAAAATCTAAATCATAATATTAAAATTATGGCTGCAATTTGTTTTTATTAATTTTGAATATTTCCATTTTTTAAAAATATTATTGTCATATATAAGAATTTTTTCCAAGTTGCCGAAAATTATATTAAACTATTTGTTTTAAATTATATTGTGTAATGATTTAATTAATAAGCTATACATAATTATACCTAGTTCAAAAGTTATCTGTATTTTTTTATATAATTATAAACTATGCTTTGTACTAAATTTTAGCACAATAAACTGGGTAGTTTTTGGTTTCTTGGAATACCCATTTGAATATAAAGATTTCAAGATATATTGAACTGCTTTTAATAGCTTTTAAATTCCCTAAAAAAAAACAAAACATAAAGTAATTTAATATCTGGCTAAAAATCTCTTTATATACATTATACCTACTTAATATACCCTCTAACTTCTCTACAGGAAATCATTTGAGAGGGGCAATATTGCTAAAAATACAGATTTCAATATGAATATTGTTTGTACATTTGCATACTACATGCAACATGCTACATGCATTTTCCATAAAGCCTTGCCTCATCATCATATACAAAATGTTTCAATTTTATTCATTGTACGGCAATTTTTCAAGCAATTTCCTTTTCTTATTTTTTTTTTTTTTCTGCATACATATTTATTTTTTTGGTTTTTTTTGTTTTTTTGGATATTTACCAAGCGCAGGTGGCTGGAAACTGGATGATGAAGTCGTTTCTCCTTTTGTAAGATGATGAGGCCGGACCGCTAAAGTAAAGAGCACTTTTTGAAAGTTGGAGCTCATTTGGATGGCTTTACCTTTGGCACTGGCAGTGGCACTGGCAATGGCACCCAATACAATTGTACAATATTTATTTAATGTAAATGAGAAACGAGAACGTATAGTTCAGGCCAGTTGAGGCTCTATAGCCATATATGAGCTTGGATTGGTTTGGGGTTCCCCCCCAATTGGAAATGATATTGAACATTGTGTCGATGTCGATGTCGAATTGCTGCGTCTCTCTCTCTCTCCCTCTCTCTGTGTATGGGCCAATGTGCCAATGCATTCAAGCAAATTAAAATTGGAAATTAAATGTTTACGAAGTACGAAAATTTTAAACGAAAAAGTAATTGCTTTTCCTGCTGCCTTGAGTGCCATGTGGCAAGGTGGTAAGACGCAGAAGAGGGGAAGCCAAAGGATTCACCACGTGTGTGTGTGTGTGGATTGGAGATTTCCAGTAAACGTGAGTTTTATGTTTAGGCTAAGAAATCAAAGTACATCTGTGATTTCAGCTATATCAGAAGTCGAACTTATAATTGTTCAAAAATTCCACTTATAGCCGAACTGTAACTTAACTACATATCCTTTCTAAGAATCCTTTTTTTATGTCTTTCGCATTCCTCTGTTAAATGTAAATAATAGTGTAATTTTGAGACTGAATCGAATTGAATTTTATTATTGTTCGAGCTCTCGCTAAGCGGTTTCTAATTGAGAAAATTTTTATTAAATAGCATCTAAAATTATATTAGTTTTGCTATTTAAACCATAAAAATTACTATATAAGCTCAGTTGAACAATAATAAATATTTAATTTCTAACAACAAACTACAAATATGTCATATAAGTGCAATTTACTTGGAATATGCCTAGTGGCAATTTTTATACTACAATTTTTCATTTTGATTGTTGAGGGATTGTTTGCGGACAATTACGATGGACATTGTTAGTATTCCTTAAACTCAAATGATTTTTACTGTATTACTAATATATAAACTAATTATCTGTATACTCTATGTTTTCAGCGGAGTGTTCAAAACAGCATCTGGGCGAATGCATGTTAAGATGCTCTGAGAACTTGTTTCGAGGTGTTAGCGATTGTCAAAATGGAAAGATTTGCTGTGTCTTGGTCTAAGCAAAGAATATAGAATACCTATATAGTAGTATACCATATATCCATAATACCAATTCATAGCTATATATTTTATTGATCTACTTATTGATATACATAGATACAAATTATTTGAATAATATTCTTTAAAAAAATGGATTTTTTTCTGTTTTGTTTGCTGTCACTTGGAATTGTCAAGGAATAAATAAATAAAAATAAATTATTAGTAGGTAAAACTAAACCAGTTAAATATTTTATTAATTTGCTGTTTATTTTAAATAACTTAAATATATATTTTTTTTTTTGTTTACAATATTTCTATTACTTCTTTATAATGATAAACTTTAATTGATTTATTGCAACTTGACTTAAGAGATTTGTCTTACATATATACTATATACTTACATATATGTTCTGTAGATAATATCAAACTGCAACAAGTGTGGCAAGCTAAGACATTTTGTGGCATTTAAAGGTTACAGTTGAGGGTTTTGAAGTTGCTGTGTCTTTGTCTGCAGCTTTGTTGCCAGGTTGAATGAGCAGCCGTTAGCCACATGCGGCATTTGTGATTGAATGGGATTTTTGATGGGGCAGGTGGCAGGTTGCAGGTGGCAGCAGTTGACAGTTGCCAACGTTGCAATGCAGCTAACGTTGTTGGCAGCGACTTTTGCGATTTGCCGAGGACATCATTATCCTGGCATTCAAGTTTGTTGCAATGACTCCAGCTCAGGAGGCGGCTCAACCATTAGCACTGGGTACTGTCAACGTGAGATGATGATGATGTGGGGCACGTTGCTGACTGAAATGATATCGTGTTTTCATATGCATGTGTGTGTGTGTGTGTGTGTGTGTGTGCATGCAACAACTGCAAGTTTTGTTTGAGTTCTAGCCGCAGGATTCATTGTAATGTGCTGGATATCTTGTTGCAAGCCATAGCCATAGCCATAGCTATAGTCATAGTCATAGTCAGTCAGTCAGTCAGTCAGTCAGTCAGTCAGTGAGAGCTGGTTACGGCGGAAACGTCTATGGTTTAGAGGTTCCTCTGCTGTTTTCTTTTTCCACTTTTTAATTTCCGTTTTCGTAGCCTTCGGCTGTCCAGTGCGTCGTCCTTCTGTTGATGTTGTTCTTGTTGCTGCTGCTGCTGCTGCTTGTGCTGCACGGTTGGCTCAAAAGTTGGCAGCAGAGGCAGAAGCATCAAACCACAGGTAAGCAGAGACCGAGACTTGCAGTTGGAGTTGGCTTGCCACAACCACATTTACGTTCACGTCGTTGCCAAGAACAACATGAGCCAAGAGAATTTTCGTTGGAAACGCCAATGGCCAATTGAATGTTGTTGTTGTTGTTGCTGCTGCTCCTGCTGCTGTTGCTGCTGCTGTTGCTGAGCCGTTGCAAGAATGTTGAGAACCTGCTCGTCGGCAGAAACCAAACAAGAAAACGTCGAGTAAAATTTGAGACAGCAGCGTCCAAATTGAAAGGCGAGCGTTAAATTCCCCATTGTCCAAGTTGCTTGTAGACGCTTGCCTATATATAAGTATAAGTACATCTAGTTGCCACATCCGGCGGCATGACAGGAATGCTTGCCACCCCATCCCTGCCACTACTTAAAAAGGACACGCCTGGCGGCTGTAAGTCCTGGGCATTTGCCTGTAAGTCCTTGACTCGCGCGCGTGTTCAATAATTTCAATTTGTGGCGCGTATTAAATTATTGCAAAATAATTTAAATTCCATATACTTAAAATTATTAATATTCATTGTTTACTTTGTTGTTCGCTGCAGTCAAAACTAATTAATATTAAAATATCACAAAAATATTAAAAAAATGGCCTAAAATATACAACATTTATTATATGCGGTTTGCAAAGCTGAGAAGAGTATATTGGTTTTGTACAGTGTTTGTTTTTTCACTTAATTTGGTATACAGATTACTGATGAACTAATTAAATAATAATGCACAAAATTATGCTTGCTACGCCTTTGAAAATTGGATTAAAACTAAAAATACTTTAATTTTATAGCCAGCATTAATAAATTTAGTTATCTGTTTATATATTTATATAAAAAGCAAAGAATCTGCTTATAGAGTATACGAAAGTCGGTTACTTTGGTTTACCGCATTTTGACCTGTTATTTATATTTTTTTTATTGTTATTTCTTGGCCTGCGGCTAACTATTAATTAACATGTTAATTACAACTTTATAAACTTTTTTTTTGGTCGTCACATAAATGAACTACAATTTTATAAAATGTCGCCATTTTAATTATATGCATTGCATACACATATGTACATAACACACACACACACATATGTACACATACACATATATAGAATAAGGATGTTACTCATTCTAATCGAAAACCCGCTCAGGTGTATTATGGCAATTGGGTAACATGGGAAAATATTGCGCAATGGCTGGAAAAAACCATTAATATTCTTATTTGCTTAGCCGTTGATGGCAAATTGGTAGGTGCTGCGGCTCCCCGCTAAAATACACCCCGCCATACTGTCAGATATATATATAACAGTATGTATTTGTATACCCTGCAACTTAGAAAATTATTAAAGAGGTTGTTATACAACAATATATACCATTTTCTTTCATTATCATTATCTGAAAAATCAAGTTTAGTCTGTGTGTCTAACTGATCATTTTTCCCCTTTTATAAGTATAATCTCGGCAAAAAAAAAATTTATAATTTTCACGATTCTATACTTTTCTCTAATATTTTAATATTTTGCATGCTATATTCGTATTTTTATTGTTTGTTTTGATCTTAGTTTTAAGTTAAAGAAATTATCAAATTATTATGTATTTCTTTCAAAATCAATCAATAATAAATTAAATAAAAATATATATAAATATAAAAAATGAAATAAATATATAATATATATATTATGAGTACTCACCATATTTATATATAAGTATTTTAAATAGGCCTTAATCGAACACGACAAAATACTCTGAGAATACGAACACAAATCCCAATCTCAACATAAAAAAAATACATTAAAAAAAAAATGAATACTGACTTGTATGCAGAATGTTGCATACTTATAGGCATTGTGTTTTACACATTTATGCGCATTTGTTAAATTCTCAACCAGTGTTAGCAGTTGTTGTCCGCGGTGTGGTATTTTTCTATATAAACTTTATTTTTGTTAGAAGAAAATAATTTATTTAAATTTGTGTTTTATTATCAAGTAACTGCAAATATATATTTCGATAAATAAACGCAATGTTAAGCCATAAAATTTTAGCGAAAAATCACCGAAATGTTTTTAAAAGCGACAGAAAATCAGAAATTTATAGAATATATTATATTCTGAGCTACACCATGTTATTTTCTGTTGTTCAGTATGTCAGCGTTCACTTAAAATCGAACTACAGGGTATTTCTCAGTTAAACATTATCGAATTGTAGACTCTTACTTGGTGTGCTCCACACTCTGATTGGCAATTTAAAATGCGCTGTTGCTGATGGTTTCTGGTTTGCGCCTGGACAGGATGCAGCAGCGTTTTTGAAGCTTTTATATAAATAATCGAACTGCATTTTATTGGACACTGGAAAAGCCCGCACAACCGTTCGCCCCCCTCCCCCCTTCAGCCCGCCACTTTATAGTCTGGTTAAACTTTGGTTACGCTCGCTCTTGCCGCCAGCTAGAGCCAAACACCCAGGACGCAGTGATTGTCAAAGGATAGCGGCTATGAAAATAATTAAAAATTCCATTTAAATGCAGATTAGCTGTGGCACAAAATGTCCGACTACAAAATAATATATATATACATATATCTATCTCTATATGCTATACTTTAAATACAATCAAATTCAATAAACAAAACTTAAACTGCGCCTAAAAATATGCAAATCGCAGCGACAACATTAGAAATGCATGCAACGAGCTGTAAAGCGCGTTTGTTTCGTTGCACATTGGCGCGTTGCAAATTATTTATTTATAGATATTGTTGTAATAAAATCAAAAATAACATTTACATCTAAATATACTATATATTTGTGTATATATATAGGAAACTAATCAAAAATGTATGAGGCTTGCATGTGTAAAAATTTAGCAACACAAATAAAACTGTGAATTTCTAAGTTTTGTTTGCATAAGAAGAGACTGTTTGTGTTTGTCCGTATATAATAGTTGAATACGAAAAGGATTTTGCCTTTTCATAAATAAATAGTTACTAAATACGACAATAGTAATAATTTTATTGAAAATACACCAATTTTTAGTTGAATGTTTTAAGTGAGCTTAATTGTATGCAGGCAATGTAATTTATTTTATTTCAAAGGATTTTTAAGCTTGGAAATTGGGAAAATCTGGTATTCATACAATTTTCTAGATAAATTTAAGTTTTTAGCAAAATTCAAAGTAAATAAAATTGAATAAATCAATTTTCTAAATTCAATACAATTTTCTAAAAGTTTAAGTAAAATTTGAAGCAAATTTCTTTCTAATTCCTGTTATACATTATTTTAAAAACTTAATCAAATGCTTTACTGCTATTACAGCTAGTTTCTTGTTTATAGCTAAGATAAATATATTAATTAATTTTATTAGCTTGCAACAATAAGAAAAAAGCTTGTTTATTTAATTTATTCAAAGTACCTTTAGAAACAGTATATTAAAGGGTATTTGATAGTTAACAATCTCATAGCTACACTACTACACTACACTACTTATTCATAACATTAATTTTTTGCACAGATCTAGCTATAATGCCAATTTTTTGACATGAATAAGTTATTTCTGTTGTATTCAATCAAAGGCCAGATTAATATATGTATATATAATTTTTTTTTAATTCAGTAAAATTTTTGCAACACTTTTTTAATGCAACATTGTATGAATAGCATTGTAGCTATATTTTTTATTTAAAGTCTTTCCATTACTCATACGACATGTGCGCCCCTTAACATTTTTACGCTTTCACCCACTGATACGGTCCGCTGTCAATCAGTGTAACGACATTTAAATATATATGTATTTTGTATATGTTGCACAATTGGGACGCATCGCCATTGCAATTTCATGCATTTTTATAAATACTGTTCCGTTGGCATATCAAAAAAAAAAAAAATAATAAAAAAAATCAAATAAAATAAAAAGAATAAAGTATTGCACCATTGGGACGGATCAGACATCGTTGTAAGTCATCAGTTTTTATGCTTTTGCAGTGACATTTTGCAGTCACATTCATTCCATTGTGAATCTGCATGGATATTGGATATTGTAAATATATACGATTGCAGTTAATAATAATGCAGTTGCATTTCGTTTTCAGCTCCATTTATTTTTATATATCTATTTTTTTTTGCTGAAGATGAAAAAGTCAACAAAATTGTACAAAAATTTGTTAAAAATTCTACTAGGGGAATTAGAGCTTCTGATTTTATTTTTTTTAGGGATTTATTTACTATTACAAATACAGGTAAGCAATGGCTTAGATGCCTAAAAAATTGTTGAAATTTTCTTTCTGCATAGAAAATGCCTCATGGATTTTTTAACTGACATAACTTTGTCAAATCCCCAAAAATTCCTTTGACAGATTTTTAATAATAGTTTGCATAAATTATAACAAAAAAATTAATTATTTTTTCCCAGTTATAAATGAGACTAAATGAATTCTAGGATGCGGTTTTTTTTATATATTTTTGCAAAACTCTATTTTCTTTTTTAATATTGCATAAATTGTGATTAACAAATGCACAAGCTCAGAATCTAATTGCATTTTATATTATTTTGAATGTTTTATTAATCGAAATAAAAAAATTAAAGGAATATAAGTTTTAAAAAAATGTTCTAAAATTTATAAGAAAAAATGGCAAAAAATATCAAATACAATTTTTTTTGGGTATATTAGAAAAAATTTCAAAAAATATTAAACAAAATTTATTTTTCAAAAATTAAACGTCAAATAAATTAGAGGAAAAATCATGACCAAAACGACAAAATCGAGACTTTTTTGACTTGGCAAAATATTCTTTCTAAATTTCCAAGTCTTTTTTATAAAAATGTTGGCAAAATATTCTTTCTAAATTTTCAACTTTTTTATAAAAAACACTTTTCTACATTTTCAATTTTTAAAATATTTAAAATTTCGTCAAAGTTGTAATGACAAATTTTAATTAAATTAAAGCTGTTTTTCTCAAAATCCTTATACAGTAAAATGCAAACCCTTTTAAAACATATGTTTTCACATTGTTATAAGTTCGGTTTAATTCAAATATATGTAAAAAGAAATCATCGAGTTAACTTACTTCAAAATATTATGCTACATGGTGTTTCTGAGGGTTTCAGCTCCCTTATCACTTGTATCATGTTTATATTAAATGGCAATTTACAGTTTATGAGCTTAGCAGATGATTTCTCTTTTTTTTTTTGGGGAATGTAAATATATAGATATATTGTATATGTATATCTTCTCTTTCGTTTACTAGACCATTTTTAATATCATCCGTTTTTCATGTAATATTTTATTGTCGCAAAAATGTATCCGGTCCAGTAATGTGGACAAAAGCTTTGATGAAATCAAAATACGGCCGAAGTATTTTCACAACCGTACATACACACACACAAGAGCAACACACACACACATATCACATACAACACACACACACACACATTGCCCAAAAACTTTACAGCTCGTTTTTGAGGTACGCAGCATGTGTCCTGCGGCATCCTTTTGGCTCCACCATTGAAACGAACAAAAAAAAAATTTGATATATTTTTTTTTTATATTTTGTTGTATAAATTTCATTTTTGGTATGTTTAGAGGTTTCCCGAATGGCCAGAGGCATATTTTATGTACAACTTCAACACTGTAAGTATTCATGTGTGTGTATGTGTGTGTGTGTGTGTGTGAGTTGTTATCGCACTGCATTTATTTATGTGTGAGTGTGTGTGTGTGTGTGTGTGTGCCGCGTGATTACTTAATATACAAAGGCCTTTAATTTCGACTAAAGCTAAATAAACTTTGTACCCTTTGGTATCTGCCACTCAGTGCCCCTCTTGCCCCGCCCCCACACCCACACACACACTTACATACACCTGCGGTCATGCTGCCACCAGAGGACAACATGAGTATGTGTGTGTGTGTGTGTGTAGATGTGTGTTTGATGTTCAGCCTGCGTTCTTCGGCGCGTTGTGTTTTGACGGTGTCTGTTGCTGCTGCTGCTGTTGTTGTTGTTGTTGTTGTTGCTGTTGCAATGTCCTTGGGCGCATATTTGCATGTTTTATTGTATCTGCTCTCAGTTTAGGAGCACCCCCGCACCCCTCCAACCACCTATCCTCTGCCCAGCTATGCGTGTACCTATGTTTTTAATTCTTTACATCGATATTTGGCCGCTGGCATGCCAAAAACGCGAGCCGCTGCCAAAGGTTGATTGCGGTACGTTGGTAGGAGGTTTACAGGGGGGGAGTTTAGGTTATTTTTATGCTCATGCCCATTACCATTGGGAGTGTGCCAGAGGAGGTGTCGGGGGGTTCCAACTGGGTGGTGGTCTGGGCAGCGTTGGCGGCAATTTTGCTCTTTCGCAAAAATATGCATGATATGTGCTACACCTTTTGTTATGCATTTGTTTTGATGTTGAAATGTTGCCCGCTGGCGGCCATTTTGTGTTGCCCCAAAATGGTGGAATGAGTTGCCACAAGTGTTGTGGTCTGTCCATATATTATAATACCCTGTGAATCGAAAAAAGGGGTTTTCTTATAGTTGAAAGCTGTTTGAAGGAGCTAGAGCAGCAAATAATAATAATGAAATAAAAAGAAAAAACAAATTAGTAAAATTAAATTAAAAACAATAAATATAGCTTAATAAATTGTTAAAAGCTGTTTAAAGGAACTAGAGCAGCTAAAAATAATATGGAAATAGAAAAAAAATAAAATAAAATAAAAAACAATATATATTAATTACTAAATTAAGAAAATAACAAAATACAAAATTAAGTTATTTTAAAGAAGAAAGAGAGAAGTCTCTGTTAGAGTTTAGGAAGTTAAGTAGAGCTTACGAATTTGATATGCAAATTAAAGATACATTTCAGAGTTTTTTTTTTGTATTTCAATTAATTTCTTCCAAGTACTCCCAAGAATCTGCTAATAGGAATTTTTGCAAAACGGAGGCTTTAAAACTTGTTATCGAATAATTGTCATAAATTTATATTATTTTTATCTAACAATTTGCATATATTTATGTTAAATTCAAGTAATCGAAATGTCTAAAATATGTTAGCTAAATAAATATTATTATCCACAATTGTAGAGTATATTTTAGCTGATCAATCATGTTATTGTTATTGGTTTGTTATTCTTGCCAGCTTGTTTAATATTTGTAATAACTTAAAGAGTTTTGTCAGATATATCAACTTAAAGTATGTATAAGTATAAATACATATAAATGTATATATATATGTATATATGTTTTGTTGCACAGGCTAATTAAAATTGGCTGATGGTTGCACACATAAAAGTGTAGCATACTTTTAGCTGCACACACATGCACACACACACACACACACACAATGGTATTTATACACTCACATATTTACACGTTAGTTTCCCATTACTTGACATTTTCTTTGCCTCGCACTCGCACTCGGCTATGGCAGTTGGATTTTTTAATTTGCGTTATACGAGGAGTTTCCTTTTGAGTAGCCTAAGGCGCAACCACACACACATACACACAGGACATGTAGACGAAAGGATACACATATAAAAAGGGCAAGGAGCGGCGCAGCGTAGCGTGACAACCGCCAGCGTCGAGCAAATGTCACGCTTGACTCATTTCCGTCCCATGACGTTGCCTGGCTGCTGCCTCAGTAGAAGCTGCCTCCCCAATGGTTAGTGGCAGCGGCAGCAGCAGCCGCAGCACAGGATTCACAGGAGCCGCAGCAGGATCCACAACAGGAGCCTGACGCAGTGCAAAGAAAACCACATGACAATATTGGTTGCTTGGCGGCCAAAGTTGTTGGGGTTTGGGAGTCAGCATGGTTGTGGGTTTTGTCGGTCTCTCTCTACCTTGTTTTCCCCTCTCTTTCTCTCTCTTGGTAGGCAACCTCTCAGCCGGAAGCACTTGAGAACTTGCAATGGCCGTCGGCCATTTTGCGGTCTCGTGCGTCACATCGCATCGCATCGCATCGCAGCGCAACGTTGAAAATTCCCTTCGTTTTCATTATGTTGCGACTATGTCCTTGCCTCGTTCTGGTTCTCATCCTCAATCCTCATCGTTATGCTTCTTTTCAGTGAGGAGCCACGTCATCATTATTATGAACACCGTTATGGCCACAAGCTATATATTCCAATTTGTTGTTGTTGTTGTTGTTGCTGTTGTCGGCCTTCTCTTCTTCTTATTCACTTTTTTAGCCAGCGGTAGTTGCTTTGCTTTTGTCTGGTCTTTGGGGGCCAGCTCTTGGGTGTTCTTATATGACCACGTTATTGTAGACCTGCACTTGTTATATCCTGTGTCCCTACAAATTGATCAAAAGGGTAGCATAGAAGACAGCTTAGACTCTATATAAGCATTATTTTTCTTTGATCAGTTATAACTGCGTAAATTTCTATATATTTAAGCATTTACAACCTGACTGATTGATGACTCACGAGCGGGCTAAATCGTAACAGCTAGAAACTTAAATTTTTTTCTGTAACTTATTTTTATATCGCAGTTTGGCACTCTAAAAAAATTTTATTAAAAATCTGTCAGAAAGTGTGTGAAAAATGCCTTTAAAAATTACCTGAAATTCTCAGCTGGAGCATATCAGATGGCGCAGAAGGCTACAATTATAGGGACATTGTAGAATATAATTAGTTTATTGTTTTTCCTTATTTAATTTACTATTTTGGACCGGGATGCAGGACGTAGCAACGCACGCCGGAATGATCTATTATATAAAGCTGAAGACTTTCTGCGCCTTTATATCATTTAGTATTTTTTGCGCTATACGATTAAAAGAAATTTCTGTTATTAGGCAAAAAATTAGCTCAGATTACATTTTTAGCTCATTTTTGTTATTATCTCTTAAAAAGATTTTAAAGAATTATTTAGCTTACAGGATATTCCTAATCAAGCTTAATCTTAGATATTTTTGTTGCTTCTTTTCAGCGCGTTGACAAAAAAATAGTCTCTTGGCTGCTATTTATAAGCCACAACAAATGAAAAAGGTATCTGAGCTCTCTTCTTGATGTTGCAGCTCAGTTGCTACCTTAAGGCAGCTGCTGCTGCTGTTGCTGCTGCATTTGCTAATACACGTACATTCTATTTATATTTGCGTACGCTTTTCATATGCAAATAATGCAGCTAACAACGGTCGAGGCAGCGGCAGCAACAGCCGCAACAATAATAACAATAATCGTGCCACATTTAGATAGCGCATGCAGCAAAAAAAATGAAATAAAATAAAGAAAAGAAAATAATAAAATAAGAGTGTGATGAATGTGGCATTGTAAACGACTGCAAGAGACCCTGTAACTAGCTATAAAAATAATATAAATATTTATATTTACTTGTAAATATAAAGCAAGCGGTTCAAGCAGTTTAGCGTGCAAGCAAGCAGTGTAGTTTAAATAATGGCTAGGTTACTGCTTGCAGCTGCTCCGTAAAATAGTTTTTTGTTTATTACTCAATTGTTTTGAAAAATCAATAATATTTAACAATTAAATTTAAAAAAAAACTAAACAATATCTTTCTGGTTGTTAATTGTGTTTTATCGATTTGAAAATCGTTTTGTGAATGGTGGAAATATTCAAAATTTTAAATAAAAACCGTTTGGTTAGGCTGAATTAATTAATATATATTTTTAGTGTCCCATAAACAATTAGTGTTTATTATTTACATACGTTATAGAATTGTAGCTTCCACCTTGTGTGTTTAACAAAAATACTTACACAGATTTGTTGCCCCCTTTTAGCCAGTCTTAATAAATGCAGGGTGTAAGAAAAAAATAAAATAAAATAAAAAATAATAACGCTTTTAGCCAATTGAAGAGTTTAAACATTGGCCAAGTATAAAATTTGTTTGCATACCAAAAATGTTAAGTTGCCACGCTGCGAGCAGAGGTTGCCGGCAGAGAGCAGCCTCAGTTTGAAGCACAGTTGTTGCTGCCTCGGCTTGGCCGCTTATCTGGCGCTGCTTGCAACATTTGCTGGGGGCCTTTTTACTTTTGGTTTTTCGATACGAGAGCCGACTGGATAAGGTAAGGCGGAGATGGGGCGCTGTGGCAGCAACAGCAGCAGCAGCAGCGGGTGTGCTGCATTCAGTATGTGTGTGTGTGTGTGTGTGTTAAGTTTGGTCGCAAATACTTTTGGCCTCGCTTGGTGTCGGTGCCTTACCGTTGCTTCAAGCCTTCGGGTTGCTGTTGTTGTTGTTGTTGTTGCTGTTGCCCCTGTTGTTGTTGTTGTTGCTGCTTTTTGGCATCTGCTCCTTGGCCCTAAGCTGATTGTTACTTTATGAAATATTTGCAAGCAACTTTATTTACAATTTTTCGGTTATTTATTGTTTGCAATTTATGCTTGAATATATGTATTCACATTCGCATTCATTGTTGTTGTTGTTACTGTTGTTGTGTATTTGGTCAAGTCTTAGTAACTGATTTATCGCATCATATTTGTGGTTGTGTGGGTGTTGCCACATTGAAATGAGCACAAAATAATATAACCACCCACAAGGGTGCCTTCTAGACTTGAAACCCATTTTAAGGATTTTGTTAAACATTTATATAAATTTTGCAGAAAATTAGTTCATTAGTTTGGTTGCCTTTCAAATTTATTAGCTATGCGGAAAGTATGGTGAAATAATTTTAAAAAATTAAAAAAATATCTAATATTCATTAGCACAGTATAAATTCTGCATTTAACAATAATATATTATAAATTTATTTAATCTGATATTTTGCTGTTGTAAAAAAAACAGAGGGAATTCCATTGTATATATATATTTTAAGTTCCTCAATTTGAAATAATTTTAAAAATTATATAAATATCTGAAATATAATCTCTGTATTTAGCAATAATATTTAATCTGTTCTTTTGATGTTGTAAAAAGAACAAAGGCTCTAGTCAAGTGTGGAATGGTTACCCTTATATATTTAAAAGTGTATTTTAAGTTCCTCAATTTTTCTTCTAATTGCGCCCATTTTTCACAACAATGTTAATAATCAAAAACAAGACAACTTTTTGGCAAATTATTTCCAAAAATATCTTTTACAAAAAACTCTTGTATTTTAGCATACAATTTCACAATTGCTGTTGTTCTAGAGATGCTGTTGTTGCTGTTGATAGACAAGGCACAATTAAAAAAAAGAATTTGAAATATGTTGGCCAAAATTGAACATGACATTTACATTGGAGCTGAGCTTGAGTTTTTGCTAATGAAGAGCTTCATATTGTATTTCGTATTTCTTTTGTTTTGGTTTTGATTTTGATTTTGACTTGGTTTTTCATTTCATATTTGGGCAATTCATAATGAACTACTACTAGTTGCTGTCAAATTGCCAAAATGCCTTTTAGTATTTGTAAATATATGCAGAGAGCACTCAATGTCTGGGAAATCTGCATTTCACATTGATGTACTTGATGGCTGCAGGCCTTGAAATGTAGTATGTTAAAAGGATATACTTTGTACAGTTGCGCATGGACTAACAATGTAATTAATGTTCAGAAATATAGAGATAGTTTCCTCTAGAGTTTTGGCTAAACTACTTCAATTAAATGTGTCCAAAGTTTCAAGTTTTGGTATCTTGAATTCATGTTTAAACATTGATTTTGTGACTCCTGTCACTGTCCTCTACAAAATTTATCATTTAGTTGCATTTTGAATATCGCAACCGACTATAAAAATCAAATGTTGCCTCTGGCAAATATTTGAGCTCTGACATTTGTTTGTTTGTTGCTCTGTGTATATAAATTTTATATTTATGTTTATTTACTTAATGCCAAGTTGTGCTATTTAATAAAATCTTTGAAAAATATTATTTTAAACGAACTATCTTTAGTGTGCCTCAAACTCTTTCAACTATAAATTGCAATTAAAATGCAATAATCCATATAAATGGCAACTCGCAGCGCTGATTGCAAACTCTGTCAATCAATTGCGATGTGGTTGAGGGATGGGACGATTGAGGATTGAGAGTTGAGTGTTCAGAGGGTTGAGGGAGGGTCTATCGATATTTTTGCATATGGCTGAAAATGCAATCGGATTTCTCCTCGTCTATGTGGTAGTGTTGCCAGTGGTCAAAAGGCAACTGCAATCAAAATTGCAAATACAATAATATGAAAAGCACAATGAAATAAATTGAAATACCTCAAGCTATGTAAATGGGCATCCCAGACACATACACGTACACGGATACACGGATACACGGATACGGCAATATGGCAACGCACAGGCGGCTGCTGACCTCCTCTACCGCCCCATAGCCGCCCCCTTTACCCCCTTTTGCAACACACATACGCCTACACCTATGCACAGTTCAACAGAGAAATATGCACGAGACAACGACAACATCAACAACAAAAGCTTTAGGGCGTCACAACAACAACAACAACAACAACAACACAAAAAAAGGTTGCTCGCCTCCTTTAGAAGTCCAACATTTTCAATACATAGGTAGTTTATAGAGTATATAAAGTACTAGGGAAGCCTCGTTTCTAACAAGACATAAATAGATATTAAGGAACATAAATCAAAGAACTATACTTTTGTATCGATTATGTTTTGATTCAGCATAAAAAACGAACTGAATTTTTTCTTATATCGATTATGTTTTGATTCAGCATAAAAAACGATCTGAATTTTTTTCTTTTATTTTTGGCTTATAATTCTCAAGCGATTTGGGCATAAATTTGCCTAATTTATCTTATATTAAGAGGCAAAGATATGAGTAACTAAAATGTCATATATATTTGATCTCTATTTATTTAACTTATTTCGATTTTATTTAAAAGCCTTTATGTTAATTTTACCATACTATTTATAGTTTTTTAAATTTCCCATCTTTATGTATATTATCGATACTATCGATAGCTTAAATTATACCTAGCACGATAAAAGGGTTGCAGCATTATTATTGAGTCTTCTGTTCATGATTTATTCGATTTATGCGCCCACTTTTATACCTAAAAGATAAACACACGAAAGGGTATACAAAGCCTCGTGTATGGTTTGATTTCGTTTTTTTTTTGTTTTGTTGTAAGGAAATGGAGAAGGGAGCGGCTACGTAATCAGCATTTGTGGCGCTCGAGGTCATCCGCAAAGTCTTCAGGCGACATCGTGTTGCATGCGGCACAGCAACGTTCTATAGCAGCAGCAGCAGCAGCAGCAACAACAACAACAATAAAAGTTCCGTGTGGCTCTGTGGCCCCAAATGATGACGCCGCTTCATCTTCCTGCCTTGGCCGCTGCTGCTGCTGCTGCTGCTTGACACCCCGAGGCAACATTTTGGGTTGGCTGGAATATTATAATTACAAGCGAAACAGGCCCCAGAGGTGCCTCAGCCAGCGACAACAACAACGACAACGACAACGTTCGTTGTCATGGGCAACAACTGTGATACCCAAATGAAGCTGAAGCTAAAGCTGAAGCTGAAGCTGTAGCCGATGCAAATTCCGGGTGGAGCCCCAAAGGTGGCAGCGCCAACAAACTGACGACGTTGTGACAGTTCCGCCTTTTCCCTTGCCCGGCTGCGGCTGTCAACTAGCAAGCTGCAAGTATGTGTGCCTCAATACACTGAGTAAAAAACAACATTATAAATTGAGGGGATTTGTTGGCAAAAGTTGACAAAAGTGGGATAAGTCATTAAGAGTCAGTTTAATTTTAAGAATATTCTTATTTTGGCAATAAATATTATTTATATATACATATATATATTATTATAAAATATATATTAACTTTTACCCTACTAAAACTTATTTCTTTAACCGATCGCAGTTATATTACGTATTTATTATTTACTTTTTAATTTTGATGACAAACAATGATGTCCCATAGATTAAAACATTATAATACTTTTCCTAATTTAAGTAAAAGTATGGAAAAAGCCTAAAAAAAATACATAAGCTTTAAATTATAATGACACTGAAACTGGGAAATTTTATATTCCAGTCCGTCCAACTACATTACATTATTGTTTCATATTAATAAATTTTATTAAAATAAATAATAAATTTTGTAGCACAATAAAAGTTTGAATTTGTGAGTTTTTATTTGAGATATCTTGCAAATCAAAAAATAGGTTTTATTTTACTGAAACTTATATAAAAAACTATAGCTTCTTCAGAAATTTATATTATTATTATTGTTATTGTTAAGAAGAAAATTAACAAATAAATTTCTAACCGACTATAAATAAAGAGCGCTAGCTACAGAGCTTTCAGCTTACAAAAAAAGTACATCGATATTTATCAAATTAAAATAGATTGTACAAAATATAATGAAATTTAGAGTTCAAAAAAGAAATAAATTGATTTTTCTTATATATATTAAATTATATGAGCATATAAATATTTCAAGTAAAATACGTCAAACTTTCAATTCAATCAAATAAATATTTTTTCTTTTAAATTTTAAAAAAGAGTTAAGTTAGTTTTTTGGTTCCTCTCCTTTCTCTAAGTGTATGTGTATATGTGTGTGAGTGCTTATGGGATGTGCGTGTGTTAGCCAGTTGCATGTGTTACCTTCCCCTGCCCCGTCTGCTGCTTTTGCGCTCAAGTTGAAGCTGAAGCTGAAGCTAGTTGAGCTCTGACTGATGGGCCGGCAAACATGGCTCAGTTACTTGGCCAGATTTTTTTTTCTTTGTCGAATGCTTCTGGGCAAAGAGCTGCTGCTGCTGCTGCTGTTGCAACTGGCGCTTTTTTCTTTATGCATTTTCCTAGTGTGCCTGCCACAAATTAAGACTTAAAAGACATACAAATGACTTAACAGCAGACGAAAAACAAGAAGAAATCATAGAAAAAAGTATTAAAAAAAGAAAAAAAAAACACCAAAAACAACTTCATTCAACTGATTTTCGTGTGAAAATTATTGAAATACATATCCTAAAGCCACAGAAAATGAGTCGAGAAACGACTTTAGCTGGGATCCATATACATATGTATATATATATATATATATGTATATGTATGTATGTATGTACATACATCGTACACATCTTATAGCCATTTGCCATTTGGTATTGGATCCAAGCATTTTCGTCGTCATCGTCGTCTCTTGTTTTATTTTTGGTTTTATTTTGTGTTTTTTTCTCTCTTTTCTACCTCTAAGCGGACATTGGCGATTATCTTGTCCACGACTGTGAAATAAATGAGCGTCGTAGTACGAACTAAGGATCGCCTTGGGCTCATTGTTGGCGCATTGTTGCTTCAAAGAAAAATAACACAAAATACCAAAGATAGGTTTCAATTCATCAGTGTGTGTGTGCGAGTGTGTGTATTTGTTGTGTGCAATGTGGTTTCGTCTTCAAGGCAAACTGATTAAGAGCCAAAAAGTTCCCACAACTCGCATGTGTGTGTGTGTTTAGCTGCATGTGGGTGTGTGTGTGTGTGTGTAGTGTGTGTGTGTGTGTGTGTCTGCATGTGTGTGTGTGTGTGGGAATGCCCTTAAGTTCAATTGAGCCCTTCGAGCACATGAGTCTGCGTTTGCGCATTAAAAAAGAAATATAAAACCTTTGTACAGTTGAGCACAAATTTGTTGAAAAGTAAATATTAAAAAAAGTTAAAAGTTATAAAGATTTTAGTTCTTGGCAAAAAAATGCAGTTAAGCTTATAAATCTAATAAAAACACTATAAATATAGTTATAATTATAGCACATTAATCTACAAAACAAATAAACATTCCTTGCATTTCAATTTATGTATTACTGATATTGGTAAAACGATAAGATAGCAAAAATCCAAAACAAATTAAACCTGGTAAATCTCAATTGATAAGAATGCATTTCTTCAACGTTTTGTGAATGATTGCCAATAATAATAATAATCATAATCTATTTTGTTATCATCAAGGTGAATGTTCAAGTTCTAATTATAATGCAATGAACTGAAATCAACGACCATTAAATACCTTAACTTAATGTTATTAATTTACAATTAATACTGATAATAGATTAATCATATTGTGTATAGAAAAATTCTATATATCTTTTTCAATATAAACGGTAATTGATTTATCATTTTCTATATAGAATAAACTGTAAATAAATATTTATATGCATTTACATTTTTGAATTTTAATTGAAAAATTCTGTCTAAACAATTACAAACCGTAACGAATTTAAGCTTTATTTTTGGAAACCAATCAATGAATATTTTTGACTATTTTTTCCAATAAATTATAAAATAAATCTTAATTTTTGAGTAAGACAAAATTTTATTAAAATAAAAAATTAAAAAATAAATTATTATTAATTGAGTACAAGTAATCTCCAATACGAATTTAAAAATATAAAATAATTGTAATTATTATCTGTGCCTCTTTAAAAAATATAATACCCACATTTACCTTAAATACGAGGTATCTTCAACTAAATATATAAAGAGTTTCTCTCTGCTAAAACACACTCAGTATATTTAGCGCTGTTGGGCAGTTAAGTAAATAATTCTTGGCACAATAAAATGCTTTTAATCGAGACAATTTATAATGAACAAGAGAAATTTTGGCAAGGTGCTGAAAGTCAATTGTTTGTTCAACCGAATATATCAATAGGAGATATATTATTTCAAGCACTTAAAGAAAATTCCACAAATAAATGTCAGGTAATATTTTATTTTTTTATTTCACAATCAAAGCAATTATTATTATTATTATTCAAACCTTACAGATATCACACGATGATGGCAAAATTGTTACCAATGAAGAGGCATTGGTAATATCTATAAGAATAGCTCAATACTTCAAGGATAATGGATTAACGCACAAGGATATTGTTGGCATTGTAGCTAGGAATAGCATTCATGTAACTTATCTCCTGTTTGCTTGTTTTTTCAATGCCACGCCCTTTCATACTGTGAATCCTTTGCTGGAATCAGAAGCTATAGCTGCTATATATGCAATAACAAAACCAAGAATTATATTTTGTGATGGCAAGGATTATGAATTGATTAAAAGGTTAACTAAAAATTGGGCACCCATAATTTATACGCTCAATGAACATATTGAAAATGTGCCAAGAATTGAGGATCTTTTAGTTGGAACAAATTCGGGAGAGTTTTTTGAGTAAGTAATGAATTTGAATTTTTAATTAAATGTTTTTTAAATTGTTTAGCTTTTTCTAGACCCAAAAAACTAGTTGATGGTGCCGATCAAATAATGGGCATTGTCTGCTCCTCAGGCACAACAGGATTGCCCAAGGCTGTGACCTTAACTAACTCTCAACTTATGTTAACCACAACGTAAGTAAAATTTGAATTATTAAATTGCAAATTAAAACATATTTATTTTCCTTTTAGCACCGGCGGAGTTAAAGATGTTATATATACAACAGCCAGTTTTGATTGGATAAGTGCTGTTAAAGCCCTTATAATTTGCACTCTAAGTGGAGCAACACGAATTGTTTGTGGACAACCTTTCAGTACAGCATTATTTGTGGATATTATAAAGACACATAGGGTTACTTCCTGTAATATATCACATTGGCAATTAGGTGAGATATTCACAAGTCCCTTGGCCACAACGGAGAATCTATCGAGTCTACAATTTGTTGTCTTTGGAGGAGGTTGGGTATCCGCAGCAGTTGTTCAGTCAGCTCAGTGTATTATTGAAAATGCTTTATTTTTATTTTTATACGGTTCTACCGAAACGGATGTCGTATCAATGTGCATAAATCCTGATAAGGATAATTTAGTAGGTTCTCTAACGCCAGGTAAAATCGTACGAATTGTTAACGAGCAGGGTGCTAATCTGGGTCCCAATGAGATTGGGGAAATACTCATTAAAACAGATCAAAATTGGAGGGGTTACTATAATAATTTAGAACAAACTGCGCGTACTCTTGATTCCGCGGGTTGGTTTCATATGGGCGACTTGGGTTATTTTGACAATGATCGTAATCTCTTTGTTGTGGATCGTAAAAAGGATTTGCTAAAGTATAAATCAATGCATTATACACCCAATGAAATAGAAAAAATCATTATCGAGTTGCCAGATGTGCAGGAAGTTTGTGTAATTGGCATTAAGGATAGACTATATGGCGATGCAGCGGGTGCTCTAATCATACGAAAACCTGGCAGTCCTTTAACCGAACAGGATATTATTAAATATGTAGAAAGACGTATTACAGTAGAGTATAAACAATTGCATGCAGGTGTTAGATTTGTAGAGAGTATGCCCCATAATCTCAATGGAAAGTTGCTCAGAAATGTGGCGAGAGAAATGTTTCAAATTTCACAAATACCAAAGGCTGCACTTTGAGATTTAAGGTCAATTTAGATTGTGATTTAAATTTTATATTAATTAAATGAAAACTGTATAGAATATGAGAAAGGAAAAATGTTTTTAAAAATGGGGAAAAACTTTGAGATTTAAGGTAAATTTATATTGTAATTTTAATTTTATATTAATTAAATAAATACTGTACAGAATAAGAGTAAGCAAAAATGTTTTTAAAAAAGGGAAAATCTTATTTTTAGATAGCTTTCAAAAAAACCTAAAAAATTATTGATTCACTATAAAAAAAATATAGAAATATAAAACTTGGAATTACATCAATTTCTAAAAATGTTATAAAAGTGTAATGTCAAAAGAATTTTGCTTAGAAACTTTTATATACATTTTTAACACCGAAAGCTTCACTTTTTGTTAAATAATTTTAAAATTTATATACTAACATATTTAAGAAATGATTTGCTGATTTATAGATTCGACTTGTAATTAAGTTTAATATAAATTTAGTTAAATGAAAATCACATAGTTGCTATTTTGATTAACTTTCAGTTTGTTGCGTTTTGCTTAAGGCATCTTATTGTTATCAAGATTTTTTTTTCTCTTGATTTTTTTAGCCTTCATGTTGCCAACGGCTGCATTTCATGTGAAATATGTATTATACAGAGGAACAGAGCAATGGGAAATTCCCTGGCGGCGATTTATTAGTAAAAATAAATACAAAAAAAAAAAATAAAAAATAAAAAAAATAAAAAAAAAAATTGTTTCGTGTTTGGCGTCTGCGCGTCGCATTGTTCGTCGTGTTGTGTTTATGTTGTAAGCTGTTGCTGTTTGCTGTTCCTGAGCTGCGTTTGCCTTTTGGCCATGATAATTTAGATGCTGTTGTTGTGATAACATTACACACACACACACACATACCCATACACACTCTAGCCAAAAAAAACTGCACGAACAAGTTCGATGTTGGCCAACTTTGTGGGAGTCTTTTTAGCCAGGTTTTTGTTTGATTCCTCTTTGACTCTTGTTGTCTATCTTTGGCTTACGTGTATTTAACCTTGATTTATGGCCCCACCCCTTTCTCAGCCAGAACATCAGCTTAAATAAGTTCAAATTATATAAATTGTGCCACATACATACATATATAAACAGTGGAAGTGCCTGAGGCTAAAGGATTAGCTCGCTGCGGGCCAACAAAAAAAATAAAAAATTAAAATAAAATACAGCTATTTGTCGTTAAGCTGTTTTCCTAAAGAGTTGCAGTGCTTCAAGCGTTGTGAAATCTTGTACATCAAAGAACTTGGTTAATTAACTGAAAGCAAAATATGACGAAATTGTTTTAACTTGATTTTGTTATGAAAATAAAATCTACAGCATAAATCCTACAGGTTTGGAAAATTATTTATTGTTGAAATTTTTTGACAAAAATTTAATAGAAAAGTTAACTTTGTGGCGCGGTAGATTAATATTTTTGTAAATATCTAAAATTATATATATAATTATAAAATTTTACTTATTATCATAAATTTGTCATTGTTAATACACTAGATTGACTTGGCATTTAAATTTTGAAAATACCATTTTTGTCATATTATTTTCCTGAAAATTTGAGCTTGATAAATTTTGGAAAATATTTTTTTACATATTTTAAATTAATTTTATAAAGCTGTAAGAGTTCAAAGCTTTTTAATATCATAAATTTGTCATGGTTTATACTCTAGTTTGACTTGGCATTTAAATTTTGAAAATACAATTTTTCTTATTCTTTTTTGCTGAAAATTTGAGCTTGATAAATTTTGGAAAATATTTTTTTACATATCTGCAATTATTCTTATAAAGTTGTAAGAGTTCAAAGGTTTTTTCTAAGTAAAAGAATTATTTTATTTGTTATTTAAATATGTATGCTTTTTGTGATAAACTTTGTCATTTATTTTGGCATTTGGTTTTTCGATTTGGTAGTACACAGCAAATGCGAGTTAATATTTTTTTAACACGCTCGAACGTTTAAATTTATGCATGAACACTCGCTCTTTGCTCTAATACCATTTAGAATAACAGAAATAATTTATTATTTTTAACACTTTACAAATTCGGTTTATTTTCGGTGTCGGTTTTTATTATCGTTTGGTTTGTCGTTTGCTGTTATTATTCTTGTTGTAGGTTTTTAGTGTTATTTAGAATAACAACGAAAGCGTATTGTTTGTTTTTCATTTGGTCAAACGCTGCAAATGGGGGTTTCCCCCCCATTTGTATTAGGAGTAAGAGGTTTTGGGTAGCAAACGGACGCGTTCGAGTGCACATAGATTTTCAACACTTATTTCGAAAAATATACATTTATAAATATTTTACAACAATAACACATAATGTGCGGTCAACAGAATTGAATAGATTATCACCAGCTTTAATTTTATTGTCTAAACTTAACTCGAGGGTTTTATATATATTTAAAACAGCGGCACTTTTAATAAGCGCATTATAAAATAAAAACTTTTTAATAAAATTCCTGCCGATTTCATTTTGGCCATATAACGTTTTTGCTCATTGACAAACACGTTAACATCAATATATAATATGTAGATCAAATATGCTAGAACTCCCAGAAACAAGAGCAATGTGTAGGCATGCCAGTCATCTGTAGAATTTGATTTAAATTGAGATATTAAGTATACGCCACACGAAACTTACCAATAGTTTGCACTGTTACCTTGGTTAATAAATATTTTGGTTTTTTATTTTCGATTTGCAGCTGTTTTGACAGTTTCACAGGCTTTTGTTTTAAGTTTGCCTTATGCAATGACGATTCGACGACGTTTTCCAATATTTCAGTGGGTTGTATCTAGTAGCAAATAATTAATAAAGCAAATTAATGATATCATTATAATTAACATTGTTTAAATGCCTTGAATTAACTAATAATTATTTGAGCAATTATTATTAATTTTTGAGAGCACAAAATATATGCCATACTTTACACAATTCACAAAAAAATATAATAAAATAAAAAAATTTAATGAAATATTGTTGTTAACTTAAAAACTTACCTTAGCATCGGGTTTATTACATGTAATGGGGTTAGTTCGAGCTGTATCATAACAATTTTCTACTGTTGAATCAGTTGTAAAATTCATTGAATTATGTTTAGTTTTTTTACTTTTTTTTAGCTTTCTTTGTTTTCCCATTTGAGCTGTTTCTTGCTTAATTTTCTCTTCCTTAGAAGGAATCACCATCTTTGACTTATCAGTTTTTTTGTTGGATTTATTTTTTGGACCATAATTCCTTGGTTCGTTTTGAATATTCCTAACTTTATCATGGCTCTGATATTCAATATCACTTTCGGCCAATTGTTGTGATAATGCGTATAGATCCTTTAGGGAAGAGTTGGCGCAACGCTCCTTCAGTTCTGGTAACTTTAGGTCGGCGTAAATATGACGATCCTTATTGTTTTCCATATTCTTTATAATTATTTTTCCATTAGCTGTGAATTTTACAGAACTGGAACGCAGATTAGACATTCTGCATTTGAATTAAATTAAATTAAATTATTTAAATTTTCTTTTAATTAGGTTTACAACTTACGAGTTGGATACAAAGTAATTTTTAGGATAGAATTCAACATTTCCAGTGCCAGAGTGAGCATGATAATGTCTATTGAATTTTTTTTAATGTCTATGCTTTAATTTTTATTAATTTTACTACTTACTGCGCTTTTTCCCACATCTTTTAACATTTATAATTATCAAAATATATGTGTATATTTATTTTAAATCTAATTTCATACAAATGAAAGTTTTAAGTTCGATTAGTATGTTTAGTCTGATAAAACCCAAGACAATATTTTAAAAGACTGCTAATTTTTAAAATATGTTTATTATCTATAAATCTCAGTCTGCACAATTTGTGTAGCTTATAGACTTGTTAACATTGTGTAAATTATGGTATTGATATTTAAAAAAAAAGAATAAAGGATAAAAACTAGTCTGTATATGACAGTAAAAAGATAAAATGCAAATGGAATAAACCTGAAGTTTTCTTATACTATATAAAGTTTAAGAGGGAACTTTACGAAATTACAATTAGCTTAGACTGATTTATGTAGACTTTTTAAGCCAGATCAAGAAATATCAAGATAAACATATTCAACAAAGTTTGCCATTCATTTAGAAAATGCCTTTCTTATAGGAAGAACTTACTTCAATTAAATTGTTTACCTTACTGAAAATTGTAAAAATGTTTAAAGGATCACAACTATCATATATTTTAATATTAAACAATGCCATATATTATTCATTAAGATTGTCAAGCTGACAAAGTATACACTTTTAGCCCTTTGGGGGCCACAGATGGCAAATAACCGAGCGGAGATTGAAATGTTCAAATGTGGCCAGTGGCTTTTGTTGTTGCTGTTGTTGTTGTTGTTGCCTTTGTTGTTGTTGTTGTCTACCTTTGAGCTGCGCAGGCGCAAAACCGCAGGCCATTTACAGTACCCACTAACAGGTCGCACACACACACACACACACATAGAAAGAGTAAGTCCCTTTTGTCCCCCTAGTGCCTTTTTGCTCGATCTCGCCTCCTGCCCATGTCCTTGCCACATTCTGCCTTTGCCGCTGCTGCTGCCTCAGCCTCTGCCTCTGCCTCTGCCTCCGTTGTCCTCTGCTGTCTCGCTCATCAAAGCGGTAAGGTCCTGGGGCAACATTAGCAAACCGAAGCGTACGGCGGACGGCGTCGCAGCGACGTTTCTGCCGCCGGCTGGCGAGTTTTTCACGCAGCGACGCTTTTTCGCCGTACAGTCAACGCCCGTTGCCAGCATCCGCAACTCCTTCAAGCCCGTAAGGGCCAGGCGGGTGTACAGCGAAGGGCCACAGGGGTGTGGGGCAAGCAGCTATACATAAGCCCTTGTATATATATATACTATATTTATAAATATATATGTACATAGTAGTCTCTGTATGTACGACTTTGCTGTTGTATTTAGCTGGCGGCCCTTTCGTGCGGCGCAACTAAATGCACTTGTTATACTCTGTTTTGTAGGGATATAAGAGTTTGTTGGGTTCTCTATTCAAAGTCCCATAAATTGGTAAAATTAACTAAAATTCTTTTTCCTTATTTGAGCAATATTAAAAAGTATATTGTGAAAATTGAAACTGCCAAAAAAATTGCAAAAAAATCGATTTTGTGCTTAGAAAAATTAAGATTTATTTAAGATTATATTTTGGTTTGTAGACGTATTAGAACCATGAAATTAACTAGAACTTATTCTCTTATATTAACTTAAACAAATACCTTTTAGACTGAAAATAGAGTATATCTCAGTCGTGAGCTGCCTAGAGCTTTGTTCTTCTTTTTATGTTGTTGCTGCTGCTGCAGCTTCCTTTTTTCTGCTGCTGCTGCTGCTGCTTAGTTGTTGTTTTGCCACTGCCTGCAGCTATTTGAGGCTGAAATGTGCGTGCCACAGGCAACAGCAACAGCAACAGCAGCAGCAGCAGCAGTGGCAGTAACAACGGCAGCAGCTGCAGCTGACTGACTTCTACTTTGACTTTGAGTCCTTGGTTTCTTTTGCTTAGCTTTGGCTTTAATTGACTTTAAAGCTGCAACTAAAATAAAAAAAGACTAAAAATTAATATATAATATTTAAAATATTGCAACGGCAATTAGTTAGCTTATATAGCTCACTACACACACACAAACACACACACACTAAGGGGGGCACAAACAACATTTGATTTTGATTTTGTTGTGCAACTGACAGTTGCATAATTTCTGCATGAATGCCACTTTCGAATTCAATGCACACACACAAAATTCGTTTGTTGTTCTTTGACTGTGTGTGTGTGTGTGGTTGCAGGTGTGAGTGTGTGTGTGTGTTTGGCTGTTAATTAAATTGTTGTCTAAACGCGACGCCATCATTTGCGTTTGCTCTGCAATTGCTCAATGAATCGCATAATTGCATAGAAAATAGAAAATATAGAGAATAGAAATTTGATTATGCGTATTATTTTTATTTCATATACCTCTTATTTTATAATACAATTTATTTGCTTAAAAGTTGTTTTTTTTTTGCTAGATTCTATTGCTAAAAATCCATTCTCAGACATCGTTAGGTTTTAGAATAGATCTTAAACCTTAAATGACATAAAAATCTACACTTAAAACTCAGCTTAATCCCAATAATAATCTTAAGGTTTTTATCGTAATATCTTTACACAAACGAATTTATTAATTAATTCAGAAAGACGCCTAATATCTCACATATATTTTTTTTTATATTATTTTAAACTTGTAAACTCATAAAAGCTGCTACTGAAGAGAGTTTATTAAAATTCAATAATCTGTTTACGTTTTAACAATTTAGTCAAATAGGTTTTATCAAAACATTTCTCATTTCACTTACAATAAGATTTTGCGAAAGTAAATTCACATTTGACAAGAACTTGCGGTTTCAATTCACTTGTTGTTAAACTGTTCTAATATTCACTTCAAGCTAAAAAAAAAAATATGATTCTACTTCTTTTTTGCCAGCAAATTTGCCTTTGAATATCAAAGAATATATTATATATTATGTGGGTATATTTAATTTACTTAATCTTATTTTTAATTAACTGAAATTTAATAATCAATATATTACAATAAGTTGATTTTTTTTATACCCTAAGCTCCATCAAAGTATAGGATATCTATATGATCGATAATGCTGGCAACTCTTGAATTCTTATGCCGCAGCATCTTGGCAAACAAATGGCGCATGAAAATGCCGGCAATGCTTCCGTTTGCTTTAGATTTTGCAGATAGGCGTGGGGCAGGAAAAGAACTTCAATGCGACGTTCGTCTGAACAAAAGCAACGTTGTGGCAAACGGGAAATTAAACGTTGCGGTTGTCGTTGAAGCTGCAAGTTGCGAGTTGCGAGTTGAAATGGAAGTTGGCGTTGGCGTCGGCCAATGCGGCGTATGTGTAATATTATTGGCACACAGCGCACACAATGCGAAAATGCAAAGTGTTATTGTTGTTTCTGTGTTGTCATTGTCTGCTTTTTATTCAGGCATTGCAATTATGAGCAGAAAGCACTGATAACAGCAGCAGCAGCAGTGGCAGCAAACAGTTGCTGTGGCAAATGCCACAAATGTTGCATATTAGTCGGAGAGATAAAGGGAGTGAGGCAGCAATGCATAACAATTGCCAGTTGGTCATTAAGCTTCATTTTATGACCATTTCCCTGAGTTGGTATTAAGTGCAGTGCGAGTTATCTTCAAGCCACTAAATTGCAAAAGCTGATAAACTGAAAAGTTGGCCCCAATACCGAAAAACCGGAAGTAGATATGTTTTAGTTCCTGAAAAAGGAAAATTTTTAATTAAATGTCGCCGCAAACGATGCGGTAATTTGAGTCGCATCTATAAAATAACAAAATATCTTCAGCAGCGTTGTATATTATATGATGGATTTAGTTACGTAGCTCACTTTTATAGCTATTTAAAAGTTAGTTTCTATTTGAAATTCGGTAGATTTATGTTACTTAAATATTAAAAGTTTAATCCAGTGAATTCAATTCTGAATTCAAGTGAATTGAGTGCCATTTATAGTTTTACAACAAGTGAATTGAAACCGAAGAATTTTGACGTGAAAGTGAAAATTTGAACATTTAAATAAAAATCAAAGCTTTGAGAATCGAACATGAATAAAAAAAATTAAAAGAATAAGTTCAATATATAGATCGTTCAAAGGAAACGAAGAGAATTAATTGAATTTTATATATTATCTATTAAAAATATTATAATTCAACTTGTCCGAATAAAACGTAATATAATCAAAGTCAGAGAATATACAAAACAAATTATTAAGCCAGGTGAACAAACTTTCAAATACTAAGTTCATTTGTTCAGCTTTGTGAATAGTTCAATCGAGTTGATTCGGAACAATTTGATTCAACTCTAATCTACAGATGCATTCATTCAAGCAGCAACAATTGCAGTTGTAGCATCAGGGTAAGCATTATTTTAGCATTCAATATGAAAATGATTTTTGCTTCCGGCTAGTGGCTCAATTTATCACAGAAAACGAACCACACCTCAAACTCTGCCTCCCCCTGAGCTGCTCCCCTTACTACTGTTAGCAGGTTGCAACATGTCAAGGATTTGGATTGCACTTAATACCATTTTGTGTTTTGGCCACATTTGGAATTGCATTTCATGTGTCAGCCACATTTTTAGGCGCCTTCGAGCGTTCGCTGTTGTGCGCTGCTGTATTTTGTTGATGGCTAATTTATTGTCCATAAACAAGGCTAGCCGGACTTTACTTTAAGCCATATTTAATAAGCCACATTTCTATGTAAACAGCCAAAGAATGAAATCCTTTTTTATTTTTTTTTGGTAAGGCAATAATAGAACTGAAATTCCAAGAGCTATACAATAAGAACTGGATGTGCACCTTCGGGTCATGTGTTGTTGAAGGCCACAAAATGCGGTTGCAACATTCCGTGTCTTTGCTAGAGCTGTGCAACCAAAAGTTTCGAATAAGTTCAATTGAACTGCTTGCAAGCGGGAAGAACAAGAATTGTTTATCTAGTTTGAAAATTTCAATACGATTATTGGGTGTTGTAGTAGAGCTTTAATACAATAAATAATAATAATCGGAATAGTTTCAATGTTCCTATTTTCACTTTCGTCAAGTTTATTCCGTTTCAATTCACATGATGTCCAATTAGAATTATATTCAGTTCAGATTGAAGCTAGGATCGATTAGCAAAATTTCAAATTTTGGGTTTATTCAGTGTTCCGATTCGAACTATACTGAACTGATTCCAATAATTGAACCACAATGCACAACTCTAGAGTCTGGGGGCCAAAAGAGAAACGTGAGTCGCTTCGTTTGTCTCGCCGCATTTTGGCGTTTATGTGGCAGACATCACTGTAACCCACACGGGCAAGTTCAAAAATTCATCATTGTTGGCGTTGCTGCATTGTTGCTCCTGCTGTGCTCCTGTCCCACCAATGTCTTCCTGCCACCGCTGTCGCCGTCCGCTGCTTTGCTGCTCTGCTCCTCATGCACCCCTCGAACAAGCCGCAAACGAAACTGACTGATGCCCGGCAGCTACTTTTGGGATGAAATATTATAATTACAAGCGAATAGCCGGCGGCGGCAAGGAGAAGCTTGTGGAAGCGCAAGAGAGAGAGAGAGAGCGAGAGAGGGTGTACCAAATCAGCCAGTATATGGCCTCGGGCATGCGACGCAACATGTTCGTGCAAAGAACGAGGACAAGAATGAGCACGAGCAGAAGCTGCTACGACTACGTTGTGTTTATATGTGTGAGCACAACAGAGCCAACCGCTTCAGCCGGCATTCGTGATAATTTAGATGCGTTTGCTGTGATAAGCCTTGAAACTGGAACTGGTTTGATGTTTGGAGCAGCATGTTTGATGCCAGCGACTGCACTTTGTGAGAGAGAGACAGAGTACAAGCGAGAGAGTGGTAGAGAGAGAGAGTGAGTTTGGTGTGGGTTGATGTTGTGAGTTCGCACAAAAGCCAAGCGACGACGACGAGCAAATGCCGTTATTAATTGCAACTTAATTGCTGCTGGCTATTTATTAAGTTTTTGTTTAATATACAAAAGTATCTATATAAATGTATGCGTATATAAATTATATTTGTACATATGTCCTTATTTGTGTTTGTATTAATACTCGTTTCCATTTCAATTTGTTGCACGTCAAGCACAAAAGAACACACACACACACAATAGCATTGAAATGTGTGTGTTGTGTGTGTGTGCACACTCCTCATCTTACATAGCTGTCAGTTTTATTGAAAATTAGCCTCCAGTTAATTTTGTATACCATTAAATTTATACATGTTTGAGTCTCTGCCTCTTCACTCTCTCTCTCTCTCTCTCTTAGTGTAGGGCTAAGTGTGTGTGTGTGTTGGTCGCCTGGCCGATCCCAAAAGTAATGCATGCAGATTATAACTTAAATATGAAATGTCACGCATTGACAGGCAGTTTTGAAAAGTGTGCAACAACAACAAAAACAACAAAAGCAGTAACAACAACAACAACAATAATACACCAACAAGTTTTACACCTTCGGGGCAATTGCGCCGCTGCCACTCCGTTTTATGAGCCACAGTCCGAATTCGAGTCGAAGTCCGAGTCCGAGTCAGAGAGTCGAGAGTCGGAGCCAACAGCATCACCATCCACCAACCACATCCACAGCGCAACCAACGAGCCTCATAAAGGTGACCACAAAAGCCAAAAACGCGAATTTAGGCGACTTTCACATACCCAGCAATAAAAGATTAAAAAAAAAATGGAGTTTTTACTTTTATAACTCCTTGAAAAACCAGGCTATAAGCTTTCCTGGTGCTTACTTTCGGAACTTTCCATAAGTGTTTTCATTTTCACAAGAATATAAAGTTCTAGAAATTAGAAGAATTGGACAAAAATAAAAACAAAAAATTACTTTAAATTAATTTACTTGACTAACGGATAAAATTCCAAGCAAAATGTTTGCGGAAAGTAAAATTCGGAACAGATTTGTTTATAGACCTGACATGTAATCTAACATTTAAGTACTATAGTTCAAAACCATTTCTATACTTTTTAAATATCAAATAAATTGCGGAAAAAAGCGAAAAACAATTTAACAAGCCCTTAAAAACTTTATGTAAAGAAAAGCTAGGTTATGTTCTAAAAAAAAGTGAAAGTGAAATTCGGAACAGATTTGCTAATCCAGCTGAGATTTAATCAAACTTTTAAGTTCCATAGTTCAAAACCTACTTAAGCAACCATTTCTATACTTTTTAAATATCAAATAAATTGCTGGAAAAAAAAGTAAAACATTTAACAATCCCTTGACAACTTAATTTAATAAAAAGCTAGGTTATGTTCTACAAAAGAAAATAATTTTCTCAAGATATTTCTGATTTTATTTCATATACTTGTTTAATTTGTAAGCAATGACAAGTTTTCTCTTTCTTCTTAAATAGTTTCACTTATGTAGAGTATTTTATAGTCGAGCATTGAATACTGTAGCTCAGTTGCTTTTAGTATTTGCTTCAAGGCGAATGTGTGCGCTTTGGGATGTGGTTATTTGGGCAAGATATGATAAGGGTCAGGTGACTTTGGCCAGAATGCTGAGGTGTGTAGTACAAAACAACTCTCTCTCCCTCTATACATATTTATATATATATACTTATATAGAGCTATTCATATTAATAATATAAGTTTGTAATCTTGGCTAATAATTCCCAAATAAAACGCATTTTTAAAGTGCTACGTTTGAAACAGATGATTAATTGAATTTTTTATTAATTTTCTTTCTTCAGCCACATATTCAGCATATCTGCAAAGTCTTGTGAACTCATCATCAAATATGGGAAAATTATAGGGACATTGATAATCCTTGGGTTTAAGTCGTAAATGCATTATCTGATTACGTCTATAGGGAAAGTAATAACAAATTAAACTGAGGCCATCAATAAAACTGTCAAAAAAAACAAATTTTAGGAAATATTTAAAAAAATTAAAAACCTTAAATATGTATATTACATGGCATAAGAGCATCCCATTCGACTTGTATATGGACTTATCATATGTGTAAAGCTATTATCGCCATTTAGCCTATAATATAGAGCCTCATGGTATTCAAACTTTTCGGGAAACTTCAATTCATTATGCATGTGATACCAATTGCTCAGAACGTACTCAATAAAGTTTGTGGCATAGATATTCTTCAGAAAATAACTGTTTCGTGTTATATCCTTAACAAAGCCAGGGATACCCATATTTTCGGGAGATTCCTCCGCTGTCGAGCTTGTCGAATTTACAATGCTGCAGAAATCCGCAAGTCGTTGACCATGTCTATGATGGCGATTGGCCAACTCGGCCAGGGAATCATCCCAAGCCATAAGCAACACATCACAGGCATCTAATTTCATAGCTAAACGATTCCTTAATCCATTATGGCCAAATATCAAAAGATTTCTCATCCCAACGTTATCTTCATTTGTCAGATCATGATGATACATCAGATCAACATCTGTATGAGTTGGATCATTGCAATCATATTGGCCAACACAGTTCATTATGCAATTCCTATTGGAGGATATATTAGGAACGTTTATTCCATCGACTTGGTGTGTTTTTACACTGTAAAAAAACATTGGCACAAAGTACAAAAGCAACATATTGCTATTTTATTTAGTATAAATTGTTGTCTTAATTTAAGTGTATTTTTCGAAACTGAAATAAGTTTGAAGGCTCCTAGAGAACTTGATTTGAAAAATCTATTTTTTATAATAATCAGAAATCTAAGGCAATTGTGCACTGTAAATATAATAGATTTTTCATAAGAATTAATATATAATTTATATAATAATCCGCAAAATTAGTTTTTCCAATTTATTTATTAGTTTTTCCAATAATAGTCTTATATTAATCCGCAATATAATGCACTGTAAATATTTAATGTTATTTTTCGGTAAGTTCGTAAATTGACTATAAATGTATAAAATATATTTTATTTTAAATAATATTTTATATTTTATAATAATTAAGTACTTAGGTTAATCAATAAATTTC
Source organism: Hirtodrosophila alboralis (assembly GCA_035043045.1). Taxonomy (NCBI): domain Eukaryota; kingdom Metazoa; phylum Arthropoda; class Insecta; order Diptera; family Drosophilidae; genus Hirtodrosophila; species Hirtodrosophila alboralis. The sequence continues at coordinate 1,381,482 of JAWNNH010000195.1, read as the reverse complement.
ATCAATTTTATAATATTTATCTTTATTTGTTATTTTCCTAAGTTTTCTTAACTTTGGACATTATCTTCAATTAGTTCTACATTCATTTAACTAGTTCAGTTTAGTTCTCACATTAACTTTAAAACATTTCTCAGCACACTTAACGCTTTAGTTAGTTAGCTACTGTTTAATTGTAAAACTCTAAACATTTTTCGCACACTTTTTATACTCTTTGCTTAATTGGGAAAAGGTGTATATTGGGCTAATGCAATGTTTGTCTTTCTATTTTTATTAAAGCAATATTTGTTTTGGACTCCTTTGAAGCTAGAGCTATTCAATATTTAATATTACTATATCAATATTTATATTTATATGTTCTGCTTATGGTACAAGAAATGTATTTTTTTGAAAATCGTGGATTTATTAGTTAAAAATCTAGGAAGCATAATCTGTTTATAATTTAGGCTGTACACTGTCAATTTTATATTTTTTCTTTTTGATTTTAAACTTAAAATTTCATTAAAATTCTCAAAGTTTTAGCAGCAACTTTCGCTTTATACTTATTTATTCGAAATTTAATTGTAAGATTTGAATTTTTTTCAAAAATTTCCCAACATAAATAATGGGTGTTAAGGAGGAAAAAGAGCGAAAATATTGAAAAATATTTATTTTTATTATAAAAAAGTGCGAAAATATTGAAAAATATTTATTTTTATCATAAATTATTAGTTTTGACAAACTTGTAAATCTAGTTAAGCATTTCAACATCATTCAAATATATAATTTTCAACTCTTATAGCTTTATTAAAACTCAACCAATTTTTTTTGTATTTATGTTTGTAAATTTCTGTTCTCATTAAAGGGTGTTTTACAGTCGACTATATTCGCCTTTAGCATTACTACATTTTTTAGTTTTTCCTTTTATTTTTTTTCTTTTCTTTTTTTTTTATTTTTTTGCTCTTGGCCGTTGACAGGTGCCTAAAATGCATTTGCACCATTTTTTAGCGTGTGATTTTCTATCTTTTTTTGCTTTTTTGTTGCAACACGTTTGCGTGTCTGGGTGTGTGTGTGTGTGTGTGTGTAACACATGTCTGCAAATTGCTTTACTAACTGACTGACTGACTGACTGTGACTACTGAATCGACAGTGTTGTCTGTTGTTGTTGTTGTTTTTCTTGTTGTTGCTGTTGTTGCTCTTGGCGTCCTTTGGCTGCTGTTTGGCTTATGTCTGCCAAAGTGTTAAGGTGTGTGTGAGGGTGTGTGTGTGTAAGTGTGTGTGTTTAAATGCATTAACGTAAGCTTATGCCACGCCGAGTCACTTATTGTTGTTGTTGTTGTTGTTGTTACCATAACATTACAGACAACTTCCATGGCCATATCATATGCATATATATATATATGTATATATGTACATAGCTCTTTAGCTGCCTCTGCCTCAACAGTTGCCGTTAAACGCTACAATTAAACAAACAGCCGCGTGCAACATAAACACACACACACACACATATATACACACACACACTTCGACAGCTTACAGGTGAACTTTATTGCCATTTATGACCACACACACACACACATATGAACAGAGAGAGAGAGAGGGGGGTCAACATCCTGGATGGCTTATTAAGTGATTTTAACACTTTGGCGCATGAAAATTGCGGAAAAAAAAGGCAAAAAAAAGGCGAAAAAAAAGGCAAACACGCTGTTGATAATTATCCCCTTAATTGTTTAATGAGCAGCACTTGAGCAGAGTGAAACTGAAACTGAAGGCAACTGAAGGCTTCAGGATGCGTCAGCTTAATTAATGTCAATTTAATTACACCTGTACACACATACATACATCTGTATAGACATATGTGCAGATATATTACATATACAATATATATATAAATGGATTTTAATGACCTTAAAGCAAGCAGCTCACTTGGTGGCAAGCTTCGAGTTGTAAGAATGCAATTTATAGTTCTTGTAAAATGTAAAAAAAAATAATTTAATACAAATATTTATAATTTTTTTTTTAAATATTCGCAAATGTTATTTAACTGTATTTTGCAACTAAATTGTTCGTCTTTAATGAAACAATAGTTTTTGTTTACTTTTAAGCAATTATATCTATATTTTGTATCAATTTATTTATTTGTAAAAAAAAAAAACTAAAAAAAAAATATTTATAATTTTTTAAAAATATTCACCTAAATTGTTCATCTTTAAGATATTTTTTTTTTACTTTTAAGCATTTATAATTAAATTTTGTACCAATTTATTTTTTTTATAAAGAAAAAATTTTTGTATATTTCATTATTAATTTTTAAATCCAAACTACTCCCAATCCGAATTGTTTTTGATTCCTTCTTGAATTATATTTAATTTATAAGTCATTTTTAAGACTACATCAATATTTTTTTAAGCATTTATTTCTTTATTTTGTTCTAATTTATTTTGTGAAGAAATAATTTTTTGAGTATTTAAATTTAAATTTGTATATTCAAGGTATTTTCATACCGAATTGTTTTCTATCCCTTCATGAATTATATTTTCCTATTAATTATTTAATTTAATTATTAATTGAGGACTTTATAAAAAAAATATTCTTTATTTTCGAATATCACTTATTTAAGAAGAAAAATTAAATATTCTATTCTAACACATTTGATAGCTTATCTTTTATATTGATTAGATTGCATTTGTTTTCTGAAAACTAATCAAAACTAATATTTCCTAATATTCCCCTAGTAATTTCTCACCTTCCTGCTGTTTAGATATAGACATAACTCAACAGTTTCATTTGGCTTTATATCATTTTCTGCTCGCACTCACAGCTGGCCAAGTCTATGTCTCTATTAGCCAAGTCTGTAAGTTATTTGGTTGTTTTGACTGATTAATGTTCAACTGCAAACGAGTTGGGCTAAGCTGCCAGCTGAGAATTGAGAAAGCCGAACATTGGCAACTGAGAACTGAGAACTTGCCACTCGGGGGCCTTTTGGGCCAGTTTGAAGCTTAGTCTACCATCAATGGGAAGAACTTTTTGTTGCCTTTGTCTTTTACCCATTTTTTTTTGTTTTATTTTGATTTTCTGTTGTGCCCGTTGCTTATGACCAACGGCATTTTATGCTGGTTGTTCTTCTTGGTGTTATTGTGTGGAGAGTCCAACTATGATCTAATCTTGTTATTGCCATTCCTAGTCAACAGTGATGATGACCAAACAACCAATTCAATTAGATTGTCTATGAAACCGTGTTTTATTTATATATACAAACTTGCTAGTATATCTAATATATTTTTATACTCTGTTCCTCAAGAGTAATTTGTGTATATTGCATTTGAAAGAACGTAAAAATCAGTCAAACTTGGTATACTTATTAATAAATAAATAATTATAAAATATCATAATTGTCCAGCTTGTCAATTGTCATTTAATTTGGAATATTTACTATTGTAGATCATTATAAAATATTTGATTATATTTGATTCTGCTCAGCAAAAAAGTGAAATGTATTTTTCCTGTTCCGAGATCCATAAATATTTGAATGTTCCTTAATATATATGTACTTATATTAAATTTAGAAGTTTGGATCAAAAAATTTAGAGTTTATTTATATTTCTTGTTGCCTTGGGCAATTTCATCGAATTCCTTTATAAATTACATTCACTTGTAAATTAAAAACAAGTGAATTGAATTCGCAAAATTGTATAAAAAACCCAAAAAGTGAAAATATAAGCAAACCTATAGATCTTTCACACCTTGGCAGCTACAGTCTTTAAATTTGATATGGGAATATATAATAATATTCTATATAAAAAAAACCAACTGAAAATAGAGTATAACACCGCCGTGAGCTGTCCAGTGCAATATTTATGCTAAGACAGAGACAAAGTGTGATTTGTATATAAAAGATATCTATAACTTTGGCGCTACATAGATATTTATATTATATATATAATATATATATATATATATATATATAGTATATTATGTGGCATATAAAATAGTGAATGTAATTTTATTCACATGTATGGCTTTAGGCCAATCCGTTTTGCCCCTTGGCCACAAATTGCACAGCGCGCAAAGCAACCCCGGAACGAGAAGAGAAGCTGCCGCACCTCGTTGCCCAGATCCCAGGCCAAAAACCAGCTGGGAATGTCTATATATATATAGGTGTGTGTGTGTGTGTGTGTGTATTGTATAGGTGTGTGTGTGTGTGTGTGTGTGTAGTATGGCATATTATATGCCAGGGCAGAGAGTTGAAATCCATCATTGGCGCATGGCCAGCGGCAACATTTGGGTTGAAATATTATAATTACAAGCGAATGCCCCCAGGGCCAGGAGAGGTGAGAGGCAGCAGCAGCAAGCAGCAACAGCAACAGCAACAGCAGCAGCAGCAGGCAACAACGAGCAGCAGCAACAGCAGCGGCAGCAGCAACATTTGCGAGCGTTGCCATCGCGTGTCTGTCTGTCGCTCTCACTCTGTCTCTTTCTGTCTTTCTATTCGTCTGTCTCTGTCTGTCTTTGTCTGTCTGTCGCTCTGTCTACTTAGTCTGTCTGTATCTCTATCTAAACTGAGCTCAAGCACACCAAAGCTGCGGATATGGATACTTAGTTGCTGTTGTTGTTGCTGTTGTTGCTGTTGCTGTTGTTGTTGCTGTTGCTGCTGTTGTTGCTGTTGTTGCTGTTGTTGCTGCTGTTGTTGCTGCTGTTGTTGCCCCTGCTTGTTGCCGTGTTTGTTGTTTGTTGTGTTTACGTTGTGGCTGATAATATGTTTGGCAGTTGCGAGTTGCAACATGTTCGTTGCAACCAAAACACAAATAGCCAAAAAACAGTTTTCGGTTTTAGAGCCACATCCTTTTGTCCTTGCTGCTCGTTGTGTGTGTTAGTGTGTGTGTTTTGTTGTTACTTGTTTTTGTGTGTGTGTGTGTGTGTTTTGGTTTGCAGCGCTGACAACAACGTGGGGCAAGCAGGTGAATAACATGCATATATATATTTTTTACACTTTATTTTTCACCCAGTAGCTAGTCAATATACCCTGTATGAAGTGATTAAATGGGGTATATATGTAGTATGAGGGGTTGAAGAGCATAAACTTAGACATAAATTAGAGCTTAAAAAGTTGAAGTTGTGAAATATGGCTGTATATAGGCCTAAAATATACATAAAAGATATTTTGAGCCAGAATTACGTTGCTTTAACCTATGCCGCATAAGGTTCAATATTCTCAGGATCTGTGGAGGCTAAAGCCAACAAATTTGGTATGTAGTTAACAGTATGCCTTATGTGTCTCCTATTATTTTCAAAATTATAATATCAATCACAATTCAGCCGGAAAACGACAAAAAATTCGACAAATGTTAGACCAAATTATTTCTAAAAAATATTTTATTAAATTCTAAGTTTTAGCTGAAAGAGCTTATTAATATAACCAAAAGCCCAGGTATCTTCAAGTCAAGCATCGCCTTTTTGTTTGTATTAGTAACTTGTTGCACTAGCGTATGTGTGTGGGCGTGGCAACAAAAACAAAAGCAAGCTAACAGCGCCCACAACAGTTGTTCTTGTCGTTGTTGTTTGGACAAGTGTTAAAGGCGAATGAAGTGGAAATTGTAGTCAACACACACACACACACACACACACACACACACATACATACATACATATATAAATTAGACAACAACAAAAAGTTGAACAAAAACTTGCAATGTTGCACATGTTGCACAGAGAGCAGTAGCAGCAGCTGGTGTTGCTGCAATCTCCAAAATTACAGTGCATATAGAAACATAATTTAAAAATAACAAAAAACTTGATATCCTGCCTGCACACACACACACACACACACATACGCACACACATTCAGCCTATAATTATGTACAAGTCCGCAATCACAGTTCATAATAATTGTCCCCAAAATGTTGTCCAGTTGCTGCAACAGCAGCTGCCACCAGGTGACAAGTACTGCCCCCCCTCTCTCTCTGTCTTTACCTCATCCTGCCTGCCTCTGCCTGCAATATACCCTCATTATATGCAAAAATGCCAAAATATGGCCTGCAGCTAGTTAAGTTTAACTTATTTTTAACTTCCACATATATAATAATTTTTTTTTTTTTTTTTTTGTTGCTGCTTTCGCCTTTGGGGCATTCTTAGTTGCATGTTCGACGCAATCCTTTTCCGTTCAGCGTTCAACGTTCTGTGGCAAATAAAGAAACTGGTCTCTCATTCATAACTGGCGGCAATTTTAGCATTTTGCATTATATTTTCCTCAGTTCTCAGTTCTCAAATCCCATTCCCATTCCCATTCCCAGTCTCTTTCTCTCTACAATATCAACTGTCAGTTTTCGAGCTCAAATTGCCAACGGGCTAGTTTGTAAATCATTAAAAATTATGCACACACACAGAGAAGAGATATATATTTGTACATATGAGTCGTATCTACTGAATTGAACAGATTTGTGAGAAGTTTTAGTCACCCAATGACAATGAAAACTGGTTGCGAATTATGCAGCTTAATGGCAAATGTCACGCACGAGTTGCAAAAATCTACAAATTGATGAGCACTTTTATGAAATTGTTTGCATTTAACAATTTCCTGACAAACCTCATCTTTGACTTAAACTACATGTTATGTATCTCTGCTTGAAGTTTCAAATTGTCTTCATTTTGTTGCTTAAATTCTATGTGGCAACAAGTTTTATGAGGTAAGAAGTGCAGAAATCAGCATCAGAGGTTTACTGAGGGAAAAAACGGAAGTTAAAAAATTAAGAACAATCGATCTTATTTTATTATACATATTAGTTTTTTAATAATTCTTTTTTAAACAAATATAACGCTGGTTTTTAATTTATTTATTGAGCCCATTGCAAAGTATTGCATACTTCTAGGCGCTGATTATTGCACACCTGTGCGCCTATAATTCCTCAGTTTTAGCTAAAGAACATTTAAAATAAGAAACTTTTAGATTTTGCCTACAAAAATATTTTTATATAACATGGCATGTTAAATTATATTTTTGAAAAATTGCTTAAAATGTAATGTAAAATATGAGTTATTGGTTTTTCTTTTTTTTAATATTTGCTACTTTCACATATATGTTTATAATATATATGTTATGTATATATGTTTTTTTTTATTTGTTGTTGCACTCAGTCGTGCGTTAAAAATTAAACGCGAATTTTTCAGGCCGCGTTGGCATCGCAAAAATGGCATCATTAAGTAAAAGGCCTCAGGGCGGGCATTGTAAATTTTATGAGTCTTTTTTTGTGTCGTTAATAATACAAATATAAAAAAAAAATATATACATATATAAAATATATACATTGCTGTTATACTTATGTGTGTGATATATATATATAAATAATAATAATAATAATGATGCGTAAAAAAGTGTGGAAATTCACAGAAACATATGTTATTTTTGTGCAGGCCTCTCAGGCAAAAGCGAGAGGCTTTCTCAACCATTTTGCTGTTTGTTATTATATATTGATTAACACGCAAAATGCACAAGCCATGAAAAAAAACTACGTAATTAAATAAATATGCATTTAAAGAAACCTGGAGGTTCTGGCCAGGCTCTGAGGTTAAGTGGGAATATTAAAAAAAAAATATTATAAAGGAAAATGTTATATCTGACTGTTGACGCTGATTTTGTAGACTTACAAAATACACACATATATGTATGTATAGCCATGTGGCATGCCCACAATTGCCCAGTTCTGTTGCTCCCTCCCTACCCCCTCCCTGCCTCTGCCAGCCTGCAGCGTTCCAAACAATAAAGCATAAAGCGCGCCGCACATTTTGTCGAATTATTTTGTTGCCAGTTGCTGGCGGCTAACTGCAGCAAATTGGCTTGAAATATTGGTATTGCCATATGTATGAGCACTCTCTCTCCCTACCTCTCTCTCCCCCCTTTCTTTCTCTTTGCCTGTCTCTCTCACTATACACACATGTGTGTGTGTGTGTGTGTGTGTGTGCGTGAGCTTGTGATTAAAAAAATATTTAAAATGGCAAAACCCAAAGCGACGTCATCGCAACATAAAAAAAAATGAAAAAAAAAAAATGAAAGCCCCGCTTCTCTCATATGTGTGTAAAGGTTTGCCCCAAACGGAAACCATAACTGAAAGAAGTAATAAATATAGGTCTTTTGTATTTTGCACGACTTTGAGTTACTCCTTAAGTGTGTTTAAATTCAAGTGCTGATTTTTGAAAAAATATAACCATAATGTAAATCTAAATTTAGCTAACAATTTTACTACCCATTTTCTCAACCTGTCTTAAAATGTATTTATCATATTCATAACTTTGTTAATGTGCCTTGATAAATTGTTAGAGAATATAAGAATTTCTAAATTTATTATTTTGTTATTGCTCTAGCATAATTATTAATTAAATAATAATAAAATCATTTATTACTCTGTGCACACTTCTCTGTTGTGTATTAAAGTATTTGATTGAGGAAATATTTTTTAAATATTATTGACAAATTTTTAATACAAGATTCTATACTGACCATGTTCCAAAAAAACAATTGAATTTTAGAATTATTTTCTAGTACTACAGGTTACTAAAACAGAGATGCTTTGATATTATTCTGAAATTTAAAATTAAATGTTGCCTATATATTTTTAATGAGTATTATAAATTTATAATTATGAATAATAATATTGATTTTAATAAAATATGCTAAAAATTATTTTTACAAATATATTTATATTTTTTTAATTTTTTTTACTGACTAAAAATATTTTGAATTTTAAATTTCTCTAAGCTTTTTTCTGTTTTAATTTTAGCATATTTTTTATATATTTTATTGAGTTGTTTTTATTTTAGCATTTATTTTATATATTTTATTGACTTTATTTAATAAAATAATATTAATTTATATATTAACTGTATAAAATTTACCTTATATCAGTTTTCTCTTGCCAAATACTCTAATATGACAGATGCTGAATTAAGGAATATTTTTGATTATTAAATACCATAAAATAAAAACATTTTTTTTTACAATTTTAAAAGTATTAAATAAAAGAATTTGCGGGCTTAACAAACAAAGAAATAGATGAAATTAATAAATTAATATAAATAGATATTTAAAATGATTTAACAGCAGTTCAACTGCACAATTGGGAGTGCATTGCCATAAAGGAACTGATTCTCTTAGCCAATATTGATATAGGGTATAACAATAAATGTACTCGTTCTTTTTGCCCCTGGACCCGCCTACGTTCCGCTTTGACTCCTCCAAAAAACCCCTGCCCAGACTGGGGCACAATGAGTGAAATGAGCGATAAAATTGCAACAATTTCCACTTGCAGCGTCATCGTCATCGTCGTCATCGTCATCATCATCATCGTTGGCGTTTGTGCCCTGGTTGCTCTGATAAAATATGAAAAATTGAAATGTCACTGGGCAGTGAACAATCATTGGAATCGTGAACATTCTCATATGTACAAAAAAACACACATACAGCTGTGTGTGTAGTTGTTGCAAGTTGTAACTTGCAACAATGGCCACTTGTATGCAAATAGCGCAATAATATGAAGTATGTACAAAATTAATTTAGCCCGCGGCCCAATTGCAGCTCGGTAACAATTGCCAATGAAAAATGATGTGACATAAATGCGTTTTGGGTGGGTTAAGGATGCGAAATGGGTTAAGGGTTCGGGTATAGCGCGTTGCCTGGCAGGTTATAGAAAGGATTTTGAAGCTGAAAGGGTTTGTCATGCTTATGTCTCTGTATCTATGTGTATTTTTAGGGGGCAAAAAGTTGCCACTCATTTTAATTACAGTTTCAGCTGCCTAAATGCAAGCCCTATCTATAGCCCTCTCTCCCACAGTCTCTCTCTCTCTCTCTCTCTCTCTCTCTCTTTCTCTCTGTCCCTGTCTCTCTCTCTTTGGCTGTTTTGAAACATAGCTTGGGGCATATTTATCACAAGTTTTTCTTTGCACAGCCTTGGGGCAGCTACGAAATATTTCAGCTGCCCGACAACGTCGTCGGCGTCGTCGTCGTCGTCGTCGTCATCGTCTGGAACTGGAACTGGTTCGCCTGGGGCATATTGTTGCCAGCGACGTTTCTGCTGCCGCTTCTTCTTCTTTTGCCAGTTGCCAGTCAAAGTCTCTGGCGACGCTGACGCCGACGCTGAAGCTGCTGCCGCTCTGCCGCCGCCGGCTGCCTATGCGCACAAAGTTTCATTTCGTTTAAGCCTTAAGGCGGCAACAGCAGCGTTCTATGCTTTGTCATTAACACAAACACACACACACACACATACGCAGGGCAGGGAGACCAAGTGATAGAGGGTGAGCGATAGGCAGGGGGGGAGGTGCAAAAGAAACGCAGATGCATAGCGCAAAAATACATACTACATATAATCTATATATAGATGAAATCGCACTAAAGCTAAAGTCTGAAAATGACTTTGGCACTTACAAAACTGTTGTCTACCTATCGATTGTGTTATCGTTAATATAAATTTGTCATCGAATTGATTGTTATTTGTTATTTTTCACTAACTTTGGCACTAGCTACAGTAAAAGTTCGCTTGAAGAACAGCTGCCTTGGTTGGCGAAATTTCCAATTACCAAAAAGCGAAATAATTTAGAATCAACTCTGTGTGAATGTTGCCAACTTTCGATAACGATTTCGATAATATTGATTGTGCACTTAGGGTGCTCATTAACGTTTGCTTTATATATACAATCGATTATATTTCTTTTTAATTTCTTTCCTGCTAAAAAGTTCAGTAAAAAAGGGAAAACTAATTTCCTTTAAGTTTTTAAGTATGAAGCTGATAACTATACAGAGAATGTAGCTTTCTTCAATAAAAATGATTATTATAAGAATAAATTAAAAATGAATATAGTTATAATGAAAATTCCTATATTGCAGCAAGGGTTTTTCTAATAACATTCTTCTTGTTCTTCCCAAAATAGAAAAATTGCCAAAAATATGAAATTTAAGTTCTTCCCCTAAATTTCAGAATCTGCCTTATGCGCTATTGACAATACCTATTTTTAAAGTTGTTCAAAATTATCGATAATATCGATATAGTCGCAACTATCGAAATTATCGAATGGAGCTACAATTGACAGTTTTGTGGCACATATCAGTGCCCTGTTCCGGTGCTTGTCAATCGCCTTGTAGACTGCTCATTAGTAATTATGTACAGGTATGCACATAGTATATATATACATATATACATATCTAAATATCTAAATATATATGTTTGTATGTCTGTAGATGCATTGATTACCCATCAGAACTGTCGCCATTTCACACGCAACACGCAAGTCCAGTTACAAAGTTAATTGTGGCAGCTTAGTTGCAAACAACAATTGCAACAGCAACAGCAACAACAGCACTTAAACCGGAAATAGACTATTAAACGTTCGCACGCAAACACACAGGCAAACACACACACACATATATATACACCAACACAGTCATCATATGGTGAGAAAGTCAGCAGCAACTAAACAATCGTTGTTGTAGCCATTCCACTTGTGCTCTCTCCTGCTCTCTCCAAGGTCGCCTCTGAAGACCAGTGATGCCAGCTTGGTGTTTTTCTGTATGAATTTTTCCGGTTTTTAAATGCTTTATTGAGGAACCGTCCTGAATTAGAGACGTTAAATGTTATTTTGAAATTAAACAATTGTATATGTATATATTATAGAATTCTCCAATTATAATCATAAAAATATTGTACTTTCTGAAGATTGCGTCGACACAAATCTTGTTGCCATTCATATAATTTGCCTGACAAATACTTAAAGTTAATAGGCGACGAACGATAAAAAAGGCCGAGCAAAAAATCGAATATGCCTTGCAACTTTAATATAAAATTTGACTTTTTTTCGTCCTTTTTTTAGTTTTTCAGCTTATTTTTCGATTTTTTAGCCATTTAGTTTTTTTTCCTCAGATAATAATTGGCATCACTGCTCGCTCTGAAGACGTCAAACGTCAAACGTCAAACGTCGCAGCTCGAACCGCAACACGCAACCACAACCACAACCCACACAGCGAACTTGTTAGACAGTCAAACATTCTAATTTGTTTACATTTATAAATGTGCCGCTTAAGTTGTTAATATTATATTAATAGTTGATAAAAACAATAGATTAGTTATTTAAATACATGTATGGCATACTGAACTGATCATATATAATAAAAGTTGTACATTTATTTATTTGACTATCTTGTTGTAGTTTCAATTGCAACGCGCACATGTTCGCTTTCGAACCACATCTCTCATGAATTTTACGGCCAATTGCGAGTAAAAACCAGTTGGTAAGCTTGCAACAATTCAGTTCAGAGCGAACACTCGACGCGAATGCAAGTCAGGTAAAGCAATTAAAAGCTTCAACATAATAATAATAACAAAATAGTAGGCAACAAACGGCGGGCGCGCGATAACAACAACCGGAAACGGAAGTAAACATTTTAAGTGATTTTGTAGTGTGTTCGTATGCAATGACCATTTTGCAATTACCAATGCGGTAAAATTGAAATACAATTACTTACTTTCGAAAATATATAAATACTACAACGGAAACGGAAATTAAAAAACAAAACTATTACTTAAATAATCAAAAGATATTCACCAAAACCTATACAAAACGTTAATATTTGTTGTCTACACGCGCTGTTTTATATAAATTAGTTAAAGTGCATTTCCTAAATATACCGACTTTTTTGTGAGTTCCATATTTGCATTGTATGTGTGTGTGTGTGTGTGTGTGTGTCTGCTTTGAGTTACAGTTATATTCTTCTACACCTCTCACACTCTCTCTCTCATTCTCTATTATTGTGTGTGTGCTTTGGATTTGGCGTGTCCTTAAGATGCAACAGTTTATTTTGTTTTCATAAAAGAAATTGGCTTTAAAATTGTTTTATAAATATTTTACACATTTATTTAAAATTTTAGAAAGCTGTTAAACACGCACTACAACTAAATTTCTTTAAAAATATTTAGATTTCTATGGCATTTAAATAATTATAATTATTATGCGGGCGCTTTGGGCTCGACTCTTTGTTTGTAATGATCTTTAACAAAACAAAACTTAATTTCTCCAGCTTAAATTGTATTCTATTGAAACATTACAACTTGTTTTTCTAGAACTCCATTTGTTGCATTGGATCAACGATCACCATTGACGGTGGAGTCCTCCTGCCCCAAACGGTAAGTCACAATAACAAAAAACAAAAACAAAAAACAAAAATCTCTTTGCAGTTCAATTGACTAAGCCAATAAATTAGTTTTCTTAAAAGATTTTGTAATAAACGAATTTCTTTTTTTTTTTTGGGGTAAAGAAAGGATAGAAGGCTCCAAGTTGCATGCTACATGTAAGAGAGAAACCTTTATCCTCGTTTTTTTTTATATATTTAGCTTCCTTTTGTCTGGTTGTTGTTGTTGTATTTTTTGGTGTTGTGCGGCCTGAGGGTCAACTGATTTTCGTCTCTCCCACATCTGTGGCACATGCACATGCCAAGTCCAAGTCCAAGAGTTCCAAGTCCGAAAATTGTGTGCCATAAACGCAGACTGTTTAAAAATTTGATGCGCCTCAAGTGTTGCTGCCGCTGCCGCTGCTGCTGCTGCTTCGACCGGCCCGCACCAAAGCACTATGGGACCAATGACCGATTTCGTGGCCTAAATTAATAATGCAATGATTTGGCAAGTATTTTGGCTCTAGTTAATTGGATAACATTTAAAATTATGATTATAAGTGGTTTTGATGAAAAGTGGGCGTGGCACTTTTCCCACTATTTGTAAACATTTTTTTTTATTACAATTGAGCATTTTTCCTAACACTTAACCTATAAAGGCAAAATTAGATATTGCTTCCTGGTATTTATAGTAGGTTATATTTAACAATTGCATTTTACCGATCAACTCGCCCCTTCACCTTTTTCCAAACTTTAAATATATCCTAAAAGTGAGGTCGTCCTACAAATGAGGTCGTTTGCTATAAATTTGATTTGTGGAAGAAATTGACAAAAATTGACAATTATAAAAACTGATCTACAATCACAATTAATGACAGCACCAAGTTAAAAAAGTCGCATTGCTGCCAAATCCTGCCAAAATTTTTAATTCCTTTCCAAAGTCAAATTTTGTTAACAAAAATTGTTGCATGAGACACTTTTTTAACTTACATAAAAATAGGGAAAACACATTAAATTTCTAGAAACGAGCTTTACCAATATATAGTACAAGCCTCACTGCTTATAATCCATTATAAAGTTTTTCACATACGCTTAGTCTTATTTAACTATAATTTACTGAAGTTGACAAGCAAATTTGCTTACCAAAAACCACGCGCTTATGGTTGTTAACAGCTGTGTTTAACAGCTGTTATCTTAACAGTGGTACTCCTGGTTAAAATTTTTGGTACGCAACATGATACTTTGGTGTATTTCTTATATATAAACAACAAAATTTATGATAAATTACGTAAATTGAAATTTTGGGTTTAGGCCACGAAATCGGTCATTGGTCCCATAGTGCAAAGGAGAAATAAACAAAAGTATGAAGAACAAAAAAAAAAACTGGAAAAAAAATGAATAAAAATTGTACCACGCCTCAAGCATTTTTGGACAAACTTGCCCCAAGGCTGAGTTATATATATGTGTGTGTGTGTGGGGCAGGAAGGCGGTCAAAGACGATGCTGACGATAAAACAAGTGGGGCACAGGGTACAGGGCACGGGTTTGGGGTCGCATTATTTTTTCTACCTTAAAGGCTATAAAATACGTTGGCTGATGAGGCAGGCGTTTGTGGCAAGGCAAAGGGGGCAGGCAACTGCGATTGACCGGTTGTTGTGATTGTGTGGAGAGACGCCAATGCCAGCCAAAAAACCAAAAAAAAAAACCAAAACTAAGCGGCCGGCCAGACTTGGCCAAAATGCCCGGCAGGCCAAAGAACCCACATACAAAACACAACAGCATAATAACAATTACAACAAGAAGGATGAACATACTATATAGTATATATATATATAGATATATACACTTGCTGCAAGATTTATCAAACAGAAAACTTAATTTATCACTGATAAGATATAGTTATAGCTATATTTATAGTTATAATGTGACGATTTTATAGCAGAATTTTTAGCAATTTAATTAATGATATTTCATAAAAAAAGAGGGAGATTTTATTTAAATATAATTAATTTGTATTGTTTATAATTATACTATTATAATTATGTTTTTCTTTTACATTAACCGATGTTATCTGGAAGATTAAAATATTGTTTGTAATAAATGCATTTTTAAATATATAATGTCACTTTCTTTTAATAGAATTTATCATTTAAATAGAATTTTAGCAAAGGTTTAATAAGATTTTTAATTTATAATTTTAATTAAAAATGATTTTTCATAAAGAAGAACTCATTTTTTGACAGCTTATTTTTATGGATATAGTAGTACGATTTTATTTAAATATATTCAACTTGTATGGATTATAATCAAACTATTATTATTCATTTATTTTACTTTATTTATTATTATGGAGATATCGGGAAAAATAAAAAAGTTGTTCACATAATACGTAAAATTAGCCCAATTGCAAAAAATATAAAATATAATAAATGCATTTTAAACAGATCGTTCCTACAGTTGCTATATTATATAGAAAAATGATTTGGTCGATTGTAACACATATATACTAACTGCAGTAATTAGAAAAATCTGTGATAAATTTCCTTAAGATTGTATCACAATTTTAAAGCTAGTTTGAATGGAGAGAAAATAAGAGACATGACTATATTGACTCGAGTGTTAATGCTGATCACAAATATATTACATATATATATATATAATATATACAGTATACTTAAAGGTCTCACATATGCCTCCTTCAATATGTTACACAAATCATAACAATATTCAAATATCCATTGTAAGAGTATAATAACAAAAACAACAATCGACAAAGTTTGAAGTTACCGAGGCAACAGCCAAAATTGCATTCAAATCAGACGCAGTAGCAGCAGCAGCAACAGCAGCTGCAGCTGAAGAGGCAGGAATGGAAACGAACTGCTTGTGGCAAGCATTGTGGCGACCTTCGCGACACAACTGTTTCTCAGTTGCCTGCCCCTGCCCTCTCTTAACAGCCTTTTGGCTCTAACTTTGGCAAGCAACTGGTTTTTACGTTTGGCGCCCAGCAAAGTCACAATTCAAAGTCGTTTGTTTTGTGGCATATACACGTA
The DNA here is from genome assembly GCA_035043045.1 of Hirtodrosophila alboralis. Classification (NCBI taxonomy): domain Eukaryota; kingdom Metazoa; phylum Arthropoda; class Insecta; order Diptera; family Drosophilidae; genus Hirtodrosophila; species Hirtodrosophila alboralis. The sequence continues at coordinate 1,365,313 of JAWNNH010000195.1, read as the reverse complement.
AATGTGGCTGCCACACGTGCTGCTACCTGCCACCCCATGCCCCGCTTCTTGGCGCCTCTTTCAAAATGTTGCTTTCAATTGGCAATTTGTATTTTAAATACATTTTGTGCTGCCAAACGCAACTGATTTCCATTACAGGCCAATAGTCAAAGGCTGGCCAAAATGGTCAGGGGCAGGAAAATGTCCGTTGAAATGGAAATGAAAAGTGGCAATGGCAATGGCAATGCCAATGGAAATGGAAATGGTTATGGAAATGCGCATTTGTATGCCCCATTCAAAAGTTGTGTTGCACACAAAAGCGCTTAACGCGCTGTGTGTTAATTAAGCTGCACTTTGCCATCATTACCAGCATCAACATGGCCAATATGACCAATATGGCCAACATGGCTAACATGGCCAACATTGGCAGTCGAGGGCCGTAAGACTTACAGCATTACTTGGCGACTTGGAAATGCTCTATCTCTGTTTGATTTGTAACTTGCCATTGAACCTATTTAATTGAGCCAAAATAAACTGGCTTTTTTAGTTACGCTTTTGGAAAAAAATATTTTTTTTTTTTTTATACCTGTGTTAGAAAGCGGAAACTTTTATGTCTTATTAAAAACTAAATATTTTATCAAAAAAAATTCATTTTGTCAAAATCGGTCAATAGATTTAAGAGATGTGGTTCATTTACTTTCATAGAAATCGTGAACCTATTCTGTTGAGCCATATTGTGTGTTAAAAATTCAAAGTAAAAATATCTTAAATAAATGTATTTATTTTTTTGGACAAGATTTTTTTTTAGAAAATAATAAAAAGAGAAATCTGTAGGTTTGTAGAGATTTTCTAGCTGCTATATTTATAAAATTAAAAAATAAATAGATAAAATATAGATTAATTAATAGATTAGAATATTTAATGTAAAACAGTTTGTGGATTTGGAGAAACTTCCTAATAAAATTTTGTATTAAATTTAATTGAAAATAATAATTATTAGAATTCAATTTATAATTCAAGTATATTTGAAATATTTATTATAATAGTAATAAAAATATATCAAATCTATATATTATTTTATTAAATATTTCTTGTGTTAAGTATTCAGGTGATAAATTTACAATTTACAAAATAAATTTACAATTTTTGTTTTCTTACAATTATATTTATAAGAGTATAGAAATTTTGACGAAACCATATAAAGCGGTAATATAAGTATTATTCTCATTGAAAAAAAAACCATAAATTGTTGCAATATGTTAAATAAAGAAAAGCAAGTATTTATATTCTATAAAATGCTTAAGAGCTCTAACAAAAATATACTTTAGATTAAAATTTCGTATACCAATAATTATATTGAATTTATTATTATTTATAATACAAATTTAATAATTTATTTAATTTATTATCATATATAATACAAATTTAAAAAGCTTTTTATTTGATGGTAACATTATACTCTAATTTTATAAAGAGTTTTAGGTTCAATAAAATGTTAAATACAAATTTCTAGCAGGCGTTATAGCTATAAAAACCTTAAAAAAAATAGCTAAAAGAAACTTTAAAACTATTAAAACACATTCCTCCCATTTACTAGCGCAAATTGTATATACCCTTTGCAATATGTTCTGCTTAGGGTATTCAGCAAGAAGGTAATTGCTGTTGTTGCTGTTGCTGTGGCACCTGCCTCAGCATTTGTTGCACTTGCTGTCGATTTGTGCTTTGTGTTGCATCTGCCGCTATTTGTGTGGCAGGCTGTTGTTCTTGTTCTTGTTGTTGTTGTTGCAACTGCAGTTATTGCAATATGCACACGCAAATTGCGCCAATTAGGCAATGCGCATTGCCTGCCAGTTGCCAGTTGCCGGTTGCTACGTTACCAATTGACTGAAAGGTGCAACGCGTTGCAAGCAGCATTTGCCACTTGAATGGCTGCACTTGCAACTTGCCGCCAAATGCATGCGGCATGTTGAAGCGGCAGCATTGCCTTTAATTATTATGTACACTTGATTAGCCCAGAACAAACGAATCAAATGTTTGATTGCACAATTGGAAAAGGATTTTTAAGCAGAGAACTGAGGCAAGAATTGGGAAAGTAGATATATAAACTGTTAATAGAAAAATTTATCAGAAAAGGAGCTACAATATATATAATTTATTTTGGCCTAATAATATTTAATTTCATTATTTTATTTTTATTTTTTTTAAATTTATTTCTATATATTTATTTAATTTATTTAATTTATTCTGCGTGCTTAAGTTAGTGTGTAGATTATTTATAAGACTGTACATATGTAAAAAAATTTTTTTAAAATTATTTTCACGGGTTTGTTAGAATATTATGCAATTGCCGTATTTTCAGCTTTCTAATAATGCAAAACTCAGTTAATTTTCGAATCGTGCCTAAGGAGATCACTGTAGCAACTAAAAAAAAATTTAAAAAAAATAAAATAAAGCTGTAAACCTTATAAAACCTTTAAGGCACATAATATATTTACCTCCATGCACAACGCGGCGTATGCGCAATTTTGGCGTTGCATATTTGTTGCGCTCTTCTCGTTTGCTGGCAATTCAATTTTTGAGGATTTAGCAATCAAAACAGTTTAGTTAGTAGATATAGTTATCTATGCATGCACATATATATATATATATATATATATTTATAATGTATTTTTGCCTTTGTTTTATGTAGTTTGTGTGTCTTTTGTAATGTTTGTTCTGCAACGTAGCAACAGTCAGTGCCAAGAGCCCAAGCAATCGCAACCTAAGCTATTGCAGCTAACCCAACTGTTAGAAGTATGTATATATATATATAAATATATACATATATATTTCATATATGTACTTATACCCCCCGCATCCATTCATCCTCTCAAGCTTTTGGCATATGCAGCGCAATCGTCGTTTTTATTTAATATTTTCTAATAAATTTTTCAAAGTTTATTTTTGAAAGCCTTGCAGCGTTTTAATATCTGCTACACTCGACTCGACTCGACTCGACTCCAACTCAACTTTAGCCACACACACACACTCATATGTGTGTGTATATATAGCGCATATATTTGTACAATTTGGCACACACACACATATACATATTCTGCAACTTTTGCTAGCAAATTTTCATAGGACTTGCGACTGATTTCCCATATGCGCCGGCGACTCCTTGCAACAACAGCTGCGTTGACGTTGGCAGCGGCGCCAGCTTCAGTTTTTCGTGGCCTTTTGTAACATGCTGCTGGCTAAGAAGAAGTTTCTCATTTGTGAGTGTGTGTGTGTGTGTGTGTGTGTGCAACAAACTGCTGGCAGCGTCCTGCGTCCTGTTGCCTGATTCTGGCTTTGTTTTTGGCTTTGACTGCCGCGTGTGGCGGCCAAAAGAATGAAGGGCAATGAAAAGCTGCTTTCACTTTGTGGAAAATTGAATACCCTTTAAAATTATGCTTTTAAAAGATATCTGAATTCTGATATTACTCAATATTTACTCAATTCTATATATTGTTTACGATTGGGTTTATATTTTGATTTATAATGAGCATAATTAAAGATGGCTTAAGTTAGTTAAAAAATATTCAATTTTTACAGATTATTTCCATGACTATATAAATATAAACTTTTCGATTGTATTTTAAATATTAATTTAAAAACAAATGTTCAAATTTAAATTTCAGTTTAAATTTCTTAAAATACAAAAGAGTTTTTCATACAAATCTTCTACATTTATTAAAAATTTTAAATTATTTTCGTTATAATTATAATTAAATACTTATCAAAACATAGAAAATATAAAATTAAACATATTTCATTTGGCAACTATAAATTATATTAATGGAATAAAAATTAAAAGAAGCATTTCTATTATATTTAATTGACATTTCTTTAAATCTAATTAATCAAATCAAAGTGGGCTTATAGAAATATTTATATATATTTTTTAGGATTTTTAAAAACGCAATTTTCCACTTTTTACATATTTCTTTAACATATTTGGAATATTTTTTGATCAAACTTTTATAAAATTTTATTAAAATCCAAAAGACTTTTTTACACAAATGTTGTGCATATTTTTCCAATTATTTTATTTAAATTTAAAAATAAATTACGCTACATTAAGTTTGCTTCTATATATAACAAAATAAAGAATATATAAAATCAAATATCTTTCATTTGGCAACTATAAACTATTATTAGATTTTATTAAGATTTTTTTTTAAATCTAGTTGATCAAATCAAAGGGGATTTTCTGAAATATATTTTTAAAATATTTTTTTTTAGCTAAAAGCACAGTATTCTTTATATTCAGTATATCTTTAATTATAGTAGGTTAAGAATTTATTATGAATCTTTTTCTTAATTATATTAATAAACATTTTTTAAATATTTTAAAAATTTCATCCTCAATTTGTTACATATTTCTTTAACAAATACAGTAGACTCTTTGCTAGGGCATATAAATACAAAAAAAGTTTTTCATTTGCCTGCTCATCAGCGTTTTGATTTTGGCCGCCATCTCCAGTTGCCAGTTAGCAGCAGCTTTTCCTCAGTTGCCACATGCCCCATCCACCTTCTACCCAACTCCCTGGTTGCCAGGTTTTGCTTGAGGCAATGAATTCTTCTTAAAGTAGCCTGAGGACATTTGCGTGATTTGTGTGTTGGTGTGTGTGTATGTGTGTGTGTTGGTGTGTGTGTTTGCAGTGAAGCATATATGAGAACTTTATGTTTGTCTTGCCAACATACACAAACCTGGCAACCCTGGCAGCTCTGTAGTAGCAGCAGCAGCAGTCACTGGGCATCGTCCTGGCAGTTCCTTGACTAACTTTCTTTTTCTGTAACCCCTACGCCCTGCTTCTTAGCACTACCCCCCTTGCCTCTACATGACCTGCTTAACTTTAAATGCCAATTGGCTAATTGCGTCGCATTGGCCGCAATTGTTGCAAGCGGCGGGCATCGCGATAATTCGGCCTTAAGTTGCATACACAACTTTTGGCGGCAAACCTGTGAAGCACACCTCACCCCCTACCCCTCACTATTGCAACCGGGAGAGAGAGCGGAGGCAGAGATGTTGCATGCTAGCGGCATTTTAAAATTGAGATAAGGTTTTTTTTTGCCTCGACAAAAACTTTCGTTTCTGGCAACTGAAACTGGCTCAGGATATGGGTTTGGGATTGGGTTTTGGGGCTTTAGGAGCTGGCTATACCCTCCTGTTGCTGCTGCTGCTGCTGCTGCTCCTGCGTTTTTTTTATGTGCTCATCTTCGTTTTATGCGTTGTTTTATGCTGCCTCGGGGAGCAGCAACTTAGGTATGATATCTTTAAATGCACATGTGTGTGTGTGCGAGTGTGTGCGTGTGTGTGTGGTGTTGTGTGTAAGCCAAAAACGGACACCCAAAACTTAACTCCAACGAAAATCCAAAGTTTTCTTGTCTATATTGTTTTAGGGCAATATTCCCAGGACCAGAAAAGCAGAGACCAGAGCTAAAACTGAAGCTGAAGCTGGAAGTTGGAGTTGGAGTTGGAGTTGGAGTTGGAGTTGGAGCTGGAACTGGAGCCACAACTCAAGCCTGCAGCTGGGTTGAGTTTTGGAGTCGCCCTTGTCGTGGTTGCTGCCAATGCTTCATGCTCTTTTGTTGTTGTTGTTGTTGTTGTTGTTGTTGGTTGTTGGTTGTTGCCTTAAGCGTTGCAAGGATAAATGAATGAGGAGGCGCACAACAGCACACACTCGTGCAGTGGCCCTAGAAAGAGAAAGAGAGAGAGAGATAGAGAGAGAGAGCAATCCTCACCCACACTCAAAGCCAATCTCTGAGCACCTTTTGCCATATATGAGAGCAACTGCTGCTCCTGCTCCTGCTGCTCCAGCTCCTGCACCACCTTTGGGTTGCCTTGCCTTGCCTTGGCTTGGCTTGGCTTGGTTTCAGTTTTGGTTTTGGTTTCGTATCCATCCATGATTTCCGCACTAATTCCAAACGATCGCCGCTGGCTAAGTCGAGCGTTTTGCCCTTTTTCGCCGGCTGCATGTGAGGAGAAAGGAGCAGGCGGTGGTTAAGGAGGCAGAGCAGGTCGAGCAGCACCAGGACATACTGTCTGGCTGGCCTTTGTGTGCGGAAGGTTGCCTGGCCGCAGGACATTTTATAGGGGTTACATAGTCAGCGTCAACGTCAACGTCGTCGTCAACCTCTGATGTTGCCTCAACCTCTGTCTCTGCCGCTGCCACTGCCTCTGTCTCTGCTGAGGTGTGTATCAGTAACTGTGTGTTGATCTATGATTGTGTGTGTGTGCCTGTGTGTGTGTGTGTGCTTGTGTGTGCACTTTAGCTCATTTCTTGGCTTTTGTTATCGCTTTTGTGTGGGTTTTTGGTTAGAACTGAGAACAGCAGCAGGAGCAAGGACTACAACCAATTGCTGGGGCGGCAGCTCTGTGTCGCATTGAGATTGAGCAGAGCAGGCAAGCAGTGAGGCATGCCTCCTCTAGCCAGCGGCAACTCTGTTCTGTGGACTCTCGAAAATTATTTGACCCAGAGGCACTGCAGCAATAGCTATAGCAACAGCAACAGCAACATCAGCTACAACAGCTGCAACACACCGAAAATCAGAACAATGCCAACTAATAATAAGCTGTCTTTTTATCTGACCATCTCTGTCTAACGTGTTGTATATTTTACTGGCCAAAATGAAACTCAATATGGGCCAAAATGCTAAAAACAATATGGCAATGAATGAAGCAGCTCAGTTAATGGCAATGCCATTAAATAGGCAAAGATGTCAGAGTCATGAAGATGCAGGTTCCGGCTTGTAGGCGTATTATGGTAGCCCACACGAAATGCAAATGCAGCAGCATGTGGCAGGCAGCTATCAGATTGACAGGCAGAGGCCAAGGCGGCAGTGGAGGCTCCAGCTCAGGCTCAGACTCAGGTTCAGTCTCTTTTAGACATCACAACAGCAACTCTTCAAAATTTCATGCTAAACTGAAGTGTAACCAAAGGCGCTGCAAACAACGCTCACTCTCTCTCTCTCTCTCTCTCTCTCTCATTCTCAACTTACAGTCTCTTGCTGTCTCTTTCTATTGTCTGCTGCCCCGCATAGAAAAGATAACCCCCGAGGTGCTATTGGACTAGAATAGGTTGCAAAACTGCAAAACTGCAGTGTGTGCTTGTGCTTATGTATATACAATACCGTTAACAGTGGGTGTGTGTGTGTGTGTGTGTGTGTGTGTGTGTGTGTTGTTGTTGTTGTGCCTGCCTTGCTGCACCTGTGCCAACTCCAAGCTGACTCCAACCTGGCTACGACCTGCCTCAAGTGGACCGCAATGCAATTGAAATTGAATTGTTTTGTGGCACAGACCTCGAGCACTTCTCTGCATATGTTGTAGCTGTTGTTGCTGTTGTTGCTGTTGTTGCTGCAGCATTTAAGCCATATTCATTGGCCATGTTTTATTGAGCGCACTGCTTAAGCTTTCATAATTGTTGTAAATTAATAAAAATGTGAAACCCAACGTCGCAGCTCTACACACACACACACACACACACACAAGTCATGAGAATTACCCCGCAGACATTTTCTTTAGCAATATTTTTGTTGTTGTTGCTGTTGTTGTTGTTGTGGCTATATGTATTTTTAACCCTATTTTTTATTTGCAACATGTTTCGTTCTCGTCTCTTCTGGCATTTTTTCGTCTCTCGTTAAAATGAATACGTATACGAATATGAATACGAATACGTATGCGAATACGAATGCGAATACGAATACGTTTGCGAATGCGAATGCTCATGTAGTTAAAGTTAATCAAATCGTAATTACCAGAGCCATATAGCCAAAGGGCTTAAAACATTTTAAAAAGCAAACTTGTTTAGTAAATATGCTGAAAGGGGGGCTAGACGGGGGGTGAGATTAAAGTGCATACATCAACTGGCAACGGGCAATGGGCAACGGGGCAATTGCTCTGCGGCCTAATGCGCTTAAGGAAAAAAATATAATACTATATAGAGTGTCCTTGTCGCGAGTGCCTGACTACGAGACACGCTGTAAATGGACTTAAAATTACTAAACAAATATTAATACAGTACATGGGTTGATTTTACAATATACATAAATGACACACTAAATCCCTTATTTTGATTAAATTGCATTAATTGTGCTAAGGGAACAATTATTATTGTCTAAAAATATTTGAAAATTTAATTTTTTGTTTGTAATCAGGAATTTAAAAAAAAATTACTATAGTACAATTTACTTCAATTTTTGTTGTATATTTCAAAATACCACTTATTTTTGATTTTTATTAAAAAATATTTAAAAATATCACTTATCAATATCAATAAAAAAAATTACCAAAACTTTTTATTTGTAATCTTTTCTTTTAATTGAAAGTAAGAACTATAATTAAAAGTAAAAAATTATATCTATTAAACAAGTTTTATTTTAAAAATCAAAAATAAGTGTTACATATGACAATTGTACATGAAATCGAAATATAATTAAATTTATATAAAATAAATAAATAAAATCGAAATATAATTAAATTTATAACTGCTACGGTCCTTGCGTAATTTATTTTTGGGGAAAAGCAGATGCCGCAAAACAGAAAATAGATTCGAAATAAAATTAATAAAAAAATTTAATTATAAATTTAACTGATCATTAGCTCTTAAGGCCTTTAAGATCTGCATATTCATACAGATACCAGACAAATAAAAAATGCAGAATTATATTAAATACTTTAAAAACCTTTTGATGCCTATCGCATACATCTGCACTGTTTTAACACTTCCTCTTACCCATTTATTAATAATACAGGGCATAAAATAAAAAACACTAAAAATACTAAAAATATAAAATAACCAAGATCGCACATTTGTCAGCGGTTCATGCGAATGCCATGCAAATGGCAATTACAAAGGGAAGTGGTAAATAGTTGCGAGAACCCCCCACAGTTTGATTGAGTTTTATTAATTTGTTGTCCATGGCGACTGCTAATGATACGACAGTCCCCCAAAGAGACAGATAGATGATAATGACAGACAGACAGAGAGAGAGAAACAGAGAATAAGAGAGACAGATGAAACCATAATCAACAAAAATCATTTGGCTGCTTATAGCAAGTTTTTATGGCTCAGTTTACATTGCGTATACGCAATGTTGTATGCAGCTTGACATGTCATAATTAGCGTGCGTGTTGCCAGCATTGTTGTTGTTGTTGTTACTCTTGTTGCTGTTGTTGTTGTTTGTTGCACGTTGCTCGTTGCGAGCTGAGTTTGTTGCCATAACGATGCTCAAATCAACGTGATTTTCGTGTGAAAATCGAGGCGCATGCCCAGCGGTCAATTGGCCATGGCCCCCTCTCTGTCTGTCTGTCCGTTGCCTCCTCTTCTCTATATATATATGAGTGTGTGTGTGTGTGTTGGCGATTTTGTCTTGTCGTGGCTGCAACTGCAGCTGCAGGCATTGTTTCTCTGTGTGGTGGGTGGAGGATGAGGAGGATACAGCTTCAGAGCTTCAGGTCTCCACATAAGTGAGTTAAACGCATTGAAAAGCCAAATATTCCCACACAATCATATGAAATACTTGCTATATGTATATATATATATATACAAAACTCTTACGAGGCAAAGCCTCAAAGCGTTTTGCTTCTCTTTTAGTATTTTGTTTTTTTTTTTGTTTTTGTTTTTTGGCATTTGCTTTGTCACGTTTACTGTCCTCCTGTCTACCTGGCTGTCCGTCTGTCCGTCTGTCTAGCTGTCTGTTTATCTGCCCTTCTGGCAGCACATAATCAAGCTCTACTCGAATTTTTCGTTGGTCAAATTGGTTCTCATGCCGCGATTGACTTACATTAGCTCATCAAGTTGTCAGTTGAATAAACCACTAAACTGTCTAGTTTAAGTCTGTTGCTATTTGTTAATACGCTTAAATTATGTGAAATTGTAACTATTTGGGGTTGCGAATTCCGAAATAAATAATTAAACTATGCAATTTGAAGAAAATTAATAAATAACTAAAATATAGTTTATACTAATAACTGAAAAATAACCTTTTTCTAACCTTAATCTAAAAATTGTTTTATTTTTGTTATAGGAAAAAATGCGATATGGATCGAGAGCGCGAAAGAGATGCAAAGGGCCTAGAGCCGCGCGATTTATCATCCACGGGCCGCATTTATGCTCGCAGCGATATTAAAATCAGGTAAGAATAGCCATATAATATTTAAAAATATGGAAAAATATCGCTATAATTATATTCAATATAAGTTAACAGAAATCTTGAATTTTCCAACGAAAAAAATAAGTTTTCTTTAACAAATTTCATGAATATGTTAATTAAACATATTATTTTTCCTGTGCAATTTATTAAAATTAAAAAGCAGTTTTCTTATAAGCGAATAGTTTAATCAGTTTAATTAATATTTAATTATATTGACAATTAAATGATAGCCCAAGAAAATGCACGAATAGACGACTTATTTTCTTGTTTGTATTTTTAATTTAATACAACAGCATAATCTATAGAGTTTATAGTATACATTATTGATTTAATTGAGCAATACAAATAAAAATCAATAAAGACAATAAAAATCGTTGCTGTTGAATTGGATACAAAGATTATATTTTGTTAATATTTAATTAAATAAAATTAAAAATTTCCCTGATTTTGTCAGCTGTGTTCTAAGCATAAATCTTCACTTTTAAATTGTTGCTCTTCACTCTCATTGTAACTCACATTTTATATAATACGCTTACTTAAACCCAAACTTAAGATTTTTATCACATTTCTAATAAGTTTCTAATTTAATTTAGATATTTCTGTTAATAAATAATATAATTGAAATATATAAATTAAATTAACAGAAATATCTAAGCTGAATTGAAAACTCATTAGAAATGTAAATTAAAATATATATATTAAATTATTATTTATTTTATATAAATTTTCGATAGTATCGATTTAGAAACTATCGTTTTTTATTTTGCCATCTCTGCACACTTCAACTGCAACATTAACATTTGCATTTTAATACAAATTTCTGCCTCCCCCCTTTGTACCCTGCAGCGCTTCGCCCACCGTTTCGCCAACGATCTCAAATTCCTCATCGCCCACGCCGACGCCACCCGCCAGCTCCTCAGTGACGCCGCTGGGTTTGCCGGGCGCAGCGGCGGCCGCAGCTGTTGCGGCTGCAGCAGCGGCAGCCGCTGGCGCTGGTCCTGGAGGCGCCTCGTCTGGAGCCAGTTCCTATTTGCACAACCACAAGCCCATCTCTGGCATACCCTGTGTGGCAGCCGCATCGCGATATACGGCGCCGGTGCACATTGATGTGGGTGGCACGATTTATACGAGCTCCCTGGAGACGCTTACCAAATATCCGGAATCGAAGCTGGCGAAGCTCTTCAATGGACAGATACCCATTGTGCTGGACTCGCTGAAGCAGCATTATTTCATCGATCGTGATGGGGGCATGTTTCGTCACATTTTAAACTTTATGAGAAACTCAAGACTATTGATTGCCGATGATTTTCCCGACCTGGAGCTGTTGCTCGAGGAGGCGCGCTACTACGAAGTGGAGCGTAAGTATTTGCCTCCAACTCCCTATCGCTCTCTCTCTAATTTGTTGCCTCTCAATTTGGATTCTAGCGATGATTAAACAGCTGGAGAGTATGCGCAAGGAGCGTGTACGCAATGGCAACTATTTGGTGGCGCCACCCACACCGCCAGCGCGTCACATTAAGACCAGCCCAAGGACGAGCGGTGCGCCGGAGTGCAATTATGAGGTGGTCGCACTGCACATCTCACCGGATCTGGGTGAACGCATAATGCTATCGGCGGAACGGGCACTGCTCGACGAGCTCTTCCCGGAGGCCAACCAGGCCACACAGTCGAGCCGGAGCGGCGTCTCCTGGAACCAGGGCGACTGGCGGCAAATCATACGCTTTCCACTCAATGGCTATTGCAAGCTGAATTCGGTGCAAGTTCTGACGCGACTCTTGAATGCCGGCTTCACCATTGAGGCAAGCACTGGCGGGGGCGTCGAGGGGCAGCAGTTCTCCGAGTATTTGCTGGTGCGTCGCGTTCCAATGTGATAGGCTCGTCCATGTTGGCATGGGCACTGTGTAATCGTAATCTATGTGCGAGTTGCGCACTAATTGCTGCCCAGGGGGTCTTTTTCGGGAATTGGGCGGGGGGAATAAATATCTTTTTAGGATTTTCCTTGGGTGGGAAAGCGGCAGCGGGAGCGGAAGCGGGGGCAGGGGCGTTAAACAGCGTGTTGGGTGACGGTTATTACAAATCTACTGCATTCAAATGTTTTTTTTTATTGTTTATCAGAGCTTCTCTGTTTTACACTTTTAAATCAATATCTCAAGAATATTTATAGCGTACTTGAAAAAAACTTAGTTTTGTTGTACGTTAATTTAATTTTTAGACAACCCCCAAAAAGTATGCTCTAAATATTTTTGTGGAATTGATTCGCAAGTTGAATTCAGAACTCGTTTGTATATCAATTGAATTTGCTGACAGTCACCCACACACACACACACACACACACACACAACACACATACACATAGACGAGTATTGCATACTTCTAAGTAGTATTCTAGGTAGAGCCAAGAGCCCCCAGCACTGATTTGTTTATGGCCTAAGTTCGAATAGTTCGGAGTTGTTTGAATAGTTTCTGCAACATTGCGTTTAAGTCAATTTCTTTAAGTACCCCATACAAATCTTTCGGTTATTTAATTGCATAGAAACTAGCCAGACAGACAGTTACAAAATAAATTGTCTTAAAGCATAACTTATAATACGTACGTACATAAATATTATATGTAGCTATCACAACACAAAACAAAACAAAAACAAAATGAAAATGAAAAACCACTAAGCAACTATAATAATTAACTCACAGCAATAGTTTTGTAGTACATAATTGATGTAATTGAACTTTTATGAATGTAAACTATGGATTAACTTTTCAATATACGATACATACATACCAACAAGCTCTACAAATAGCATACACTCCAACACACACAATATGTGCAAGGTATAGATACTCAACGAAAAACAAAAGCAACAAGAAAAACTAAATCAAAAATTAAAAAAAAAAAAAAAACAAAGTTTGCGCCCACTTTTAGCAAAATCCATTAAATTGTCTAATTGCGTATTTAAAATAAAAGCAAATGAATATTTATGTGTTTGATTTGTTATTTGAATAATTTTAGCGGGTATATTTCAGTGGCGCCACCTAGTGTAGCTGATGGCGAACTACAACGACTAAGCGGGTTCTTGTTGCATGGACTTACCAATAGGTGGCGTCTAGTTGTCTGACAATCATTTTATGCAGCATACTTTTCGGCTCAAACATTAGTGTATTTCTCTCTTTAACAAAATTAGCTCTATCTCAACCGAATTCTGGCTGATTTTAAAGCGACTCGGTGCGTTGGAACAATATATTTCATATAATTACTTATTTTGTTTTTAAATAATTAAAACACAATTGTGTATTTATTTTAAAATCGTTTTATTTAGTCGTATATGCATATCTTTGCGTAGGTACTCGTAAACTAATTGCATTAAATTAAATTTATATATAATTTTATGTAAAATTGTACATGCATACTATGGTATTTGCAATTGGGCAAATGTACATGTGTATAAGAAGTACTCGTATAGATTAGTCATTAGATGTTATAAGTATTACAATCGTTTTAATGTATATTGTATATATATTATTTACATATATCTTTGATCAATATATATTATGCTAACGCTTAAAATTAAGTTTCAGTTTCAACCTTAGTGTGCCAACAAATATTCGAAATCTTTAGGAAATTTGCATAATCGATGCATGGCACGCTCGGGATTAATTGTTTTTTTTTTTATGTAATCTGTACTTTATTGTGTTCTATTTTTATATAAGTTTGCAAACTAAGTGGAATTTGTGTATACAAAATTATATAAGATCTCTGGCAATAATCAAAATTTACATTGGGATGCATGTCGTTCGAATTTTTATTTTTTTGTTCACAAAAGAAAATTTATAATAAAATTATTCAGCTAATCTGAATTATCTAAAAAAAAAACTATATCACAGTTGGAAACTAGACGCTAAAAGCCTATAACTCAATATATGTATATATAGAAATTATTGGATGAACTAGAAATAACTTTAGCTTAGTGTGCGTCCAACAGACAAAAAACCCCAAAAACATTGACCAAACCAAGTTGGAAACCTCAAAAGGATACAACCAAGGACTAGGCCAAGTTCAATTGGTGGCGTTGTTGGCGTCTAAGAAATGCACTATCGGTGTTTTGTTCTCGTAATTACATTGAATCTACAAGTGCTGTATTGCGACAGGACACAACATACACTAACAAAATAATTGAAAAAATATATATAAGTATATAAAGTGATAGATATAGTTAAAGATATAGTTATAAGAGATGCACACTAGAGTGGGAAGCTGGCTAAGTACGCTATATGCTAGTGTAAAGTAATATCGATAGTAATGTACATAAACTATAAACTAGGCATTTATACAAACTACAGTCGAATGGATTTTTGTATCTATGATAACAGCATTCAAAGGCACACGTCAGCAGCCGTGGAGCAACTGCATCCGCATCTGGCATTCTGACATCTGGGGCGATGATGGCTTCAAAGGCACTTGGGTACTAAGTGGCAAGATTTTATCCAATATTTTTTGTTGTTGTTGTTATTGTTGTTGTTTTCTGGCAGTATTATTAATTGTAGCAATTGGCTATACGCGCGTCTCTGTATTTCGACTGCGTAGCAATTGCAACGGCTGCAGCTCACGTTGTGTATCATTGTAGTATTCATGATCGGAGCTGGTGGATTCACTGCCCGGCACTTTCACCTCCATGGTGCTGGGCAAACCGGCAACAGGTATGCCTATAGTTTGTGTAGGCATTGGCGCCTCACCCGCACTCAGTGCATTTAGCAGATACTCGGGATTATCGACACTGACAGGCACCTGAAAGTGTAGAAAAAACAAAAATATTTAATTATATATTTTAATTAAAATAACCAAATAAATACTTACACCAATGACATCAATGTAGCCTGTGGCAGTTGTGGCCATATTATTGTTGGGATTGTTGCTGTTATTATTGTTGTTGCCATTGGCATTAGTCTGGCCCGTGGGCATCAAATAATCATCCTCATCAACTGGTAAATCCAAACGTAGATTACCCACGCCCACTTCACGTGCATTTGAATCGGTTTCATCATCGCCTCCACCGCTGCTTGAGTTCTTGTTACTGGGATCCTTGCAGTAGCGATTCAATTTTGGTATCTCATCGGTGCCATCGGTGCGATGGCTGGGACCCGGTGCTGCCTTGGGTTGCAGATAATCATCCGCCTCGACCATGGGCTCCGAGCCATCCGTTGTGGGCGCCAGCTTGCGTATGAGATCCTTTTCATCCTGACTGGTATAGGCAGGCAGACGTGTGAATTTATCACCGGGTATGGCCAAATAGCGACCCGGATCGCGTGCAAATTCCGCAAAAACATTTGTCAGCTGCTTGAACGGAGGCCTTAAATCGGCGTCCAGTTGCCAGCAGGAGAGCAGAGTACAATAAATGTCCAATGAGCAAATCTCTGGCTGTTCCAGCTTCAGGCCCATTTCAATGAGATCGGGTATATCCTTGGCCAATGTATTTTCATGTGGACGCTGGCCAAAGGTCAACAGTTCCCAGATGGTCACACCAAATGCCCAGACATCCGATTTGCTGGAGAACACACGATGTCTGATGCATTCCAAGGCTAACCATTTGATGGGCATTTTGCCACCAGCTGCCTTATATTCGTTGGAGTCCAGGCTGAGCAGCTTGGCCAGGCCAAAGTCCGTGATCTTGACCAGTGAGGGTGTCTGCACCAGGACATTACGTGCTGCCAGATCACGATGCACCAGACGACGCTCCTCCAGATAGGACATGCCCTTGGCTATTTGAGTGGACCAATTGAGCAGCGCCTTGGAGCCAATCTTATCCCGATTATTCCTTACATAGTCCAGCAGGCAGCCCAATGGCATTAGCTGAGTAATAAGCATCATTTGGGAGGACATGCAGACGGCCAGGAGTTTGAGTAGATTGCCATGCTCCACCGTTGCCATGGCATAGGCTTCATTTAGGAATTCCTGACTCGATTCAGCGCCTGAAGTCTTTAGCAACTCCTTGATGGCAACTGGTATCTTGACATTCTCACCCTCCGGCACCCAGACACCTTTATAGACACGACCAAAGGCGCCCATGCCGAGGACGCCTCCTTTGCGCAGCTCCGCATCCTTGACAATGCGCAATTTACTCAGATTAGCGCCAATATTGGATGGACGCAACGGTTCAGAGTCCTCACAGCCAAAGAATACCTTGGCCAGATCATCCGTTTCCTTCTTCTCCTGCTGCTTCTGTTTGCAAATGTAGATGATGGCGAAGAGCACAGAAAAGACGAGTATAAGGACGACAACGAAGATAATGACAACAACATTGACACTTAGGCCGGCATTTAGTTTGGAGCCACGCGGCGGACGGGACACACAATGGGGTCCCATGGATGTGGACTCATAGTTGACATGTGGCATACTCTTGGGGCATTTGGAGGTGCAATTGAACATGGTGGAATTGTCAAAGGTTTCGCTGGCAAACAGTTTAAAGTTGCGACAGGCCAAACAATCCTCAGATCCTGGTCCCGTACAACCCTTGCACTCCTGATGGCACTCGAAGCATTCACGTTTCTCCTCATCCGCATAATGATCATAGGGACACTCCTGCTCGCATTGTTCCTTTCGCTTGTAGACGGCACACTTGGAGCAAAGATTCTCATGGAAGCCGTAGCCGGTGCAGAGCTCACAGAATGGATGACACTTGCGGCAAATGGCCTTGCCAGCCAGAGGTTGCAGCGAGCCCGGCTGTTGCGGATTTACATATTCCCAGAAATATCCATCCGGACATTTGTCATCCTTACGCAAACAACGCTGCACAATTGCATTTGTATTGATTATCGCCAAATTGCATGTGTTGCATGCACCATGTCCAATTGTATTGTTGGGTCCAGTGCAGCCCTCACATGTCTCATGGCACGGCCGACAAACGCCATTGTCTGCATATTTATTGTCCGGACAGACACTCACGCAATGCTTATCATTACGGACGTGCACACACTCATCGCAGTGCTCGGCGCCGGGTCCAGAGCAGGTACGGCATTCCGGATGGCATTGCCTGCATGTCTTCGAGTCAAACTGATAGGTGCTGTGAATAAAAAGAAGTCGAGAAATATTAGAAAAATAAATAAGCTAGAGTTTTAGATGAAAACAAATTTAAGAAAGTTAGTTAGAGAGGAAGGTCCTGCGACCTTAGGGAAAATGAAGAAAAAAGGCTGGTACTGGGAAAAAACCTTTTTAAATCAGTCAAAAAGAGCTTTAAATTTGCAATAAAAACAATTCAGAAAATCTCACAAAAAAATAAGAAAAGTAAATACTACGAAATTGTGAAAAATATATTTTATTCAGTCAGAAGAAAATCTAACTAGAAAGAAAAAAAAAGAGAAGACGGGCAGGTATTGCGAACTTAGGAAAAACGTATTTAAATAAGTCAGAAAGAGTTTGGTAATAGAAAAAAAATAAACAAAAATCACATATGAAAATCAGAAAAGTAAATACTGCGAAATTAGGAAAAATGTGATTTAAATAGTCAGAAAAAATACAAGTAGGAAAAAAGAGCTGAAGGCAGGTACTGCACTCTTAGGAAAACTACATTTAAATCAGTTAAAACGAGTTTAATAAAATAATAATTAAATAAAATAAAATAAATAATTATGGATAATCTCACATGGAAATAAGAGAAGCAAATACTACGAAATTAGGAAAATAAAATAAAATAAATAATTATGGATAATCTCACATGGAAATAGGAGAAGCAAATACTACAAAATTAGGAAAAATTTATTTTGTTCAGTCAAAAGAAAATCTAAGTAGAGAAGAATAAATAGAGAGGCAGGTACTGCGACCTAAGGAAAAACAAATTCAAATCAGTAAAAAAAAGAGCTTCAGAAAATAAAACATTAAAGATCTGACTAGAAAGAAGTTAGGTACTGCAAAAGAAAATTTAAAGAAATTTAAAGAAAATTTCTCACATGCAAATTAGGAAACAAGTATTTTGTTCAGTTAGTAGAAATTACAACTAGAAAACAATTAAAAGACAGACAGACAGACCATAGGAAACACATATTTAAATCAGTAAAAAAGAAGAGTTTTAGTACAAAGAAATTAGGTTATTTTAGATATAAATTTAAATCAAATTACTTGGAAACATTGCGACAGTCAGCAATGCAGGTGCCGTTATAATTGAAATTCGCACAGTTCAAACATTGATTCTGTCCAGCGCCCCAACAGCCATCGCTGTTGCATTGATTGGAGCACACACGATTCACTTTGCCTAGAAGCATTAAATAGGATTAATAAATGAGTAAAAAATGGTCTCTAAGAACTAAAATACTTACGACACTCGGATTCATTGAGATTCATATTGACAAAATATTGCTGATCTTTGGTCTTTAGCACTGTGGTCCAATTGATGTTTTCCACATAGCAAAGATTGGAATTATGTTGAATTACAACGCTGCCCGAATTAATGCGTTTCAGATTGCGTAGCTCGAGACTCATCAGTGATGATTTGACTATCGAGAGGGCGGCAAAGTAGCTCTCCATTAGCTGGCGTCCATGTATGACCTCAAGATTACGAAAATATGACAGATTCACAAAATTTGGATGTACACCCTCAATGTTTAGATAGCCCGTAATCTCTCTGACCGTAGAGAAGACCTCCAGTCTATCCGGAGTCATGGCAATATAACGTGGACCCATTGTTAAATTAGCAAACAGACCCTGATAGCCAGAGAAGGTCTGATCCAATAAACGTATGTTGCCCTCAATAACAGTGCAATTTTTAAATGAATCAATGTTGCCCGAGTGCAAAACTCCAACGCCGGGACACGTTTTGGGGCAGGGTCCATTGCAGGGCACACATTCGGCATCCTTGGCCATTTTATCCGAGGGGCAACTGCGCACACAGGCCCCATTATCCTTCAACAAATGGCTGGGACACTCACGCACACAGGTTGCACCATATGCATATTTGCCCTCCGGATTAGTCTCCAGCTCATATGTGGTAGGATTATATTTGCGCATTGGCGGGCATTCCTCCTTGCAGACACCATCATCAAAGAACGTCTTACAGGCAATGCAATCCTTTTGCGTTGGCCCAGTGCAGCCGCCCGCACAGAACAGATGACAACAATCCCTGGGCCCTGGGCCAAAGCAACGTCCCTGGGCACACTGTGGTGCACATGTGATTTTGCTAAACTTTTGACAATTTTGCCTGCCCTCGCCCCAGCAGGCGTTACGCTCGCAGGACTGATCGCACTGGGGACACGTACGCTCCACGGACGTAAAGTTATACGTATAATTGTAATGATCATTGACACCCGACAAGATCTCACGCCACACAATGGTGCGCGTGTGGCACAGATTGTAATTGTAGAAGAATCCAACCGAGCCCTGCAATATATCCCGCAGTTCCGGCATCTCCAGTGTGCTCATCTTTGAGTAAGCGGCAAACAAGGCATATTTCTCCTCCTCGACAGTCAGGCTAAACAGCGTGCGGCCACGTATGATTTGAAGTCTAAAAAAATTAATTAAAAATAAATATAAATTTTTTTTTTCTCATATTTTTACACTTACTTTGGGAATATAACATTGGTAACATCCACATGACTGATCAGTATATAGCCTGTCACCTCGCGTATGTTGGCCAAAAAGCTCAGATCCAAATTGGGATCCTGCAGCCAGGTTAACTCCAAATTGCCATCGACATATGTGCAATTTATGTAGCGATCGTGTAAATTACGATAATGATGATCCCGATTTGATGGCACTGACAGGCGACTCTTTGTTCCAATGCAAACTATAAAGAAAAGTTAAAAGAAAATGTTGCAAGTTAGTTTATTTTATTTGATGTAGATGTAGAAATTTTAAAATAAATTTTAATTTGACTGCAAAAATAGCTCTTAAAGTTAATATTTATAAATAGAAATTAGCAGAATTTTATATAAAATAAAATAGGCATAAAATTGAGTAATTCAAAAGAATATTTAGACATTATTAAGTATTCAATATTTTTTATTAAACATTTTTATCCTACTCTTCCATACAAAATGTAAAAACTTTTATTAATTTTTTTTATTTTATTTTATGCCTTTTCTATTCTTTCGCCTAACTTAAGTTACAAATTAAAATGTTTTTTATTTATGATGTTAACAAATAAATAAATAAAAAATATAGTTTCATATAAAACAAGACAAAAAAATAGAATTTAGAAAATATAAAAATCATTTAATGAAAATAAAAATAAAATCAAAATTTCTCAAACATAAGACCATACTAGGAAAAAAAAAATAGACAACAATCTATGTAGGATGTTATGCACAAAAAAAATACCTATACTTTGTCAAATATTGGTTAACAGTTAAAATTAAATTATAAAAAAAGTAAATAAAATTAAAAATTTGGGTTAAGTTAAAAGGGGAAGCAATAACTTTAGTTTCTTTTGTGTGTGTGTGTGTGTGGGATTGTATTTAATTTCGATGCGTTGTCTGTGTCTAATTAGACGCAGGTAGGTGTTGAATTATGTGCAAATGTTAAGAAATTCAAACGAATTTCAAATCGAATTATAAACGGAAATAGTCAAGCGAGAGAGCGCAAGTTTGTTGCCTAAGTCTTTTGTATTAAGCGCTCGGAAGCAATGAAAACAACTTGAACAAAAAATGTAAATATATAAAAAAAAATATATATATAAAAAAAAAGAAGAAAAAACAACAACAAAGCAAGTGGGCGCCTTCAAGTCGCAGTTCAGTTGGCGTTTTCAATAATTAGCAGCCCACGCAGAGATTCAGAGACAGAGAGACAGAGAGAGAGACAGACACCAAGACGATGGCTGTTATCATTAGTCAGCGACCTGTTTTAGGCTTGGAGAGTCGCTGCATCTTCCATTGATTTGCATGGCCTATAACTACCAGATGATTGTACATAAGATTCTATTCAAAATAAAGGGCTATACGTGGGCTGTTACGCTGTTAGCCGCTGTGTGGGCCGCAAAAGTGTGCCATGTGTCAGAGACGAAGTCACAGTCAAATGGTTTGGTTAAAAAATAAACTCACATACAGAAGACATAGACACCCACTTAATGCAGCCCACGGGCTACACCCAAACGTAACTAAGCTAATTATCAGAGAGAAAAAAAAAGAAATAAAAATCGTTAGCCATAAATATTGCGCATTTTAGTGATTTCATTTCGTGGAAAAAATAATTATGAACAAATATTGCCAGAAATATTTTGTTTGTCGCCACAAAAATTCTTAAATTCTCAGATAAAGAAAGGCAGAGAAAAAAAAAGCTAAATGCCTGCAGTTATGCGTTTGCCTGCATACCAAAGGCCAAAAGACAGCAGAGACTTCACCGGAGCAAAAGGCAAATAAAAGGTGAGGCTGCAGTTGACATTGGAAACTGGGGGGCAGGGGAGGGAGCCTTAAAAACCTGGAACCCAACAAACTGGCGGACATTGATCAAAAGCCTGGCTGCTGCGGCTGCTCCTGGCAATCGAAGCGCAAAAATTTTTCGTACAAATTCTTTGGCATTGTTTTTGTTTTTTTTTTGCGTTTTGTTGTTGTCGTGAAGAGGCTTGATGATGCTGGCACGAAACGTAGCATGTAGCCGCTGGCCAGTTGCAGCAAGTTGAAACTGCCTGCTCCGACATTTCTCATGCCGCACCGCAAAACCCTTTTCAAGCAAAAGAGCTCAGAGACTTGCGGCTTTATCGCGCACAATTTATCAGCAGCGTTTTTCATGTGGCTCCTTTTTGCCTTTTAGGAAACTTAAGACACGAACGAGCGCAAATGTGGACGGTGCACACACACACACACACACACACAGTCGCAAACAACGGTTCAAGTTTCTTGTGAAATGCTGTTGCCAATGTTGCATATATGCGATTTTTCTTTTGGCTGCAGACACGCCCGCATTGCCTGCTTCTTCTGCTCTCTCTCTCTCTTTCTGTGGCTTAAAAAAAAGGCTAATTTGTAATCCTTAGGCTAAGTGTCTCGACGCTAATGAGCGCTGTATGCGCTGCAACTATTTAGCTCTGTCTCTGTCTGGCGCGCAAATCAAACTCGAAACTCAAAAGTCATAATTCAAAGCGTTCTATGCCCATTAAAACAAAAGACTTAGGCAACAAACTTGAGAGCTGTGATGGGTTGGGGCGGGGTACGGGGTAAGGGGCTCTATTGTATTTGCTTATCGATTGTGTATTTGTACAGCCATCATCAACAACAACAACAACAACTCGACTCATCATCTTCAACTTCGCCCTGTGCTTAGTTCTCCCCCCGCCTGTTTGCTGCCACCGCTGATTAATAGACCCAACCGCATTCCACAGCTCTGTGCTGACTTTCTAAATATATATATATATATATTGTGTATGTTTTTTTTTTGTGGCGAGTTCGATCTATGCCTGGTGAAAAGGCCAAAGTGTTTTTGTGTGGAAAGCACACGCGTTGCAAGGCAAGGCAAACGGCTGCATAATCGATTTGAATGCAACATTGACTAGAACTTCCAACTTTAACTATTCGAAGAGTCACAGACTGCGTTGCAGACAGACTCAGACTCAGACTCCGAACTCACGAGATTCAGAGATTTCACAGATTTCAAGAGACTCGGAGTTCTCAGTCTTGAGACTCGCTTAGCCGGTTCTGTCTTCAGTTTGCTTGTGCCCGCCCCTCCTACCTTTGCTTCATCTGACAACCATTTTTCCCCTTCGGCTCTGTCTGTCTGTCTGTTTGTCTCTCTTTTTCTCTCTCTTTCTCTGTGTGTGTTTCATTTCGTGGAAAAGATTTTTAACTCTATAGCCCGAACCATCTGGATTGCTGTTCTTACCTTTGCCTGCGGCAACAACAACAACAACAACAACAAGTCCATAGATTTTTGTTGTAAAATAACAAAAGATTTAAAAGGGCATTAAGCATGCTTTGTTTTTTACCTACATTATAAGATTGTTGATTCTATGTTTGCTCAGCATGTTCAACTCCCCGCGACCTCTACAAGCTATCAAAAAACAAAAAAAAAACAAAAAAATAAACGCAGATTCCGATCAAAATTATAGTATAGGCGTCGGCCGTTATTGCCGCAAGCTGCTTGCCACAAAAATTTGTTGCTGTCTAGCGTCTCAAACAGTCAACAAGTACATTGATCTCTAAACAATACAAAACTGCGGTGAAAGTTCGTCAGATATATATATATTATAGTATATGATCAATATAGAGTACATGGAATGTATGCAGATGCAACTACAGTTTGTACCCCTCTCTCTTTCTCGCTCTGGCTGCTTCTGATTAGGTGTCATAGCTGTGGCAACAAGCCTGTCTATGTTGCTGCCACATAAATAATTCATAACTGTTTTGCGACAATTTCAGTCGCGGCACGCGTTCAATTTACAATGAAATTGTGTAAAAGCGCTTAATAAATTCATTTGCGACTGGCCATTAAAAGCACGCAGCTCATTATGAAGACAGTTCCCCCCTCTCTACCCCTCTACCACCACCTAACTACCCCTATCTAGCCCCCTTCCTTTTGCTGACCAACTGCAAATCTTGCGCTTGGTTACGTGCGCGGATTTTGCAAAAAGCAAAAAAAAAAAAAAAAAAGAATTCTGCTCATTGCTTGGCAATGCGGCAAACTTTCTTTCATAATGTGTTTGTTGTTGCCAGTTGTTATTGTTGTTGTTATTGTTGCTGTGGCATATTCTATGTCGTGGCGTCACGAAGACAAAGGCAAATAAGCGCAACGAGCTGCGGCAAACGGCAAACAGCGAGCTGCAAATCTTTTATATATATATTTATTTTTTTTCTTTTCAGAAAACGCTGCAAGCGCATCTTTCAAGTTGGCATAACAAATTTGCCAGGCCTTACTCGTTGGCCAGAGGGGGGTAGAGAGGCACCAGCAGCAGCAGCAATTCTCTGGTACATACAACAACAATAAAACACCGACCAAAGCCCGAGTTAGGCCAAAAAGCTAAAGACCTCAAGCCAATACAATGTTGCAGCAGCCAGCAAAAAAAAGCCTGGCTTTGGGCTTGGTATATTGGCGTTTGTTATACTCTATTGTTATCAAAAGCAACTAAAGAGTATAGGTGATATATAAAAGTGTATATTTAAAATGTTAGAGCATGCAAATATTTGGCATGGTTAATATTACTTATAAAAACGCGAAAGTTTGTTTTGTCACGCTCAGTATTTTAAATTTGCAATTTAATGATAGTCAAAAAATTTAAATTTTAAATTTACTATTACCACGGTCTATCATTATGAATATAATATGCTACATTATACCAAAAATCTTATTACATTAATTACATTTTATTTAAACAAAATTGGGTATAATTATTAGCAGCAACATTTTTGTTTTAATTGAAAATAAATTTTTTTGCAATTTTTATTGAAAGAATTCATAATAAAATGTTATCAATTAAGACAAAAATAAAATTTTATTGAAAAAATAATAATCTAATAGATTTGATTAGGTCTCCTCTAAGTTCAGAAATTTGCAATTATTATTTTAGAAATAAAAATATTTAATTTTTTTTTCAGCTAGATCTATTTTGATTAAAAATTTGCAATTATTATTTTAGAAATAAAAAAATATAATTTACTCTGCAAGATCTATTTTGATAAAGTCAATATTAAAGTTAACTTTTAATGTATATTTTCAAAATCAAAAGCAAGCATTATTTTCTATAATAATAATTGAAAAATAAAATTTAATTTTGATTTTAAAAATTAATGTTGTGAATTAAATTTTTTATTTCTAAAATATAAATTGCAAATTTGTAAACTAGAATATCCCTAATTTATTATATTATTGTCATATTTTTTTCTATTTCTGCAGGCTAACAAATTTATTATATTATTGCCATATTTATTTATATTTCTGCCTCTAAAATTTATCAAACCTAAGTATATTTTTTACATTTAACAAATAGATTATTAGAAGATAAAATAATTGAACTTTTGATGAGCTTCCTAAAAGATTAGACCTAATTGTTCCTTCCTTGTTGATCCTTTAACTTTTCAATACTCAAATGAACCCAAAAAAACCCTTTGACAACAGAGTATATCACAGTCGGTTTTCTTTCTGTATTACAATGTTTTTCGCTTGTTGTGCTTGGCTTCTTCGTTGTTTGCCCATTTCGTGTTCGATGCGCGTTCATTTAGTTTTTTTTTTTATTTTTTGTACAACAATTGGGCGCAGGTCGTGCCTCACGACAACAACAACAACAACAACTTGAAGAAGAAGAAGCAGCAGCTACAACAACTTTGTGTACAACAACAACTAAACAATGCTGCCATTAGATAAGCCTCTGATTGCGCTTTGTGCAAAGTCCAAATTGCCACAGAGAAAGAGAGAGATATACAAAGAGACATCGAGTGAGAGAGAGACAGTGTAACACAGCTGGTTTTAATGAGCACGCCCTGGCGCCATTTTTGGTGCCTGGACAATTCTGGCTATAAGCATTTTTTTCTTCAGTATCTCAACTTTATTTTTAGCTATTTTTAGGCATAGAACAAACTACAAAAAAAACAACAAGCAACAACAAAACGTGGGTTGCTTTGTGGCTGCGGAAGCTGTGGCTGTGATTGTTGCAAGTTTCGAAATCGAAACGCCCACAGTTATCGAATTTTTGTATTTTTAGGTTAAATTTTAAGACAAAACAAAAAGAAATAAATCAAAAAAAAAGTGCAGACATTAAAATTGTAAATCTGACTAAATAAACAAATAAATTATGAAATTGACAATGTTTTTAGGTTAAGTTTAGGCTGAAATACAAGTTTACAATAAGAAAAATTAAAGCTGGTCACACTGGTCAGTCGAAAAAATTAGAAAAAAGTAAAAAATGCAGGCTTAAAAATTGTAAAGAAAATAAAGAAAAATGTGTAAAACATTATAGGAAAATAAAATAATAATAAGTGCTCCTAAGAGAGAGAGAGCCTAGAACGGGGAGTCAGGCAGCAAAAGAGAGAATCAGAGACAGACAGAGAGAGAGAGAGAGCGAGCGCTGCGCAGTCGCAGCAGCCAAAGTGCGCTCTGGCTGCAATTTACTTGCAACTCTTGCGCATTTTCGTATACTAAAGCTGTTGCTGCCTCTGTGTGTGTGGGTTTTAGAAAACCAGTATTTTATAAACACTGGGCTATCTATATACTATAGCTTGGCTAGCTAAAAAAACTAAGTGCAACAACAACACAAACAGGCCTTAAAGTTCAACAGCTCAAAAAAACTTGCATTGGCTATTTTTGCCATCTACTGCAAGTAAGCTCAGCTGTAAGTTTGCTTTATATATGATGGCTTAATCAGGAATTATAGAAATGCTATGCAAAGTAGTCAAACACACACACAAACACACTAACAACACACACACAAAGTTGCAGTGAGCGCGTGCCTGACGCTGTAATTAGCCAGAGCTTACACCATTTTATGAGGGTAACTCTACGTCTCCATGTGGATGCTGTTGTAGTGTGGCCAGGCACACTATGGAATGTGGTTTTTCAAGCACCAACACACACAAACACACACACAAACACACACACACAACACACACACATAAGCATACTAGCATTTCAAAAGCGAGCTTAGTTTGCCTTACAGTTCCAATAGAATAAAGCAAATTGTCTATCAAATACTTGGCTAGAAGTTGGAAAAAGTATTACTTTAAAAATAAATAAATATACAAAGTATACAAAATATATATACAAAATGTATTTTCTTATAATAAATAAATATACATTGTATACAAAATGTATTTTCAATATCTTTAACTAATTGAATTGAGATAGTATTCTTTGTTTTTGTACAAACTGTAAATTGCCAACTGATAAGTAAAATAAGTTCTTTGTTCTTTTTTTGTACTTTTCTTTTAAAATGCCTATTGATAAACAAAAAGAAATGACGCAGGAAATATAAATTGAATATAGTTGCAATTTAAATAATACTAAACTATACAAATTTATTACACTAAAACTAAGCAAGAGAGTTAAGAATTTTAATTAAATTTTCACTCTGAATTTTAGACATGTGTTGCATTTTAATTGCTAGAAAAGTAGTAACTTCATAAATCAAGTAAATATTCTAAATTTAGGACTGAAAAGTAATTTCATACATAAACTAAATAATCTAAATTTAGGACTGAATTTAGATTATTTAGTTTCTTTATGAAGTTAAATTTCTTTTAAGTAAAGAAAACAATTTAAAAATCAAGTAAAAACCTAAACAAAAACGTAAACTTTTTCATTTATGTTATCTTTTATTTTTAACAATATATCTTAAGATATTACCTCATTCTATTTTAATGTAGAATATTATTTCCTAGAGTATATTTTTTTATTTATAAGCTTCAAATTAAATTTAAATGCCTTAGGCAATGCTTAGCTCGCTCTTTAGAGACTTATTAAATTTAACAGCAACAGCTTGCACTTCTGCTGTTAAGCAACATGCATGTTAACTGCACTTAACAGTAGCTGCAATATGTTAATGCGCGTTGTTTATGTTAATGCTTATATTTTTTAGCTGCATTAACTGAATTTATAAGCTATTTTCACAGCTGTTATTGGCAAATTGTAAAGTAAAAATAAAATAATATAAAATAACAATAATTTCAATTGTAAACGAATATTAGGGCTCCCTGCTCCCTCTGCTTCCTCTCCTATTAATGTTGTTAGGGTTCCTTGTTGTAATCCGTGTCAATTGAGTTGTTTTTCAATATTTATATATATATTGCACGTGCGGCTCATAGCCCTGTCGTATAGTGGCATTTATTTGCATATTTGTTGCAGCTGTGCTTATTTACTACCACGACATGTCATAAAATCCGAAACAACTTTAACTGAAAAGCGTCATTGTAGTGGTGCGAATAAAAAATAAATATAATTACATATTGAAACTACAAAGTCTACGAAGCCCACAGCTGGATTCCCGGAATATCAAACAATTGGCAAAAAATATCTAAATACCCTAAGGGAATTATACAATTGGCATATTGTATGTTTGGTTTCTTATCAGCCTATAATAACAGATTTCTTATCGTACCATATCCGGGATAAATATAAGAATACAAACATTATGTATATTAATATATATATATAACATAATATCGTATCCATTAGCATAGGGCAAATGTTGGATTCAAAGTTGTTAATCAAATATTTGCACAATTGCGATTGAGAAGGGTGTTGGGTGAAGGGGCAGCTATACATTTATTAATTTGCAGGCTACAAGATCACTGAATATCGAAAACGTTTTTGAGGGGGGCAATAGCAGAAATTGTTAACTTATTTGCTCGACAAATGCAAATATTTGATCCCAAAGTATTGTGCAAACAAATGTTTTGCTTAAAGATATTATAAATTGAAAAGAATAACAAAAACTCGACATATTTTTTTTTTTATTAATTTTCGGGGCAGCGAACAAACCAGGGCAGTCTATGAAGTAACTTTAATTTGTGTTTAATGACGTGATTAAGAAATAAATTTAGATTAATTTTACGGCAAATAAAATATATGTTAGTAAATTTCAGAAAAAGATTCTAAAGTAGGAAAAAGCATTTTTATATTTTAGCAGTAGATTATGGAGACCAAAAACTAAAAGAGAGCTGATCTGAAAAGTCTTTAGGATTATCTAAATCATAGGAATAAAGAAATTATTAATTTGCATTAAAATATTCGACATAGAAAGCAATCAAAATATTCTAAGGAAAAATCCGAAGAGATTGCTGAGCTTTATGAATATCTGGACTCTAAAAAGCATCTAAAAAATGTAAAAATTTTTAAGCTTATAAAATGTCTAACAAACTGTCGAAAAACTCAAATTTTTATTTAGGGAAAATATCATTTTAAACAGCAGAGATTGCTGACTTCGAGAGCTCAAGAATTTTCCGTGCAGCTTTAAAATTATTACATTTCACTAAAGAATTAAATATGCTGCATTATAATAGACATTTTTAAGATATCTGCATATACTTCACTTATTAAACAGCCCTCGTTTGTTAGCTTTATGGGTTCTCATTAATTTTCGAGCTGAGCAAAAAGCAAATGCGATACTCGCAATACTTGCGATGTCAACAAATTAAGTCGCCATTTTAGCTGGAAATTGTGTCGCCTGTTGTTGTTGCTGTTGCTGACAAAGAGAAATGGAAAATTTGCTACAAAGTGCAACAACTACAACAGCAAAAACAACAAAAACAACAACGCTCAACACAGGCAGCTAAAAAAACCAAGTTTCAAGTTAATTTTAATTTTTCTTTTTTTTTTTTGGTTAAATTGACATTACGAAATGCGCACAAACAGTAGATTTTTGTTCCCCTTAACAGAGTTTTGTATTTGTAGAACGAGTTGATAATAAAAAACAATAATAACAATCACAAGTGGGGGAAAGGGCAACGAGGGGTAGGCCAGGGGCGAACGCCCAAGTCAAGAGGTTGAGGCCCCAAACTGGGCAGGTATCAAAAAAAAAAATGCCACAGGTATGAAATGCCAACAATGCAACCCAAAAAAAATATAAAAAAAAAATAAACTAAACTAAAAACCAAACCAAACATTGGTGCACTGTGTAGCACGTACGATAAGATAAGCGGCTGCATATCAAATACAGATACAGATACAAATACAGATACAGATACGAAACATTTGAACGTAGATACTTAAAAACGCAAGTAACTGCGAGTAAATACTGCCAAGTACTTTTATTTTTTAGGCTGTAGCTGCATTTATTCGGGGCAACTGTCTTGAGAATGATTATGATATATGAGCACGCAAATCTACATAAAAACAGAAAACATTAAAACCCAAATCATGATGGATATGCACATGATAATATTGTGCATATGACTGATGATGGGAGAAGCGGAGAAAAACCTTAAAACAGGTTCTATAATAATTATTCAATTGAATTAAGTTGCATTTAATTAAGGGAACAATTATTACATTTGAGAAATCTATAAAAATATAAAATAAATATATGACAATATATAATATATCAATACCGTATTATATTATTATTATTAATTATTATATCTTCAAAATATTAATAGCCAAACAAATTTTGAATTAAATCATTAGTCACTTTTAATATGTTTCTAGATCTTTTGTTGTCCTATAAAATATTTAATTTATTACTGAATTTGTTGTTCAATTTATATTCTTATCTAATCAAACTAACCATACTGTTAAAGTTAATCTTTAATCTGTTATTGAACACTTTTGAAATCAAATTAGTAAGTTAATTTCAACTTTAAAACTTCTATAACTTTTTCTTCTATTTAACTAAACACAAATTCTGCATACCTCAGCTACAAACTTATTTAAATTAATAATTTTCACTAAAAAATATTTAAAGTGTGTTTATACATTTGCTATTCTATTAAATGTTCCACTGTTGACGTCATATAAATGTTGCGACATTTCTTATTCCTCTAGGGACAAACTAAAGCACATTTCTATATATAGTTTTCTATATATTTTTTGTTCTTTGTGGCGCCATTTATTGATATAATAATGTTTAATCAATTAATGGCATATTGTTGGCGTCACATTAACATGCTCAATGAATTTGTTTAAAATGGGATTTCATTGCGAAAGTATTAAAAAAATATAAACATTTTATTGTAAATTAAATAAACGGCTCGTAAATTTAGCTACAGTAGTAGTTGGTTGCCTTGATTCTTTGAAATATATTTATTTATTTATTTATTTAGTTTCCCAGCACTACAAGTATGAACTTATAATTTAATGTGCTAGTCACAACGTGTAATTACTCAACTTAATATTTAATTAAAAAACTGATTTAACATATTGGTAAACTATTTGTTGTATTATCAGCTCTCTGTAAGGCAGAATTTTCGAATATCTGTTCTATTAACGTCCCGTCACATTAACATGTTTTGTAAATATTCGAAACCTTTAAAATTATATTAGCACTTTGGTGTGAACTAAGACTTAGGGTGTAAATGTTTTTCAACCTGTTTTCGAATCGCAGCGCTACAGCAAACTCAACTTCTTTGAATTCCTCAAAAAACATCCTGATATATAGAAATCGATTAAAGATTCAGATTGCTCCTAAATACTATAGGTATTTTGGTAATATTCTTGGCAATAATTAGAAGAAACATTTGTATGTATAAATGCGATATAAAATACATACATCATTAAATTTTAAGATACAGATTATTTACATAAAACTGATTAATTGGATTTTTCAATTTTAATGATTTAAAATTGATTTAAAATACTTTTAAAAAATTTGGCTGTAGAGTATAGTCCTCTAGGAATTCTAGTTTCTTGTGACACTTACTCTTGCCCTTCGGAAATGAATCCTTGTTGTTATCGCCAACGAGGCCACCGTTGGCCAAAATGCCAGCCGTATTGCCCACAGCTGCGGCACGTTCTTGGCCACCATTGCGATTACGGCCACGATTATTGCGATAGGCTTCCTGTTGCCGCTGCTTGGCATTCTGGCGGGCAATGCGATCCCGCCCCGCTGATGCTGGCCAAATGCAGATGCAGTGCGTCAGCATGAGCAGCAGCAGCAGACAGAGTCCATTGCTGCTGCTGCGACGCCTAAACAAATTGAAAATGCGCATCCTTGCTTAAAATTTGTGTACACACAAGTTGCAAGGATAGTGTATAAGGGTGTCCAAGGCCCCTAACAGGAGCGTGACGTCATGAGTGTGTTGCCTTTTGTATTTTTTTTAATAATTTACAAAAGATTTATGAATTTTTGCAACAATTTTTTTGTATTTTTTGCTGCGTGTTGTTTTATGCTGTGTCAGCGAAATAATAACAAGAAAATTTTTGCGTGCCAAAAAATATAATATTTTTTTTTCTTTATTTTACTTTTATTTTTTTATATTTTTTGTTGTTTCTTTCGAGCTCTTTCACTGCGTTTTGTCGCTGCAATTGTGTGTATTTGTGGCTTGATATATATGTACATATATATATTTAACTTTAGGAACCAGTTTCACATTACGCAGACTTTTGTTGTTGTTTTTATTTTTTCATTTTTGTCAGTTCTCTTTTATTTTGTTTTTTTTTTTCGAGTTCGACTCGCGCAGCTTTTTTTTTACTTTGAGGTTAGGGAGCGCGCGCAGGCGCAGCTTTTAATGCAGTAGATGTTGTTGTTGTTTTTGTTATAGTTGTTGTTAATTTGCACAAACACTGTGCCATCTTATGGCAAACACACACATACACACACAGCTGCACTTTGTAGCCGCCAATTAGCAAGGAAATCTTAAAAATTGATTATTATATATTTTGTTATAATTTTTTTTGACAACTTTCTTTAGATATTTGCCATTTGAGAGACACACGCTAAACACGCAGCTATATTTATTTATTTTTTTTTATATATTTTTCATAAATGATTTAAGCGGCAAGACGACGCGGGGGCAAGGTTGTTCAGTCAACGAATACGATCTGTGCAACTTTTTATCGAGAGAAACACAGTTTCGTTGTTTCTCAAATCGCGTCTGCGCAGCGTCACGTTGAATTCGAAACTGAAGCCGAAACAGACGTCGCACAATGCACAGTGCTCAACAACAATACACATACACTCACACACACAACAATACACACACACACAGACAGAGAGCGTAGCAAACACGGCGAGTTAGGTAAAAGAGCGTACGTAGTCAAAAAAAAAAATATATATAAGAATACAGGTAAACGACGCTTGGTAAAAGGTGAGCGAAGCGAAGATCAGGCCAAAAATATATATATACATATATATAATATAGAAAAGTAAAGCAAAGCAAAAGAAAAAATGCTTCAAGCAGCCTGTTGCTGTTGCTTGTGCAGCTGCACAATAGATCCACAAAAGACAGCAACAGGCAGCAGCAGTTACAGATACAGATACAGATACACAGCTACAGATACAACTACTACGTAGATACTCAGCTACAGATACTCAGACAGTTAGACTGGCAGGAGGCATTTTGTGTGGTGAGCTATTGCAGGGCGCACAGGTAAATGTTCAAAATGCTGCGTAAGGCAAATTCTGTAGATTTTTCATTTTTTTTATTTTAAACTCAGCGTTATATGAGAAACTACTTTGAGCATTTGGTTTAAGCTTTAACTACATTTAAATGCCCTACATTTTTGAATAATTATGCAAGTTTTGAGTTATTACAGGCAAATATATTGATGGAATTATAGGTGTTCCTTAAATGATCCAAAAATATCCCTTAAGGTCAATTTATTCAAATAATAACCACATTTGAAATTGAAAACTATATATAGTTAATTGAATCAATTAACAACCACATTACAAAATTAAATATTTCGAAGATCCTTGGACCATGTTAGATTGTATTCGATGTATTATGATTATAAATTTAAATATCTGGAAAATCCTTTGGCCATCTTAATTTGTATTATATTTATTACGCTTCGTAGAGCTTATAGACCATATCTGATATATTTTATGTGTAAATTAATCGAAAAATTGAGTATTTATGCTTTCTAAGAGCTATTGGCTATTATAAATAGGTTTTTATCATTATACTCCCTATTCTAGATCAGCGGTACTATTAACTTTAATTGATTATTGATAATTTTAATTAAATATCTTCACAAGCTAAACTTTAATCTAATACTAGACCAGTGGACCTATTAACTTTAATTGCTAATTTTTAATTATTTTAGCATGCTAAGCCTTAAAGGATTTAAAATTAAATACAAATTAAATTGAAAAAATAATATAAGAAATTTGAGGTATGTCCATCTCTCATATTTATAAGTACAAATTAATTCACTTTTTTGAAAGTGTAGTATTAGAAAATGTATTAAAAAATACATAAAAATTTATGTTTTAAGTCAAACAAAAATTTATCTTTTTATCATAAAACAATTGTTGATGACAGCCAAGAGCATATAATCCAACATATACTATCATTATCAACTGGAGTAGTGTAATAAATTAATTAATTTTATAAATAAGATATATTCAATGCAATTCTTGATATAAGCAGAATTGTTTCCATTTCCGCGTACCTTTCATTTTAAATAATTTTTAAATTAATTTTCCTGTTTAAACATATGTTTTGTTTAGTTTCTCTAGTTCTTGCAACATTTTAAACTGCATATGTGACATATTTTTTCATTTTTTATTTGATTTTAAATATTTTAAGCAAATATATTGTATCTTTATAAAATTCAGAACAGCTTACACTAAATTTTCAACTTAATAGTTTAATAGTTAATACACTTCTCTCCACTTGAATAGGACAGCCCGTAAAGTCTGTTTTCAATCGTCCGCCGAAATTTAGAGCCTTAATTTTTATTTTAAAATTAAAGTTCATTTAATCGTTGTAGTTTATTTTTAAATTAAAGATCATTTAATTGTTATAGTTTAACTAAAAGGAAGACTTAAATTATTAAATAAATAGCAAATATTCAGTTTAATTTTAACATGCAGAACAGCTAACATTTAATTTACAACTCAAATTGCAATATATATAATATCATATCATATTGCAAACGACTTTTGCTGATTTAATCCTTTATGTCCTTTAGGATAATTGTAATACCCTCTTAACTTCTTTTGACAGCTGTGCGGCACTGTTGCAGCGGCTAAAAAGATTCGTTGTGAACAGACTGTAAAACACACAAACACACAGGTAAGTTCAGGTATTGTGTGTGTGTGTGTACCGAAATTCATAGCTGTTTTGTTGTTGTGTTCAACTGTTTGTTGCGGCGAATTCGCTTGAAGCATTTAAACAGTTGCTGTGGCAGCGGCAGCTCAGGTAAGTAAGCGTAGGCTCGCTCTCACCTGTGGCGCGCTCTCTGCCTCAGCCGCTCTCTCTCTCCCTCTCTCTCTCTCAGTGATCAGTTGAGAGAGTTGTTGGCCTGGGCAAATGCTGCCTTATAAGCACTCAAGTTCGCTTGCTTTCAGTGTGTGTGTGTGTGTGTGTGTTTTGTGTATCTGTGTGTGTGCATTTGTATCTGATCTGCGTGGGCCTTTAAAACTACGGCGCTTTGGCTTTTGTCTTTTGGCCAAAAAAAGATTTGTACAAACGTTGTCAACATTGTTATGGCAGTTTTTCAGCTGCCTGTTGCTGCTGCCTCTCACCTGTTGCCACAGGGTCACAGTTTGTTAGATTGACGCCTAGCCAGGATTGCAGCAGGGCTCAGGTAAAACCCAGGCGCATACTTCACCAAATACACAAGGATCTAGGCGGGCCATAAAACATAAATAATTTAGACAATAGATGCGGCACGAAAAGCGCAGTTAGCAGCTGCAACGAATCCCTACAAAAATGTATCTAACAAATCCCACGCTGCGTACTCAAGAGGCGTTGCATTGTCTTTACGTATATTGTTTTTCGAAGCATGAAAATACATTTTAAATTTGAAAATGATTTTTAAATTTTTGTTAGCCAAAGCTTGTGTCTAACTCTCTCTTCCTTTTTTAAACATTTTTCAAACGTTTTTCGCTTGAAATTGATGTCTGTAATCAAACATATTAATAGCCTGTCTATGCCACAGTATCAGACCTCAATCAGTACAAAAAAGAGAAGTCATCTGTCAAAAATCGAAAGAACATGCATGCAACAACTGACAAGAGACTCCAGCACCACTTCAGGGTTACACACTCCATACAGCATCCCACTCCAAAAGCCATCCAAACTGAACTTCAATCCACTTCAAAACTCCACTCTAAAAACAGGTAAACGAAGGTGTAAGAAATTGGTTACAAACATTTTCCATGAAGCGTACAAAATAGTATTGCCTGGCGCAGTAGAGAAAAAAAAATAAAATCTTTCGATCGTTCCGCACCCTCTTTCAAAAGAAAGCCTGACAACGACCCTTGAGACGTTCGTAGGAGACAGTGTAGAGTCTCCTGCTGTTGTTGCTCCTCATCATCATCATCATCATGGGCATCATCATGAACATTGGCATCAAAATCGAAGATGACTTTGCGCCTGACTGCGGCTAAAACTCTGTCAGATTAATGGTAACAAAAGATCGGAGCTCAGCTTAGGCTCAGCACTGGGGCGCTCAAGTGTTTCGCTGTTTGCTGATCCTAAGTCTGAATTTCTCAGCCGTATTTCTTTTTTTTTTTTTTTGGTTATTTTCAAGTACCCGTAACGAAATGTTACAAAAGGTGTGAGGCGTTTTGCACTTTTGACAGCTGAATAGGGCTAACAGCATGGGCCAAAAACACACACAAAGGCCTTGAACACTCTGGCGCCTAGACTAGTCCATAGTTCAAGCTAGATTTTAAAGATCTATCTTATATATATCATATATACATTCGCAATATTCTTTAAAAAGTGTAACCATGAACTGAGCTTCTGATAACAGCAATGTGACCAGGCATTTTTCTATATTGCGGCATTTCGAATTTATATCAAACATATATTTATTGTGTTTTTAATTCTCGCCTCAGAAAATGTTGCACTTAAATATTTAAAAGTTCATTTATAAATTCGCAATATTTTGCGATTTCTTCAAAAAGTGTGACCTGAGTTTCTGATAACACCAATGTGACCTTAAATTGTTCAATATGGTGTCATTTCGAACTCGAAGGAAACATAATTTAATAACCTTTATTTTAATTAATTCTCCCCACATTTTATTGCATTTAAATATTTAACAATCTTTAAGCAAAAGTCCACTTATACATTTTCAATATTTTACGACTTTTTTAAAAAGTGTGACCATGAACTGAGCTTCTGATAACAGCACGGTGACCAGACATTTTTCTATATTGCGCCATTTCGAATTTATATATGAAACATATTTATTGTTTTATTTTACTCTCGCCTCAGAATATGTTGCATTTAAATATTAGACAGTGTGAACAGTCTTTAAACAAAAGGATACTTATACATTTGCAATATTTTGCGACTTCTTTAAAAAGTGTGACCATGAATTGAGCTTCTGATAACAGCAAGGTGACCAGACATTTTTCCGATATTGCGCCATTTCGAACTCATATTAAAAGTATAGTTAAATAATCCCAATTTCATTTTATTCTAGCCACACAAGATATTGCATTTAAATACAGTTTAAACAGGTCTTCGAACAAAAGTTCATTTTATTTAGCACGTGCTCTTTGTGCCCTAACTCTAAGCTCCGCATAATTGGATTGTCTGCCCTTTATATTTATTTTTTTTTATTTTTTTGGCGCGTTGCTCAGTTTCAGTTACAAGGTACAAGTACCCCAAAACTTCCAATAAGTAGTTAGGATAGATCGATCAACAAATTGCTTCATCAGCATCAGCTGTCACACGTTTCTTGTACTCTTTATTTTATTTTTTTTTTTAGGTTTTGTGTGCATAGCAGCGAAAATCGGCTTAGAATTAAAGCTAATTGCCAGGGCTTTCAATCATGATGCGGCACATTTTAACGTTTATTTTATTTTATTTTATTTTGTTACGTTGCTTAAAGCCCAATCTTTTTTGGCCAGTTTATAATCACGCTGTTTGCCTTTAACCCCAAAACATGCAAATATCACGCTTCATTTGAAGACGAGGCTCGTAGCTGAGCCAACACTTCGATTTCGAGACTGCGTCTCAGGCTTCAACTGAAATTCACATTTAACTGCCAGTTCGCATAAGTACGCTTTTTTCAATACCCTA
The DNA here is from genome assembly GCA_035043045.1 of Hirtodrosophila alboralis. Classification (NCBI taxonomy): domain Eukaryota; kingdom Metazoa; phylum Arthropoda; class Insecta; order Diptera; family Drosophilidae; genus Hirtodrosophila; species Hirtodrosophila alboralis. The sequence goes on along the minus strand of JAWNNH010000195.1, from coordinate 1,327,621 downwards.
TAACCAGCAAGTGATTGAAAAGGGGTGTAATAATAATGGATATTAAATAATTTAAGCCTAACAACCTAGATTACCAAATGGGACCAGCAGGGTTTGGTAATTCAGGAAACAAACACAAAAATATATTATCATTTTTTTTATGATTCTTAAACGGTTTAAGGGAAAATCAGAAGACAGAAAATAGCTAAAAATAGTCGAGAAAAATTTATTTTCGATAAACAGGAAAATCAATCTAGACGTCAAACCATGGCCAAAACTACATGATCCTTGGATGAATTTTGACCGAACTATGGCTGTTAGAATATAGAAGTTATCTCTCTATAAAAAGCAGAGGCCAGAAATATGAAGAGATTATAAGAAAAGTGAAAAATAAATATTTTTCAGATTTGATTGATCAAATTATAGTTTTGGCATATTTAGGGCTATATAAAGTCTCTCAGAGTAGATTCTTCAAAAATCACGGGTCCAAGTAGAAAAGTTGATTTCCTGTATTTTGCAGAAATACTATAGAAAGAGTTAGATTCTATACAGACAGAACAAATAGTTGTTATAGTTGTTATGGCACTGAAGATTTAGGATTTAAATATACAACCTAACCTAAAAATATATGCTTGTAATTCAATAGAATTGATGGACTTGATAGATGTGCCTGGTCAGTCAGCAGGGCATCTCAAAGTCGTGCTCCTGGCAAATGTAGCATTAGCATTTTAACTTGTTGTTGTTGTTTTCATTATATTGTTGTTATTGTTGCTTATGTATATCGTCGCACGACTCACGTTTCAGTCCAAGATTCAAAATCGTCTGCGTCTGTGTTTCTGTTTCAGTTGTTGTTGTAGTTGTCGTTGTATTCGATTCGAGTTTAAGCTTTGAGTGTGTGTGCTTTTACTCGTGTTGTAGTTGTAGTTGTTGTTGCTGCTTGGGCTTTTTTTTAATGTCTTTGTAAACATAATTGCAACAACTCCAATAACAGATTGTTTGCGAGACTTTAATCGCTTTGTCGTAAAGTGTGAAATATGAGCAATCGACGCGAGACGAGGCAAGTTCGGGGCGAGCCGAAGTCTCTGGGGAGCTTTTTAAGTTTTGCGACGAAGGCGAAGGCGAAGGCAAAGCCGAAGGCAAAGACGTTGGCAATTCTTTTTGGACACTGCGGGCATATTTGTAGGTTGAGCAGGGGCAGGGCAGAGCGGTGGATCGGGCGGGCTGGCTGGTTAAGAGGGTGTGAATATCAGACATTCATTTTCGGTTTAAAAATACACAACAAATACACAATAATAAATTTGTTGAGTTTTTTTTTGGTTTTTGTTTTTGTTGTGCATAAATATTTGCGATGCGACTTAATATAAAATATGGAAAAGCAACAAACTTGTGCGCGTGTTGTTGTTGTTGTTGTTGTTGGTATGGCCGCCATTTTGTCAACAACAAATAAGTAGACAAGATGAAAAATAAGAAGAAGAACAAGAAGAAGAAGAACAGCAAGTTCAATTAGCGCATTGGCTTCGATTTGCTAAATTTAATCCAAGCATAAAGCACAAAAAAATAACAAAATAAGAATAAAAATGCATTAAATGAAAGTATTCAACTAGGCAATACCCTGTAGCAGGTTTTAAGAATTAAACTTTAGACTTTAGGCTATAAATAACCTATAAACAGTTTCTTAATAGTAGGATTATAATTTACTGAATATATTTGTTGCAAATAATCCAAAATATCGTAGTTATCAAATAAATAAATAAAAATAATAAATAAAATTATAAAAAAAAAAGTTCTATATTTCTGTTATTTTTCTAGCATGGTAATTGAATTTTAAACGATTTATTGCTTTACCTAAGCAAGTGTGACTAATCCGAATTATTCAGATTTTTTTGTAAGATATAGAGGAATCTACATACAAAATTTCCTAACTCTAGCTCTTCTAGTATCTGAGTTAGACACGTTTAAAAAGATAGACCTTCATATAACCCTCCTAAAACCCTTAAAGGTTCTTCTTATCTTCACAATTTTATCATTTCCCTTTAGCACAATGCACAGGGTATGGCAAAAAATCAAAGCAAATGCGACTGAAGCAAAGATAAAGGTTGAAAACTGAAACGGACGTTTTAGCAACGCACACGTGTCCATCTGGCTGGGTTTTAGGGTCTCGATGCTACCATGTCCAGGGCGCCCAGCGACAACATGTTGCAACAACACTCGACAGCAACCTGTGGAGCCACAGCCACAGCCACAGCCATTAGCCCATGAAGCATGAAACAAAAGACGACGAGGAAGATGATTGTGGATGCTTGTGGATGCTTGGATGCTTGGAGTTTGGTTGCAGCAAACAGCCAAGAAGGCGAAGGCCTGCCACAATGCATTTGCGATAAGTGCAAAGAGAAAGAGTTGGCCAAGACCAGGCAGAAAAGGCCCTTAAAAGCAAGGCCCAGTCTCAGTTGTCTGAAGTGCAAGATTTGCGCAGTGAGATAGCTCATTTTGGACTTAAGCCTGTTCTGAGTATAAACTCTAGTTTTGTGTGTCTTCCAGTCTTCCGAGTCGTCGAGTCGACGAGTCTTCGAGTCTTTCCAAGTTTCAGTCTCCAATGTCTGGATGTATCGTACGTTGCCTTGGCTAATCGCCGGCTATGTAAGTTGCTTGTTAAAGCCGCGTACGTGCGGCGACAGACACCAAGATCCAAAGCCGAACGTGAGTTGCCGCCGCTTGCTGATGTTGCCTCTTGCCTCCTCTTGGCTGTTCAATGTTGTTGTTGCATGTTGACACAACAGGCAGGCAGGCAACAGCAAAAGTCGAACCACAGCCGCATTCCAATAATGTAAGGATTCTTCATCGTGCAGCCACCCAATCGACAACCTCAGGCCTCAGGCCCAGTCTCCAGCCCAGAGTTGCATTTGTGCGATGCTGGCAAGGTCAATACATTGCCAGCTAAGGTCATAGATACTCTCGATGCTGTGAGCTGATGATGCTGGTTTGCTTGGGCTTGGGCTGGGGCTAACCAAACTTGGTCATATGTACGAGTATATAAACATGCATAGATTGCTATGATGGCACTATCGATTGCAGCTTTTATCGATACTATCGAACTTTAATGTTGTTACTTATACAACTCTTAAATATCTTGTATATTGTAAGCCTTGCAGTCATATTTACAGTGTATGGCAATGTACATTGGACTAAAGAAGTTTGCGAATATGAAAATGCATAAATCGTAAAATATCGATAGCAACACTGTGTTTGAAAGCTTTATCGCGACTATCGAACTGTAAAAGCTTTCACAGCGCTGTAGAAATGACAAGGTCATATAAATTGTGCACGCAATGGCACTATCGATAGTTTTTTTGCTTGATCCAATATCGATAAGTTCTTAACTTAAATCCAATGTTATGTAGCTGATAATCCATATAAAATGAAAGCTTTAAATTGCTGAATTAGAACAAAGTCCAAAACGATGTATATTTATTTTAAAGGCTACCACAGAAATTAAATGCATATTTTATAAAGACGCAGATATTTAGAACTGCTTTAGGGTCAAATAAATTTAAATAAATATGATAATAAAAAATAGAAATAGAAATACTTCTCAACTAAAATGCATAAATAAATCAATCAGCTATTAAATTAATAAAGTTTATAAAATTTAGCACATTTCTACACTTTATAGCTTACAAAAAGTATCTCTTTGCATAATATTTTTAATGATTTTATTAATATATCGAATACATTTTACAGTTCTAGTACAAACATTTATTATAACCAATTCGATTGATGTCTCTCAGAACGTGTGCATATTTATTAGTTTGAAACAAAACAGAGCCATAATAGCATTATAATTAATTTAAACATTCCTTCAATGCTATTCACAGTTTTTTTTATTTTGTTTTTTGTTTTTTTTTTTCATCTACCATTTGTTTTTCAAATGAAAATTATCAAAATGCCAATAGCTGTATTAATTTGGGTTTCCTGTTGTTGTTGTTGTTTTAGCTGATGCTGTCTGTCGTTGTTTTTTGTTGTGTTTTACGGATTTCATTTGTTTTTGTGTTTTTGTTGTTGTTTCTTCTTTTGAGGCGAGATTCGAACTTAAACCGGTTTGGCGCTCAAAAACAGCAACAACAACAACAACAAAACAGAAACGATGGCCGTTACTAAAGCTTGCAGCTAAACAACGCGAGAGAGAGAGAGAGGGAGAGTGAAGAACCAAACTAAAGAGAAAGAGCGAGAGAGCGGCAGGGAAAAGAGAGTAATTGCGAGAGCCAGATAAAGAGAGAGCTTATGTGCACATGTGTGTGTAAATTTCCTAAGAAAACAAAAACAGTTTCCCCAATACAATTTTTTATTTAATAATAATTTTCTTGATGACGGACAATGAACAGATGGACAGTCACACTTCCTTATATAATCCTGCTAAAATGTACAATAGACTGTAAGTTAAAATACAAATATATCAATAAAACTTGTTTATAATTATTCAGATTATTATTAATTTAATTATTATTTTTTTATTACTTTACACTGTATAGTGATAAGTGATTTTCAGTAAATTAAAAGCATAGTTTTATGAAATCTCGGTGCAGTTTCTTAGCTCTGCCGCTACGACGATCGAGCTAAGATTAATAATAATATAGATTTATAATATTTAGTCGCTCGTGTTAGCGCCATCTATGGACGTCATTAACAAAATTCTGTTAAAATGTAAATGTTAAAAACAAAATGTTAAGAAATTGTATGTAAACAAATACATAAAAAATCAATAAAACAAGTTGTGTGTCTTAGCTAAGTGTGGTGAATTGCCCAATTCATTTAGCAGTTTTACTGGTGATGGTGATGTTATTTTATTATTATTTATGGTATTATATTTATGACGTTATAGGTATATATTATATATTATATTAATATATTTATTATATTATTATACTTTTATATTATTATATTTATTATTCATTTGATTATTTTACAATATATGTAACATTGTAACATAATCCCAAGACACAAACCACATTCAATTTAAATTAAGAAATGAAACAACTAAAACTGTAAAAATGTAAGGCAATTTGAAACGATAACATTCTGTTAAAAACGTTCCGTTGTCTGTCGTTTTAAATTGTCCACAACAATTTCCAACAACAAATAGCAATGACACACAAGTTGTTGATCAGCAAAGACACACACCTTAGTGGGAAATTAAACAAGCAAATAGGGAATATATTTTAAATAGGGTATATTTGTAATTATATATAATTCAAAATTCTCTTAAAAGGATGCGCATAAGGGGAAATGTTATTTAAGAAGATTTTAATTAAGACTTTAGTACGTATTACTTTAAAGTTATAAGAAATATTATTAACTAAGCTCTAATTAGGCTGAACTCGTTTATTAACGTGATAACAAAGCACGTGCATTGTTTGTGTTATGGAATTTCTATTGTCCACAAAAAGTTATGGGACTGGACTAGAGACTATTAAAACAAGCCCAAACCATTGTTGTGCGTATGTGTGTGTGTGTGTGGCAGCGTTAACAAAATAATGGCAAATAAATTACCATTAGCATTAACCCTTAGGGTTGCCTGTTGCACAGGTCATATGCCAATTATGGGTGTGTGTGTGTGTGTGTATTGAGTGCTGGCGTTGGCGCATGCGCACTCGATTGTATCGCCCCGGGAGAGAGGGCAGAGTGCAGGGGAGGGGAGGGGTATGTAGAACACCCGATGCGAAGATTAGCGAACCGTGAAGTTTTCCAACTTAATTTTTAGGCTGTGCTTTGTTTTATTTTGTTTTGTTTTTGTAAATACACTTTCTTGAAAATAAAGGTAACTAAATATTCCCATTAATTGTGTAACGCCTGGAAATATATAGGTTAAATATTATTTATGTTAATTTATATTTAAATTATGCCTAAAATCAATCAGAAATTGAGTTTTTATTATTATTTATTGGTAAATATTAAATTCTGATTTGTTAACGTTGCATTAGCAAAAAAATATAAAATAAATAAGAGTATTAAATATTCAGCAGTTTAAAATTTCCTTTTGTTTTATTTGTTTTGCTTTTGCCTTAGAGGGCAGGGTGTATAGGGCTAGGGAGACGCTTGAGTTTTGTCAGAGAGACACACAAACACTCACACACACACACACACAATTAAAATAAGCTGAAAATGAAACGCATGCGTGTCGGTGTCGCCACCAGCAACAACAACAACAACAGGGGTTGCCGCCAGCGGGGGTGTGTGCAACAATTGGTTGCAAGCGGCAGCAATTGGAACTGAAAGCTTGCCCGCCGTATCTGTTGCATAGAGAAGTTCTTGCATTTGCTTTGCCATAAAACACTTGAAGCATAACTCTGGGGTCTGGCGTTGCCACGACAACAACAACAACAGCAACTACAACAACAACTTGCAACTCGCCGTTACGCTTAACAACCGCTCTCAGCTGCAGTTTAAAGTTGAATGCAGCTTTTTATTGAGCAGCCGCATTAAAAGCAAATAAAATTTTGTCTATTGTTTAGGGCATGTGATTCTTGTTTTTATAGATACTCTGTACTCGAAATTAAAAAGGAGTATTTTGGTTTTTAATTAAAAAATGTAGTACAAATATTTGTATATTTTTTCTTAGTTAAGATATTTGTTGTCAGGCCAGTAAAAAGCCTATAACTTACACAATTAAAAAGATAGAGTAGGCAAATTTAGGATAACAGCAACTGTAAATCTCCTTAAAAGATTGACAAACAAAAATTATTGCCACGCCCATTATCGCCTCCGAATATACCTAAAGACAACAAGGATTAAAATGTTTCCTATTCAAAATGCGCTTGAATATTTTAATCTAAAAAATACCTTAAAAAACATTTAAATCTGCAGCCACAAATATACAAAAACAACACAAGCTGCAAACAGAGTATATCACAGTCGGTGCCGCACTAATCCCTAATTGTTTTGGGCATGTGATTTTTGTTTGTATTTTTTCTTTTTTGGGCGCATTAATTAAAATGGCGCGTGTTGAGTTTTGTTTTCAATTACAACACAACAAAAATTAAAAAAAAAGAGTTAAATAAAGTGGAAATTATAAACGTGCCACAAAGTGGGGCACAGCTGCCTAATTGCGCACATGCGTCGTGTGTAGTCGTACTTACATGACTCTACCTTTAATTATCGAACTTAGAATTATACGCCAGCTGCACAGAGAGTTGCAAGATTGTAAGTAGACTCACCTGCAAAATTAAAAACAAAGAAAAAAAATATTTTTAATGATGATTAAATTAAATGACGTTTGAGTCAGAGTTAAATTAAATAAATAAATAAATAGAAATAAATGCTATAAGTATGTACACTAAGAGAAAATCCAGGCGTTGACATGTTTTTAAAAATACATTTAATGTTTTACTAAACAAAAATCAGATCATATAAAAAAAAATTAATGTAAGATAACTTGATATTTACGTTGCAATAAGCGATTTTTTTTTATTAGAAATATATGTATACCTTAAATCAAAAATAGTTGCAACAAAAGAAAACACAAAAATTTCCTCCAATTACATTAAATAAATTTTTCCACTTAAAAATAAAATATCGATACGTATTCAGTAAAAAACTGGAAAAATTCTAATAAGCTCAGATAATCTTGAGCTCAAAATGCTTACATAAATTCCTTAAATTTAATGTAAGATAGCTTGAGAATATTTTCGTTGCAATAAGCATATTTTTTATTAAAAATATATGTACACAATAAATCAAAAATATTTGCAGCAAAACAAAATATAAAGATTCACTTCAATTACATTAAATATATTTTTCCGACTAAACTAATCTCCTATATTTTTCTCCAGTTAAAAATAAAAAAATCAATATGTATTCAGTATAAAACTGGAAAAATTTATTACAAATCCATATTCTATTTATTTTTATTTCTGAAAATTCCAATTACTGAAGGTTCTAATTTGTGTGCCTAGACAGAGCATCTCTCTTATCTTTCAGTACAGAATAGTTTTTGAATATTTTTAATACAATTAGAATTAGAAACTTGGGTTATATTAAGATTCTTCACATTTACATATTTTTTTTAACCATATCTTTGCATATCTCAACTTAAACTCACAAACTTCTCATATTTAGTTGCATAACTAAGTAGTTCATCACTCTTCATCTCCGTCAAGTTGAACATTTACTGTCCACTTCAACAAATCAGCTATTGTGCACTAGAAATGTCTTGTACATTTCCTTATAAACATTTTAAGGATAGCAAATATTCAACAGTAGCTGAAATGTTTAAGTGACAGACTAGTTAAGCAACTAGATTAAGAGTTTCGTGAGCTTAGATCAATGTCAGTTTAGTACGAAATGTTGAAGATAAATAATCAAGTTATTAAAGTAGGCTTAGACATAAAATAGCTATAGTGTTATTAACCAAAATTTCTGTGAATATAGTAAAGAATATACTAAATAATATATTGAAAATAAAAGCAAGAATAACCAAAATTAAAGCTCTATAAATGAATGCTAACAAACAATGAGACTTTGGCAAAAATGTTCCATATTTTGGCATAAATAAAATTTTTTAGATTTACCAAATTAAGTATATTATTTAAAAGAGAATAAAAAATAAAGAATATATCGAAAATAAAGGCAAGAATATCCTATATTAAAGCTCTATAAATAAAAGCTTAAAATCAAATGCACTTTGGGAAAAGTTCATAATTTTGGCAGAAATAAAAATATTTTGATTTTTCAAATTATATTATTTAAAACAGAATAAAAAGTGTTTTTTTTTTATATTTACGGAGTACCCTCAAAATTTGCATTTAAGTGCAATACGTTAATAAAAAGTTTTTATTAATTTTTAGTACACATTGCAAAATAGATTTATTTTGCTCAGTGTATTATTATCCGCAATATTTATTGCAAAATGCCGGTCAATGTGCCGCAACTTAACAGTTAAGTGTTTATCGTTGCTTGTAACGACAACTTGCAACACTTTCGCTTCATTTAATGCCCCCCTTTTCCACTCCACACAATTCAGCAACAGCAACAGCAGCTGAGAGCTGAGGCACAGCGCCCAGAGGAGGCGTCATCCCATTGGGTGTGGCACTGAAAACTTTTCAATTCACACGCTGTGCGACCAAACGCGAAAAATTCTCACGACACTGAGGCAACAACAGCAACAAAAACAAAAACAACAACAACAACCACATCAAACCAAGACAGCCGCTTCAAAATGATGCCAGTGTCTGTGTTGCTGCCACATGCGGCAAATTTACGCTGTTTTTTCTCTCTTTCTCCAAAGCGCCCCACTCACTTACTTACTATTTCTTCTTTTTTTTTGGTGTGCCCCCAAACTCATCACAAATCGCAAATTGCAAGTTGCAATTGCAGAAAGTACAACAAAAAAATTGTGACACATGTTGCAGCCGCAGCTGAGTAGCATTAACAACTTGCAACTTGCCACATGTGTCGCGGTCGGCCTTTGGCTAATTGTGGGTTAGCATTACAAATTTTGTTGCTACTTCAAGATGATTTTCCATGTGCCACATTGTGTTATATTGTTGTTAACTGTGCCACTTAGCCAAAAGGTCAATAAGAGGCATTAAATGTGGCATGTTTGAAATGCAATAGAAGAGAATTTGTTTTGTTTTTTGTGTTATATAAGTATAGGAATGTTCTACTTATGTTATTTATAAAAAACTTGAGCTTAAAATTTGTTTTATCTGCATTTGATTGAAGTTATTAAAGCCCAGTTTAAAGTGGTCTTTACTTTAATCAAAAACTCAGATTGCTAAGATATATTTATTTATTTATTTATTTGGGATCATAGAATATTCATATTTCTTCGAAATTCTTATATCTTCATAATCAAATTATTAAGAATAAAGATCTAATTGATTTTAAGAATTTAAAATTCATTTAATCAAATAAAAAACAAACTTTTATCTAAAGATATCAATAATAAAACGTCGCTCAAGTCTTATGAATATTTTAATAAACAATTTTCTGCATATTTTGTATAAATTATTTGTATCTAGGAATTATGTTTATTGTGGGCGCAAATATGTGTTTGTATGAAATTTGATTTGAATTTGCCATTAAAATATTTGTTTTATTTTTTTATTCATGATTCTCATTATTATTTTTGTTGTTTTTTGTTGTAAGCTGTTGCAGCTTTGGCATATTGTTTCCATCAATGAGAATGAATGTACTATATGTTCTGCTCTATATACAAAGATACAATTCCATATTCTGCAACTATGCAGAATTTATTGTGTTGAATTTATATATATATATATAATCTCATTTTCATCAGACGAGCACTGACAATGCACAGAGGAAGTCAAATGATTTTAAATGCCAGACTGGTTTAATTTTTAGATTAAAGTGTTAAAAAATTGCAATTTTACATGCTAAAATTTTGTTTTTATTTAAAGCAAAAATACAGCAAAAAAAAAAATAACAAATATTTAGAAATTTAGTCAAAAAACTTGCCGTAAATGTTGTTTTTATTTAAAGCTAAAAAACAGGAGAAAAAAATGTTTAAATATTTGGAAATTTGATTAAAAAACTTGCCGTAAATTTGGTTTTTATTTAAAGCTAAAAACTTGGTGTACAAATTTTATTATCTGAATATTGGAATTTTTACACCAAGTTTCTTAATCAAATTTCCAAATATTTGTATGTTTTTTTTGCTGTTTTATAGCTTTAAATAAAAAGAACTTAAATAAGACTTTAATGGATTATTTTAATATTCCATTAAAGTCTTATTAAATTTATCTAAGTGTGATTAATTCCAAAAATTATATCGTAATATTGTGCTCAAATGTAATCGGCTATAAATTCAAATTTCTTTGCATTTGTCTTGTAATTAAAAGTTTCTGAATAGCTCAGTAATAAGTAGTAAATTCTAATAACCAATTCTTTAGAAAATGCTGTTCATTTTTAATAAATGTAAAGCTTGTAAAGCACGTCAAATCGGCAATAAATTGATATTTATTTTTCTCAAAGCCTTAGTTCTCCTAATAATCTAAAATTCCCCCCATAACTCCAAGCATTTAAAATCAAACACAATGAGCTAAGTTAGTAACTAATGCTATTTGTTTATAATCATTGCAAAATAAAAAATAATAATTAATTTATCTAAATTCCAAGAAAACACGCTGCTCAAAATAATTATACAAGTTTGTCAATATAAAACTTGCAAATAATAATTTATAAGTTATGTATTTCCCCCCAGTTAAAAAAACAGACATTTTGACGCAGATTTTAATTAATATGCATACTAGCTTGTAATTAGCACACTTTTAGCTAGAAATCGAAATCGAAATCAATTTGGAAATCATCCGCAACTGAATAACAAACAATTTCAAGTCAAAGTCCGTGTTGCATTGTGATAAGCACGCTTTGAATAAATGCCTCGGGTTATCAAATCTTTTAGAGTCTTGTTGACGCTTTGGTTAATGTCAAAAGTTATCGCTACTAAAAAGCAAATAAAACATTTAATAAAATATAAAAAAAAATATGCTGAGCTATATAGAAATAACTTGGTTGCAGCTCGTGTTCATCCCGGAGACACTGTCGCACTGTCGGACCCGGCGATACTCGTAATTCAGTTCAAAAAACATGGCGACAACAAGCGTGCCCGATTCCAATGAAAAAACCAGCCACAAAAATAATTGAAAAACAAATTAAAAACAACACAAACAAAAAATATAAAAAAGAGCACAAAAATAATAATGCTGAAATAAAATATGAAACGTTGGCAATTAATGAAAAATACAAAAAAAAAATACAAAAAAAAATGAAGAGAATTTATTATTATTATTATTATCTGTATATGAAAAGCGAGCTATGGATAGGGTTTGCTCATTCCAATGACCACTGGACACATTGGGCATGGCTCACTGAACTGGCCAGAGAGACAGGGAGAAACAGAGAGACAGGGAGAGATAGAGAAACTGTGCTGAACTGAGACTTGATGATTCTCAACTGACGACTGATGGGGCGCACATTGACCCAACAGTGAGGCAGTCAGGGAGGCAGGGAGGGAGGCTTTGAGACAGCTACAGAAATTAATCAAAACTTTCAGGGCGTATCGTTGTGACTTCAGAGTGTGTGGCAAGAAGCTCGTGGCACAGTTAATAGTAACTAGCTGTTGCTGTGTCACTGCTATAGAGTGCCTCCTATTGTAAGTGCAACTTTGTGGCAGCTAAAAGAGCTACAGTTTGGCTTTAATTAAAATGAAGACAAAGTTGAAGTCAGCAGCAATTGTTACTCGTTACTTATAACTCGTTATTCCCTAACTTTTATTATTCGTCAGCTTTAACTCGTGACTTGTCAGTTCTTACACATTCTTCATTCGTTATTTGATATTCTTTATTCTCCACTCGTCAGTCCTTGAAGACAAACTTGAAAATAAGCATCAATTGTTACACGTTACTTATTACTCGTTATTTTCTATCTTTTTTTAATTGTCATTCTTTTTTTTCATCCCTACTCGTCCGCTTTAACTCGTCACTTGTCAGTTATTAGACATTTCTCATTCATTACTTCATATTTCTTATTCTGCATTCTCCACTCGTCAGTTCTTACTTTGTACTCGTTAGTTTTAATTCTGACATTCTTTATTCTTCACTCGTCAGTCCTTACACTTCACTCGTCAGTTCCTAATCTTCACTCGTTAGTCTCTGCTCTCCACTTCTCAATCTCCAGGCATTACTTAGCTTTTATTACTTTTATCTCGCTATTTGCTCTTTGATACTTATAATTTTTATTCTCTTAACTTTATTACTCGTCACTCGCTTATTGTGTCTTCTAAGGTGCTATTTGTTATTTTTTTTTACACATCATTCGTTACTTTTTACTCGTCAGTCTCTAATTTTCACTTGGCAATCATTCATTTCACATTTTTCCTTTGTTGTCTAATTACTCGCCTAAGGCCATTTTCTACTCGCACCTTTCTACTCGTCATTCTCTACTCGTCATTCTCTACTCGTCATTCTCTACTCGTCATTCTCTACTTGTCATTCTTTACTCGTCATTCTCTACTCGTCATTCTCTACTCGTCATTCTCTACTCGTCATTCTCTACTCGCTTTAAAGTCCTCACCCTTGAAGGCCTGTCGTTTCCCTAATAAAAACCAGGCCCTAACGTTGTACAATATATATTTCCTCATACTATTCAATAGACTATCCCCAGTTTTAACTAAAACTTGAACTAACAGGACTGTTGCAGTTGATGGCACAAATACTCGCATGTTAGCGATTTATATGGTTATAGAGCAGTCTTCTTTATTTTTATATTTTTTGTTGTAATGCTACCAATTATGGCATTTACCAGTTTGGCTTAATTAAAAATCAGACACAAAAGCCGAAGGGTAAGCGGTAACTCGCTGCTTGGCAACTCGTCACTCGTTGCTCGTTACTTGTTCTGGCCATAATGAAGAGACAGGCCCGAAGAGATATGACCAACTATGGCCTATGGCAACAGGCTGGAATAGGATGTGTGCAGAGAGTTTGCCTGCCAATTGATCAATTATGTCGCATTGACCATTTCGGGCATGTTGCAAGTTGCAGATGCTGCTGCTGCTTGCTGTTGCCTTGTGGCAGTTGCAATTGCCCATATTTGTGGCTTTTGTTTATGGCCTGAACGCCCGCATTGGAAAATGCACATCATTTTACAAAACGTTGACAAACGTTCGCAATTCGGTCAATCGCAATGGCAAGAGTTGAAAAAGATGAACAACTTGGTGAAAGTTGGACGCACAAATAAAAACTTCAATTTCAACTTTAACTTTAGAGCACTTCAGCGTCTAATGCATAGATTCTGTTTTATGTTTTTTTCATTTTTTTTTTTTGTTGGCCCGGCAACAACAGACAAAAGAAGGCATTAATTACTTCCGGAGCAAACAAAAAGCGCCAAAGTAGAAGCTGAAGCTGAGCTGAGCTCTCAAGTGCCCCAAGATACCGGTTCTTCAAGCTCAGATCTCTCCATAGTTGAGAAAAAAGGTTTTTCTCAGCCTGATATATATATTTTTCGGGCGTCTGGCACGGCGGGTGCCCATCAAAATTCAATAAGCTACAGTTGCCTTCAGTTGGCCTGGCTTCTTGCCAGAGTTTTTAACTTTTTTGCCAATCAGTTTCGTATTGAATTTTGGTTTATTATTGTTGTTTTATATATATTTTAGCTTTTTTACATTTTTTTTTAAGGGTTTTTAGCATATAATGTGAAAATGAAGGCCTGTATGAGCATTAAATTCATAATGGTTCGACGACTTTACAATGCGCATATTGTGCTGATCCCAGCATAAATATGGTTGTGTATACCCTTACAACAGAGAGTATTCTATAAAATGTCATTTGAAGTGTTACACAGTTAAAGAAGTTGTTTGCAGAAGCTATAAAATATATAAATAAATTTTAAAATATTTAATTAAATTTAACAATATATAAATACCTCTAAAAATATATAAATAAATCTAAAAATATATAAATAAAATTGGCAAGGTTTTTATTTATAAATAAATCTAAAAATAAATAATTTATCTTGATGAACTTTGACACAGTTCAAAACTGTCAAAATTTTCAATATATCTATAATAAATTAAACAAAATTAAGTCTTATTATGATCTATACAAGCTAACTAAGTTTGTTAAGAATCTAACTTCTATATATTGGAGCTATAGTACAGACATATCTATAAAAATAGCTCCAAAAATTTATTTCTGTATAAAAAAGTCTTTTGTTTTTTTTTTAGATATTCTAACCAAATTAAAGTTAGACAAATTATTGCACATTTTTTATAGTTTTCCCAAATTTGAAAAAATCTCTATACAAGCTGACTAAAGTTGATTAGAATCTGACTACTATATATTAGAATTATTATTATAGTTAATGAAAAATGCTTTTGTTTTTTTTTTTCAGATACTTCAATCAATTTAGACAAATTTATACACATTTTTTATAGTTTTGCCAAATTTTAACAATAAATAAAAATGTATATTTATTTAAAAAATCTTTTTCAAAAGAGCATTAAAACTGCGACAACTCCAAAACTAGCTGTACTTTCTTATTGTTCTTATTATTAATATTCCTTTCTTAAAGCCACAATACCAAACGTGCTGAGCCTAACAAAATATTATATTGTAGGTTTAGAAGAACCGAGCTGTTGCTCGCCTTAAAATTATTTTTGATTCTTTTTCTTTTTTTTCATATTTTTTTTTGGTCTTTTTGGGTTATGATGATATTATTTATGTGCCTACATGTGTACACGTTGTACAATGTTTTATTTGTCGGTTGGAGTCGTTGTTCGTATGCTTTTGAGGTGATTTTTAACGCTGCAATCAGCACAAGTCAACACAAAGGTCGCCTAAGGTGATGATGTGTATATAGAATAGACTGAGAATGTGGAGGGATCAGGGCTGGGGTGCGGAGTGGCGTTCGACTATAGCTCAGCAGTTTGCTGCTGCTGTTGCTGTTACTTTTTACATGTAAGCAGAGATTGTAACAAGCTCAAAGACAGCAACAACGTGTGACAACAACAACAGTTGCAACTGGCAACAACAACTGACAATTCCCATTGGAAATGTTACTGCAAGTAACTTCAAAATGCATTGCAACTTTATTCCAACATTATCTTTTAAGAAATACAAGAATGCAGCCAATGCCAATTGGGCAACCAGTTCACTGAGAGAAAATATCGTTGCTAAATAAATAAAACAATTCAATAATATTAAATATTGCTAGCAATTATTCGAGCTAAAAAAATAAAAAAATTAAAAATAAAAAAAATGTTGCCTGCTTATAGGCGCTGATAGTAGCACACTTGGTTAATTCTCGACCGGTTTTTGTACAGGTTTTGCCTCATGAGCCAAAATTTTTTTTTTTTTTTTTTTATTTTTTTTTTTGCACATTTAAATAAATAAAATAAAAAACATTATTACAATATTAAAAATATTATTTTAAACTAAAATATTATTTAAATTAAATTAGTCCTTGAGTAAAGTGTTTAAAATTATTTATAGTTTCACATTAAATAGTTTAAAACAGTGAATTAATAATTATGATAAATATTATAGTAATGGAATATAACCAAAATTCTTGGTATTAAGACTATTGTCAAAAAATGTTAATTATTATTTTTCTGAGTGTTGTTGTTAGTTTTTAATACTCTGTTTAAAAAATGCGGGGTATATCCCACACCTTTATAACAGGAATCAGGAAATTTGTGGTGAGTACTTCTGAAGATATTCTTGATAGATTACACCAAAAAAATTGGTTTTGGTGAAAGCTTACGAATGCGCAAAGGATTAAAAATCAAATTATGCCACACTAGTATTATATTTCAAGTCTTAGGTTTGCCACCTCCATCATTGCCTCCACAAATGAAGAAGGACCTCTAACTCCTACATACTCTTGGTAGGCATCAACAAATTTTATACCAGAAATACTAATAATTCCCTTCTAATCTAAATCAGGATTATATACCAGAACTACTATTAGTTCCCTTCTAAGATTTAATATTGATTATATACCACAATTACTAATAATTTCCTTATTTAGATTTAATCAGAATTATATACCAGAAATACTAATAATTCCCTTCTAAGAATGAATCAGGATTATATTTTACCAAATGCAGCCTTACTAACACAATTGATCTAAGATAAACAGAGTATATTACAGTCGTGAATATTTAATTTATAAAAATGTCTTATTGTATATATATTTCTTTTGTAGTATTGCTACGTGATCATCATGGCAATTTCTCAATTGTATTTTTATTGAGTAAAATATTGGATGGCATTCAAGCGGTCTGATCGTGTATTTATTTATGCGTGTGTGTGTGACTGTGTATGTATATATATACATGTGAGTGTGTATTGAATTTTCATTGGAGCAGCGCCGTCTCGTCGGGACACTCCCTGAAATTTGTTGTTGCCTTTTTTGTTATTTGGTTCATGTTGAATGTAAAATAATTGTGACATTACGACAAATTTGTTGTTATTCTTTTAGGTTCTTTTTTTTGATTTGTTAATTCTTCACTGATTTTGATAATTCTAGATTTGATTTATTTTTGGGCATTTGATTTGAGGGCATTTTTGGAATGCATTCAATTTGAGGGTGGATGGAAAAAGAATAAAATACTTGAAGAATTTCAATATTGAGGAGATTTTTTTGTAAAATGGTAAGTGATTAGTTTTCTTCTAAAAAGAAACTAGTTTAATTATTTGTGATTATACCTATGCTTTTATAATATATTAAATATATATAAATATATATATTTATACGAGCTGAAAGTTCAGTAGCTAGCGCATAGCAGGTTAGGAATTTATTTGTTTACCTTCTTAATAATAATAAATAAAATAAATATATATCCCTCTGCTATTATGATAGAGCAAATATATATAAATATATCCCTCTTCTATTATAATAGATTAAATAAAATATGACAGAGTTAAAAAATTAGATGCAGCTTAGAAATATTCTGATTAAAATTCATGATTATGGTATAACTTTTAATCAAGTTTTGCAAGTTTATATAAAATGTATTAAAGTTTTGCTTACATTAACTCTGGAGGTAAAGTTTTTATAATAAATATAAATCAATTTAAGTATAATAGTTTGATCTATTGATTTTAATTGAACTTTCCTCATATGTAATTTATTTGTTGAAGATCTACTACGTTTAAAGAAAATATCCGTAAGAATTAAAAAATAATTATGGGAGTTTCTACTGTTCTCCTGATTCTCCTAGAATTATCATTTATTTATTTATTATTGGGCAGGCAATTTTCTATTTTTAAGACGGATCCTAGAAGCTAAATCTTAACATAATAATAGGTGCAATAAAAATAACCACAAAAATTTTATTATTACACTGCTTCTTGCGTGTGAAGCTAACAATTTATTTTAAGCCATATTGATATGTAAAAAGACCAAATTTAAAGATTTGATACATTTCAACAAATAAAAAAAAACCACAAACATTAAGCCCAGTTTTAAACGTAAAAGCCACAATATGAATATAAACAATGTATATATATATATATATATATGAATATATGTGTGAATATGATCGACTATTTATCACAGTGTGACGATCTCAGCAGCGGCATTTTGAAATTGAAAACACATTTGTATACAATTTGAATTGTGGCTGTCAACCTATTGTTGTTGTAGTTGTTGTTGTTGTTGCCATGGAGCTAATGCGCGTTGCCTGTTTTCTATTTTTTTCTAATTTTTTTGGCTTACGTATGCACAAGTCGTACGCTTTGAGGTTGTTTCAACATTGGCTTTATGGGTGCAGCAGCGGCAGCGGCAGAGTCAAAAGTCGGGCTTCAACTTTAAGTCAAACTGCATTTGGGCAACTCATTGAAGTGTGTGTGCGAGTGTGTGTGTGTTAGTTAACTAATGACTTCTGGGAAATAATAGAACGCACGACTTTTAACACTTGTCCTGACCCAACTATTAGCTATTAACCCCACTGTGTGTCTCTCTTAAACCCGCTGCAGCATCACGCAGCACGCAAGATCATACAGATCTAACCTCAAATTACTTCCGCTGCATGATGCCCCCCTCCTGCCCGTTGCAGCTAAAACAATTACTCAGCATGTGTGTGTGTGTGTGTGTGTGTGTGTGTGTGTCTGTAATCTTTGTTACCAATCTGTGCGGCATGCAACAGCAGCAACAGCAGCAGCAGCTAACAAAGTGCAACCCGCGCCTGTGTCGCGTTGTATTCCATCAACAGGTGTAATTAACTCGCACTTGCTGCCAGCGGAAATTCCAGGCAGGAAAATGTAATGTCAGCTCACCTCACTCCCCTTTTCAGTTTCTCCACAATTTGATTTTCAGCTTAATTACCGCTTGGCTGGCAATCCTGGCCAGCAGAACCAGTTACCAAACACCGGATGATGGCCACCGGATGGGGCGGCCCCTTCTTCAGCCTGGGTTGGCCAATTGACTATTACTAGCCAACAAATTTTGTTAGAGCTTAGGCTATTTTGTCGCCATGTCGGCAATTTCGATACATTTTTTGTTGTTTTTGTTGCTTTATCACTTTGGGAGCAGGCCAGCCAGCAGAATACAGAATAGTAGCAGAAATTGTGTAAAAGAATAACAGGAAATCGAACCGGCTAAGCAACAAGGAACAACAAAGAGGAAGAAAGCGTAGGGAGTAATAAGGCAAAAACAACAACGAGTCGACAAAGAAGAAGACGCAGCAGAGAACAGAAACTGGCGAACCTGTCGCGCAGCGTCAGCAGCAGCAGCAACAAAAATAACAACAACAGCAGGCACTGGGCATAAATCATTTTCATTGCAAGCTTTTGTGCTTTGGCCCTTTATACGAAGCTTCCGCTCTGCTGCTGCTTTTGTTGCTGCTGCTGTTTCTGCTGCTGCTTCTGCTACTGCTGCTGCTTCTGCTGCTGGAAACTTCTCTGCCGCTGGAAACTTTTCTGCTGCTGCGTTCGCTACTTTTGCCGCCACTGTTGGTATCATTTTCCATTGCTGCTGCCGTTTGCAAATTCCTCTCTGCTGCTGCGGCTGTTTGATGCTGATCATTTGTTTTGTTATTGCTGGTTTTCACTGGTTCTGCTTGCAGTTTCTCTCGTGACGTCGGTTTAACTGCTGCTGCTATTAGATTCAGCCCTTTTAATGCTGCTGCTGTTACTAGTTAAAGCTGCCTCCCACTTCAGCTGATTAAATTTTTACCACTACTACTTTTCAAAGCTTCTATTCTGTTGCTGCTAACATCCCTTCCCATGATGCCGCTTCTGCTTTTCCAAGCTTTTTTTCTGCTCTTGATTCCATATCGAAGCTTCTCCTTGAAGCCATTTCACAGTTGTTGCTGTTGCTTGAAACTTAATCTCTGCAGCTGTTGCTTTTGCTGCTGCAGCTCCCCACTCTTCTCCCGCTCTGCTACTTTAAGCTGCTTCTCTGTTGTTGCTCCTTTTTGTGCTCCATCCCTATTGCCGCTCTGCTACTACTTTACTGCTGCTCCTTTTTTGCTCCATCTCTGTTCCTCTCTGCTACTACTTGCAGCGCTTTATCTGCTGCTCTTTTTTACGCTCCGCTTTTTGGTCGTAATGCACATGCAAAGTGCAAAAAAAAAAAAAATCTCCCCATCTACCCCATAAATTTGCAGTTAAGCGCTTCGGCTTTTTGGCGCAGCTGTTAATCCCAATTAACCGCAATTAATATTATACAATTTTAATGTAAGCCCTACAGCTCTCGCACTCTCTCCCTCGCTCTTTTACTCTCCCATTATTTCCCTGTTGTTTTTCTGTTACTCTAACTCTCTCTTTCTTCACACGACCCACATTTAAAAGCATAAAAGTCAAAACCTTTTAACTATGCGTGTGAGAGGCGCGCTCTCTCAACTTTTTTGCTTTGGTGCTGTATACCGCCGCCCTAACTGCGCCTGCTGCTGCACCCGCTCCCGCTCCCTCTACTGCCTTCTGCTGACGCCTTAATTGTTTTTAATTAACGCAAACGCTTTGCCTTCTGCCTTTAGTCTCTGCGCCACATACCAATTTCAATTTTCAATGTGCCCAATCCCCCCCCCACAACATTCCCGTACAGATCTTGGTACTTGGAACTTTCGTCATCGTTTGACTTTTTGTATTGAATTTGAAATGATTTTTCAAAAAGCTACAGGCAAAGTGGGGTGCGGTCTGTTCATAAATACACACACACACTACACACACACACACACCCATTCAAGTTCTTTGAGCGTGTTGAGTGATGCACGCGGCGCTTCATAAAAACTGTCAATGATTCACATTGTTGTTGCTTATTGCTCAGTATTTGGCTCGATATGTTGACCCCTCAGTCATCATAGGGTTAAACAAACATACATTTATCATATACACATACATACACACACATATATACACATATAGTTTCACATATCTTCAATGCTGTCCATTGTAAGCTTCAAAAACCTTCTTTCATTATTATTTTTTATTTTTTTTTTTTGCGTTTCTTTTCTTTTCCAGTGTCAGAAATGCCGCTTGGAACGCTTCTGCTGCTGCTTCTCTTCTGTTCTCTTAGTAATTATGCAAGATCATTGCCAGACGCCGTTGACCTTTGCCTTTGCCTTTGCTAACCAAAAGCCTCCCCACCTCAGCACCTTCTCTTTCTTCTCCATCCTCTCCTGCTTTGCCTTATTATGTGCCTAAACGTTTTCCGGCCCAAAAGCAGCAAAAAAAAAGAAACAGCAAAAAACCTTTCTTCTCAGCTCGTTCGTCCGGCTTGGCAAAGCAAAAAAATGCAAACAAAAATAATAAAAAAAAAAAAATAAAAAAAAAAAATTAATAAAAAAAAATAAAAAATTAAAAATAAACAAAAAAAAAATAGGAGACACCTCAATTTATATGCAAATTTTCAAGAGAAGGGGGAGGTGTTAAGTATAAAAAAAATATAATTTTTATGTTTACCAATTAAATATTTATAAAAATCTAGAGTATTAAACCTTACACAAAATGATATATAATATGAAAATTAATTCAATTTTAACAAAGTTGCGGATGTAAGAATGAAGATTTACATATTTACAAGCTTGGGAACTAAAATATATATTTTTTTCTAATTTTCTGACATAAATATTGATGAGAAGAAACTTTATTTTTAATCTAAGATTTGTTTTTCTAGAACTCAATTAAAAAGTTAGGAAAATCAAAATTTAGCGAAAATTTTGCATTTCTGGAAGCTAAAGGCTCTGAAGAACGCTCTAGACTGCATTAATCATAATAAGATTAAGATAGATCAACAATTTTAACCATAAATAAAAATTGCAAGCCAAAATACCTCCCCAGAAGATTTGTTAAATGTTTATAAATTTAAAGAAGAGTATCATCATTAAGCTTGTTGGTAATCCGATGCGATGTGCTCAGGCTCAGCTTACCAAAAGAATGACATATGGCAGAATGTGGCCAGGCTATGCGCCCCCGCTTCAAAAAGATAATAATGATGATGATAATGAAGATAATGATGATGCTGTGCATTATATTGCAAGGCCTCTCTGATACTCTGTGGGCCCTTCACTAATTACAATGTGTTTATCTGCCGCACAATGTGGCGACAGACGTTTTAATGTTAAAAGAAGGAAAAACCAAGAAAAAATAAAAGAATATATATATAAAGAATTGAGAGGGTAACAACAAATGCAACTCGTTGAGATTGCAAGGCGACAGCTGCAAGCTGCTGGCGCATTATTATTATTATTATTATTTGGCCAACTCATAAACTAAACAAACTTCAAGTAAAACAAGCAAGAAGAATGAGACAAGCTCTAACGAAGTTGTAATACTCTGCAAGAACAAGTTTTTTCTAAAAAATAAAACTCAATTTTTAAGGTATTTTTTTTTAGATATAATTAGCAGATTTTGATTAAATTTTGTTTTATTATATAGAGTTTATATAAACTTCATTGAGATATCATGAAAAAAAAAATAGATTTCTATACAAAAAGTCATTTTACGAGTGATTTTTCCTATGACAGCTATAAGATATAGTTTTCTTTTTTTAAACATTAAATAATAAAAACAAACACGCTTCATGGGAAGCTAAATAATAAGATATACTAATTTAATTTTAAGCAAATTTGTTCAGATTTTATAGAACTATCTTTCAAAAAGCAGAATTTTTATATAAAAACAAAATTTTGGAAAAATTGTTTGTGATGTCGCTATATGATATAATTATTCAATCAAAGCAGTTTTCAGATATTTTTTTTCGGATATAGTAACCAGATTTTGATCAAATTTGGTTCCACTAGAGTTTATATTAAATTGGAGTTTATTTCAACTTGCATTTCCTGAGTTTAGTTGAGTTATTACGAAAAATAAAATAGAATTCTATACAAAACCTAATTTTATAAGCGATTTTTCCTATGACAGCTATAAGATATAGTAATTCGATTTTAAGCAAATTTGTTCAGATTTTATAGAACTATAATTTAATGTATATACTAACTGCAGCATAAAGAGCTAATTTTTCTTATAGCTATATATCTTATCTATACAATAGTCTACTACTATATCTGATCAAAAACCTATATAATTGATGACTTTCAGCTCCCTTACTCGCCATTACATTCCTCATTTCATCACAACATTTTGCAGAGTATAATAAATAAATAATAAATAAGAAAAATTCCACCAAGCGAAGAGTTAAGAGCGTTAAGAGCAGCGTGTAGAACGCATGCGTCATGGGGGCACACAACAAATGGGGGCACGTTGATTGGGCCAACGTTTAACCTCGCTCAGTTGCCTCACTGGCTTCAGTTGCATGGCAATCATCAAATTGAGAATTGAGCGAGCGAGCAACGCTTCTGATTGGTGCACGAACTGTGTGGCCAGTCGCTCGACAACTGTAAACAACAGCAATAAATGCAAATGAGCTTGCCAAATGTGCACAAATGTTGCCCAAAAAAAAAAGAACAATTAATATATTAAAAAAAAAAACAACAGCAATAAGCAATACATTTTACACATTTTAAACAAAAAGATTTTTGGGGCTAGCGATGGTAATTTGACATTGATGAGACTATCGATAAATTTGTTAACGATATATTCAGGAATTCTTAATATTGATTATAAAAATCATAGATAAATTATAAAAACATTTATAGAGCTGTTTTTTTTTATATATCCACAATATTTTAAAACGTTCCTAATTTCATATTCCCATTTGGGGTTTTTTTTACAAAGTTTTGCGAATTCAATTCATTTGTTTTTCGTCTGCTGCAAATATTTTAATTTATTAAATTAAGACTTTATTATATAATCTTAATATTTAAATATTACCAAAAATTAAAACCAAAACAGTTGTGTAATGCTGGGAAATATTAACAAATTTTTATAAATAAAAAGTGAAATACAAAAGTCTGTTAAAAAGTTCGGATTTAAAAGAACATATTTTTATATTGAAAACTAGACAAATGTTAGGATAATTTTTGTATTTCTAAAATCAAGCATAACCAAAGATATTGTGGGAAATTATAATTTTTAATTAGAATTAGTATAGATGAATTACAAAAACATTTAGAAGACATTTCTGATTTCCAATTTCCACAAGATTATTAATACTGAATTGTTTCCAACTTCATATTCACATTTTGACTAAATTTTGCGATTTAAATTCACGTGTTTTTCATCTTTAAATATATAACTTATTAAATTCTTATAAAAAACTGAATATTTAATATATATTTATTTTCGCAAAATATTGCTAAAAGTGAAAATATAAAGCTGTATAATGTTGAGCAATATTAACAAATTTTTAATATACACAAAATTAAATGCAATAATTTGTAAAGAAGTTCGGATTTAAAAGAAAATGTTTCCAAAGTGAAAAATAGCCAAATTTTAGATTTTTAATAAATAATCTTGAATCTCTGAAATCAAGCATAAGCAAAGATTAAGACTTTTTATACTATCACTAATATTAACAACATTTTATCAGAATTCTCACCTATCTCACTGCCTCGCCTCAAGTTCTCACACTGCAATCTCCCCCCCTGAAGCAACTACAGCTGCCTTGGCCCCTCGGTCTCACTTAACATTTCTTGATTTTCATTTTCATTTTCATCTCTTTGTGCTGTCAGTATTCATATGACTTTTCTCAAAAAAAATCCAAAACTTGCATATGGCACTGGATAAGTGCGATGCGATGGGAAACATTTTGTACACAGGAAATTGATTATTATTTATGATTACAACAGGCCGGAACATCTCTTAGCAGATACATACGTGAGAAAAAAAAAAACAGAGACAGAGAGAGAGAGAACTCTGAAACAATATAACAGATTTTGACCCCGAGCAAAGATAATGTAACCTTAAGTGCAACAAAAAAAGAAAAAGTATAAAAGATACCGATACCAGACAGAGTCTGAGATTGAGATTCAGACTGAGAATGAAACTGAGTCTGTAAACTCTTATGTAGACAATACAAAGATACAAAGAACAGTTCTTAAGTGGGCGATGCGCCCTCTTCAATAATTATTAGAGACATGCCATGCATATATATTATTCTCAAGTGTTTTTCCCAATACTTTGAAGGACTATATGCATATGGGAACTTATGTGTGCATCCGTTATAGAAAAGCAAAAAAAAAAACATGAAATATCCTTATGAAATTTGATATTTTTGGTATTGTTTTAGGCAACGTAAAAAGAAAGCAGTCTTGAACCTGAGACAGTGTCTCTCTCTCTCTCTCTCCGTCTCTAAACGTGCACATTTTTCGTCCTTGTACACGTTCTTTACCTGCGAACCTTCAGAAGTTAGTCCTTAAGTCAGTCATGTGATTTTTTTTTTGGGTAAGGACTGCTCCTTTTAAGCATGTCGCGTGATTTGATCCTGACTGGCCACTTAGCCTGGCTCCTAATTCCTGTCTCGAAACAAAATTTCATTGGAATTGACCGCTTGCCACTTAGCCAGGCACTTGATCTAATGTCTTTTTATACTCTATTCGGAGGAGGTATGAAGGGGTATAGAGTATACTGTATATAGAGGGCCCTATAGAGCCCTATAGAGGGCACTGTGTGGGTTATTATTGAAGCTAGAGCAGTTAAAAATGTATAATACATATTGCAGTCAAGTTCAAGGCTATAACTCCAAAATTTTTACAGCTAAAGTTAGGAAATTTGGTGTGGAAATTACTAAAGATACCTTTGATATATTTGACCAATAAAAATTGTGAGAATACTTTCTTTAACCTCCGAAAATTAGAAAAATTAAAATATCCCTCCCAATTTTATAGTCAGCTATGAAAATATAATATAATAATCCTATTAAATGTTTCAATTAAAACATTTTAGGGATTACCAATCCCTCAATCCACTCTGACTATAAATAGAGAATACCTTATGATATGATAACTCTATTAAATGTTTAATAAAGAACATTTTAAGCATTCCCAATCCACACTGACTATAAATAGAGTATACCACAGTTGGTTAACTTCAACTTCCACATTTTTACTTATTTTGTTTTTCCTGAAATTTGTTTCTTATTTTAAAAATATGCGTCAGCTGTATTTCTGAGTCTACTACAATTACAATTTCATTTTATTTTTTTTTAGCAATTTTTCTTGCTAATCGCCATATCAAATTTGTTGTGCAGTGTGCATTCGTAATTATCATAAAGGTTCTTACAATTTGTTAGTATGTGTTATCTATATGTAGCTTGATAAGAATTGTTTTGGGCTTTACTTTTGCTTACTTATTTATAATGGATATAGAGTACTTTGATAAGTATATAGAGACGCTTGTTTAATGGTTGATTAGTTGGTTGATTCATTCAATATAATATTGTCTGATGTCACGATTTCATTTACTGTTCGATAAGGTTAGACATTACAGATCAAGGTACCAAGTATATATATATATATATGCATTTCATCAGCTTGATCACGTTTGTCAACCCTTTGGATTTGGATGTGCTAATCAAAGTCTCTAGACTCTAGACTTTAGACTATTATCAGCTAGTATTTGTCGTAAATTAAGCACATAATTAGATTACTCTGCTAATGATGATATTATGTGCAGCAGAGCATGAAGAACTGCGTTTAAATGTAAACAAGTTAACTGGGTTTTTAAATATGTGACGCAATAATATGATTTTTAATTTTGATTTTAATTGTAATAAACTACTTTTTATTTAGAGAATTTTTAGAGTAAGACTTGAATTTTATAAACTATGAGGAGTCTATGAGAAGTCAATCAACGTTTTTTTGATGATTTTTTAGAGTAAGAATCGCATTTAATATATTATGTGAAGTCTAAGTTCTAAACTGCATAAAAAACCTTTTTTTTAAAGAATTTTTGGAGTAAGATTTGAATTTGATTAGCTATAGTTCATAATTATTAAACTATGTTTTTTATGCTATTAATAATAAAATATTAAATTCATTAACAAGTGAATTGCCTTAAGCATGTTTTATGATAAATAAAATGTGCTTAAAAATAATTTATTCTGGGCTAAATATGCATTTTAATGAAGGAGTAAAGTTGGAAAATAATGTATAAATTTATAATTTCAAATAAATTTACAAAAAAAATTCCAAAAATAATAAAAAAAAAATAAAAAATGTTGAAGCGGACAAGAAATTTATAATTTCAAATAAATTTACAAAATAATTCCAAAAATTATAAAAAAATCTGAAAAATGTTTGAAGTGGACAAGAAATATCAAAATATATTTCCTATGAAAAGTGAAAATGGAATTATTGATATTTAAAGTGGCAATAGAAGATGCTTAATATTTTTATTTTTATATTTTTATTTTAATTTAAATTTTTTTTGTTAAATATATAAAAACTTCAGAAAATGAAGTAACCAGGCAAGAAAAAAAATGTACCTACAATTTAAGATTGTGACAAGGCCAAACACGTAATATTTAACCTGTGCCTAAAATAAACCAGTACAGTTAACTTGTAGTTAATGTTAATAGTTGTCAATGCAGCACAAAATTGCTAAAAAAAAATGCCTAAAAATAAAAAATAAAAAAATTAACCGAAACATACTCGTATCTCTGCCGAAACAAAGCGAAAATTATAAATTTACTTATAAGCTGGTTTCCTTGTTGTTGTTTCTTATAAGCAAAAAAACACCTGCAAGTTACCTGCAAGTTAATAACAACAACAACTTTAACAACAACTACAACCAGAGTCCAAGTACTTCTACTTTTTTGCATGAAATAAAATCTCACGGTTCAGATGCGTATAAAGTTGGCAAAAAGAAGACAAAGAGGCGAGGCAGGTGGTAGGAAGTCTCAAACAAAACAGAGAGAAAAAGAAGAAAAAAGATACGATACCAAGTCGAAAACCAAGTTGGTAAAGTAAACAGCCAAAAGGTATAGGCAGAAAGAGAGAGAGAGATACAGAAAGAATGAGATGGAACTAGACGATGCATGTGGGTTTGTTTTTGCAAAGAAAAGACATAAAAAAAAATAAAAATAAAAGACAAACTAAACATGGCTTGGAGACTATAAGATATCCTGCAAGTAGTTAAAGATACAGATACATTAAATATTTTTAGATATTGGCAGGTTTCTGATTAGGAAAAATTGTTTGAGTAAAAGGCATTTTTCAAGCCAAAATTGGAATATAAATTAAAATAAAAGGAGTAAAAAGCAAATATCTTATCCTGACAGCCAACAAAAGCTATTATTCAGTAAAGATAAGTATTTTTATTTAAATTTAGTAAAGTATTATTATTTCAAATTAAATGGCCTCAAATGAGCTAAAATCAAGTTGATTTATTTTATTTTTTGTGTTTATATTTATTAGATAGAATATATGATATTATGCGTAATATAATTTATATAGATTTCGCCCTTAATTTATTATTGTTTTTATTTACTTTAAATATTATTTTTTTTATTTATTCATTTAGTTTTAATCCTAGTGCAACAAGGAAACTTATTCACAAAAACGATTTTTTTTTCAATTAACATAAACTCTATATTTTTATTACTTACAAATTTTCCAAATTTTTTATTTACTTTCATATATTTTATATTTATTATAAACTGATATAAATTTTATTAATTTTTATTAAATATACATATTTTATATTTTTTTAAATTAATAATTTTAGTTTATTTTTTATTTTATTTTTCTTTATTTTTTTTTTAAATTTTATTTATTTATTTATTTTTTTTTTTATTAATTATTTTTTTATAACTTTTTATTAATTCTTTTTTCCCTTAGATCTCAAGATACTCTTCCAGATATATTATCATCTAGCTTCGTAGTTACCTTTATCTGTCTTGTTACATAAATTATCACACTCTCATTACAACCTTTTGGCCATTTAAAATGTGTGCAGGGTGTAAAACAGCGCAAGTAAAGAGCTCGAGTTAAACCAAAACCCAAACTGGTTTTTTGCTTCAATTTTGCACAATTGCGGGAGAGTGAGAAGAGAGCAGATCAGAGGGGGGATCATTTACCATAGTTAGTTGCCCTTTGGATGCCCAAAAGCACATGCAAATGGCATAGAAAATTTGAATAGCCGTTGCGTCGTTGCGTCGTTGATCATACACCGAAAATGTAGTCCTGATCTTAACGAGCCAAAGAAAGATACACACAGCGAAAGATACAGATACAGATACAGATAGAGAGAGAGGGAGTATAAAGGAGCTGAGCAATCTGTATCCTCGTATCTGTACTTCATTCATATTTACTCGACTCGAGGGCAAGATGGTTAATGGGCCACAGCTACCTGGAAGCCACAGATTGCCACAGGTAAAAGTAAAGCCAAACAAACAAACAAACAGGTAGAAAACGGTTTTGTCGTTCTGCTCCTTGTTGTGCGAACCATGGGAAATCTGTCGCTGTTTTATGGAAACCTGTTGTTCACAAAGGGCAAACTGAACTCAAAGACTCGAGAACAGATGTACCATATATATATATATATATATATACACTATAGCAGATACTTCCTCCTCCACACAGAAATCCCAATGAATTGAATCTCTTTTATCAAAAAAAAATATATATAAAACTAAAGAAATTGTCTGTCTATCTGCCCAACTGACTGATGATGGTGTTCTTGGGTGCTCGCTGTAATCTCAGTTGGCATTATTATCTATTGTTTTTTTTTAGATTTTATGAGCGCTCTATAGATACCCTGTAAGAACTGGCAGACTATAAGCAATAAGGCTGCTAAATTTGGTCTGTAAAATAAGCTTAAGTTTGTGGTTTAATAGCCAAAATTACAGCATAAATTGTACAAAAGTTATTTGAATATCTAAGAAATCTTAAATATTGAATTATTGTTTTATGCATTAAAATTATAGATAACACTAGTGTAAGCGATTTGAGAGCTTTAATATATTTAATTTAATTTTAGTACTTTGCTGATAAATGCCAAAGTTATTTGAATATCTAAGAATTATTTAAGAAATTATTTAATTCTTTCTTATTACTGAAAAACGAGACTAATATTACAATAAATTAATAAAAATGGTTTGTAATTTCGAAATGTATGCTCTAAAATACATTTTGAAATTTTAAACCATTTTTATTGAATAAAAATACATTTTTAAATTGTAAACCCTTTTTTAATTTCATTATAATATTATTAATTAAACAGTTAATAAATGTACCAAAACTTAAATTACAAGCTGTACAAAGTTTATAAGACATTTAAAAATTATAAAATATTTTATAGCAATTTAATAATTTATAAGAAATCATTTTTGAGTGCATTTTATTAAATATTTTTTCCGAATAAGCTACAGGGTATTTGCTAGTTAAATATTGTCAACGCAGGCAGTGCTATCTTATTTTTTTTTTCTTCCAGACAAGGTATATGATACGCAGAATTGGCACAGTTATTATTATTGTTATTTGGTTATACTCTGTTATTAACAATTAAAAGGAGTATGTTGAGTTCTTTAAAAAAAAAGATAAATATTGAAGATAGAGCTAAAAAATTTGGAATAAATATTTTCGATAAAAAAGGCATATTAAGCTTCCCATGAAGCTTGGTTGTTCTTTAATGTTAATTTAAATGTCATGTTATAGTCCATTATGAAGATTGCTTCTTGATAATAAAATATAAAATATAAAAAAAATAAAAAAAAATAAAAATAAAAAGGTTTAACAACTTTTCGCCATTTACTAACACTTTTAAAATTCAATAAAAAATTCATATATACCAAATTTTTATAGTTGAGAATTAAAAAAGTAAAATAAAGGGACATTTAATGTCACATCCTAAAAATGGGAATAAAAAAAGTTTTTTTTTGGGCCGCCTTGCAAAATTGTAAAAGGAAATAAAGTATAACTCAGTCGGGCTTTTTTTCAACTGTAATATTTTTGTATATTTTTTTTGTTGATATTTTGTTAATATTGTGAAATTGCTTACCTTTCGTATCGCCATGATCAACATAGCCGGCATTGGCCGTTGCTGAGGCAGCGCCCAACTGGCAGCTGTAGATGAGCAATATGCCAATTGTGATATAAATCCAAAACATAATGCCAGATATAGTCGTAGTAGTAGTACTAGAAGACATATTGTTGCTGCTTCGATACACTCTCGCAGGACGTATCCAAGACGCGTTTTGATTATTTGTTTAATGCATAAATCGCATAAATATGAGAACGTGATGGATTCGATACGATGCTTTTGATTGTTTTCACAATCACACACTAACTAACACACACACATATACACACATCCAACGATTTGTTTGTTTTTTTCGGAATACTTTAAAGTCTGAAGACTCTCTACTGCCAAACAATGTAAGGGCAGAGAGGAGGCAGGAAAAACTAGTCTAGCGTATCGGGAGAACAAAAATAAAAAACAAACGAAAACTCTTAACGCCCCATCTCGTAAGCCAAGCTTTGACCAAGCATTATTTTTTTTTTTTATTATTCCGAAATCCGAAAATTTCGTATTGATTGTATTGCAAATTATTTCAAATTATTTTTCAGCTGAAAAGCTGTTTTATTTTTTTTTTTGCGCAACAACAACAAACACAATAAATAAATAAGCGTCGCGATCAATTCACGGAATATTATTGTAAGTAATACAATATACAATAGCAATAAAAGCGGAGATCGCGTTGAACTTCGCGTTAACGGGGCCGAAACAGCAAAACGTATGAAACAAACGGTCAACGATCGCGGTGAAGCAGCGGGGGGAACCTTTTTAACGCTCTTGTTGTTGTTGTTGGTTTTGTTGTAAATGTTTGTTAACTACGCACGCGAAATAAAATAAGGGCCACTGTATTTAATATATTATTTCTTTCGTTTAACACACACAACTCTATTATAATTTTGATTTTGCTTTGATTTTTTTTTACGAATTGCAACTTCTCAACGAACTAACGGAATCGACGTAGCGTCCGCGCCAAACAACCGTCAATAATAAGGTTCCGCTCAGAACTGTGTGACCGTTTGAGCGCTACTTTTAAAATACCACAGCGACACTGTTGATCGATAACAGCATACGATAACGATAAGGCATTGCGTTTGCGCGTTTATTTTGTGTTTTTAAATGTTGAGTCAGCAAAAAAACATAAACCCTATTATGCATAACTTTAATGTAAAATATGGAGTGCTGTTTTTTTTTAATATTTAATAAAAATTAAATAAATATTATACCGCAGTTTATATTTTATGAATAAATTGCTAGCCTTGTCAACGTTCTGTTACATTGACTGTTATAATTATGTTCAGCAAATGTTAACCGCGAACAAGCACTAGTTCCAAAAGAAGCTCAGCTGAGCGAACGAGAACTGAAACGCTTTGGTATTTGGCAGAATTGCGAACGTAAATATAAACAAATAATATTATTGCAAAAATGAGCAAATTTGAGGGCGCTAATTGGTATGCAGATGAAACAATTACGCTAATAGCCATTATTAAATCAGTAAAAGATACAAATAAGACCGGCGGCAAGCGTAGTTTGGACTGGCAAGAGGTGGCCAATCAATTGGCCGACAATGAAGGTGCAAAAAATAATAATCGTAGCATTTCCGAATTACGCGAAAGATATAAGAAATTAAGAAATGATTATTTTACGGCACGATATCGCAATCGTAGTTGTCAGTACTATAATTATTTAAATGATTTATTCCGTGACGAAGTGTTGCCAGAAATGCATGACAATGAATCGGACGACGATGATGAAGAGGAGATGGAGGAGGAGGAAGAACCGGAGCCAACACAGGATTACGAGGATGATCATGAAATTGAGCAAAAATACGCGGATACGTTGCACTTGGAATGTAGGTAACAGGTGTATATATGTATATAAACAGCATAAGCTGTAAATATTATTAAAAAATACATTTTTATATTTCTTAGTTAATGGCGATAATGATACGAATAGTGCATTGTACTCAACAACAAACAAATCATCATTAGCGCTGCGTTGCAAGTGGGCAGAGGGCGAAGTGGAGACTTTCCTCAATATTATTACCAAACTCAAGTTGCAAGCGCCGCTGCTGCGCAAACGCAATGCGAAAGTCTTTAAGCTACTCTCGAAGGAAATGAGTAAGCGTCACTTTTCTAAGCGTCCGGAGCAGCTGCGTGTCAAGTATCATCAGCTGAGAAAACAATATGCCAAGGCCAAGAATGATGGCGCCAGCTTTGAGCACTTTGAGGACATGCACTCATTGCTCAATGGCAGCTTGCAACAGGCGGAGAGCAGCAATGCTGAGCTGGATAGCGATTCCAATGACAGCGGCGAGGAGGATGGCGATGCTGTGCTGGCCACGGACTCCGAATCTGAAGGTACCTTCAATTTATGCTAGTCAACCCTTTACTAATTATTATTAATGCCTTTGCAGGTGCCCTAGTTGCATCCATGCCCAAGAATGCGCGCGTCAAGTGGGCAGAGGGCGAGGTGGACATCTTTCTAGACATAATTACCAGCTTGGGTCTACAATCGGCGCTGTTACGCAAGCGCAATGCAAAAATCTTTCGTCTACTGTCCAAGGAAATGGCCAAAAGATCATTTAATAAAGCGCCCGAAAAGTTACGCATTAAATTTCAACATTTGCGGCGGCAATATAATAAAACCAAGGCTGGTGGCGAGACCTTTGAGCATTATGAGGCCATGCATCAATTGCTGAATCCCACAGAGAAACAAACCGACGCTGCTGCCGAGCCGGAGGGCAGCAGCGGCTCCGAAAGCGATTTCATTTACAGCGATGAGGCTGATGCGGATTCATCTCGACCCAATCGTAGGTGTACAGCTCAATTAAATACTCTTTATGTCAAAGTCTTTGTTTTGTCAGGTCATGGGGATACCTATTACTGGACAGATCATGAAGTTGATGCCTTTCTAGCTATAATCAAGCAACACAATCTCTTTCGTGCACTCGATGGCTCCAAGAAGCGTAATTTCAAGACTCTGGCATACATTTCCAACATATTGGCAAAGCAATCCTTTAAGCGTA
Organism: Hirtodrosophila alboralis; assembly: GCA_035043045.1. Lineage (NCBI taxonomy): Eukaryota > Metazoa > Arthropoda > Insecta > Diptera > Drosophilidae > Hirtodrosophila > Hirtodrosophila alboralis. The sequence continues at coordinate 1,293,745 of JAWNNH010000195.1, read as the reverse complement.
CACCACATCAATTGCGCAACAAGTTGCGCCTGTTGCTGCGACGCTATCGTGAGGTCAAAAAGGATGGCATACGAAATGTGCGCATGCTGCCGCGTCATTTCGAGATGTTCGATGAGCTTATGCATAAGAAGAAACCCACTTCAAAGACCAAATCAGTTCTAAAAGCTGAAGAAGAAGAAGATGCTGCTATAAAGACAACTACAAAAGCTGAGGCAGTTGCCATGGAAAGCGACAGCGATGGGTGTAGTAGCAGCTCCAGTTGCGATTTGTTGCGTGCCGCAGCTGAAAGTGAGGATTATGAGGATACATTTGAAATGCCTGTGGAGCAGCCAACGCCACTGGAAGTGCTGACCAGCATTAACCAGAGCCAAAAGGAGCTGCTCACCATGTTGAGCACAAGTCATGAGAGTTTCTTGCGGCAACAGCGCGAATTGCAGCAACAATTTCTGCGGGAAATGTCCAATATAATGCGTCAGGAACGTGAGGCAACATTCCGCATGTTAAGGGAACTTGTGCAGCCCAAGTGACTAAGATAATTAGCTTAATAATTAATACATAATCTCAACGCATCATTCTAAATGTAAAACACAATTTATGCAATATTTGTTTCAAGCTTCTAAAACTTTTATTAAATTGAATTTGAAGTTATTTGCAAAAAGTTATCATTATTTATCTGTGTGTAGTGTTTTTTTTTTTGTTTAAGTTTTTACCTAAGTTTTGCCTTTATGCGTTGTTTTGTCGTTTTTCCAATGCAATTCATTATGAATTTCATTTGTATTCCTTTGTTTTTATTTTCATTAATTATTAACTATTTAAATATTTTATATTTATATTTGTATATGTAATTTTGAGAGCTTTGTTTTTGATATGCTACATTGTGTTTTTTTTTTTTTTGCTTTTTTTGGTTAAGTTAATGTTGTATTTTAATTTGTTTTTAAAACATTAAGCTTGTAATTCCTTTTTGTTTTTTTGAGTTGATTTCTTTTGTTTCGTTTTATTTAATAATTATTGTGTATTTGTTTTCTCACAACAACTAAGCAAGCTCATCATAAAATATGTTGCATCCAAAAAATACACGTATTGTTTTATTTTGTTTTTTTTTATTGCATAATGTCTAATAAAAAATAAATCTTGCATATAAGAACGTACGTATTCGTAATGATTTATTAATTTCCTCTTGTATACTTTTATTGATATTTCAATTGTTTAACTAAAAAACGACAACTAATACACGCTGCTGATATACACATAATTAATATGTATTTGTATTGAATTAAGTAACTATGTATGTGTATTTGCATATGTTACGCTCAGGCACAAAGTGTAAATTACAAATATTTCAATATTTTTGGTTTTTTTTTTTCTTTCATTTTTAATATTTATATGATAAAACAGAAACTAGACAAAATTCGAACGGCATTTGTTTTCAAGTACTAAGTAATTATTTTAATTCATTTTGTATATTGTTTAAGAAACATAAGAACATATCTCGTTTAGGTAGCGGTGTTTTTTTTTTAATATTTTTATTTTTTAATTTTTTCTCTTAGAGCACGGCTCGGCTATAGTCTACTTTCAGGCGGCGCTTGGCTGCTCTGGTCACTGTTGCTGTTGGCGGCTAAAGCTTTGCTTGAGTTGGCGGCTGAGGCTGCTGCTGCGTTGTTGCTGCTGCTGCTTCTGTTGATGCTGTGTATGTGTAGGTGTGTGTATGTTTGTTTTTTTGGTATTTTATACGTAGTTTATAACAACAATAACAGTGTGAATGTGTTTATGTGTGTGTGTGTGTGTGTGTGTGTCGTCGTCGTCGTCTCTTACTTTTAGTTTTCTTTAGTGTGTTTGAATTTAACAATCTAGGAGCTAATTGGCTCGGGCAGTGGATTCTCAGTGATGCGTATCTTGTTGCTTTGTGTGCCATAGTAGAGCGTACCAGATGTATCAGTTGTGACATATGCCCGATTGCCATTCCCATTGCCATTCTCCGCATCCTGATCCTCTTCGCTTGTCGGCTCATGCGCATTGTTGTTGTCAACGCTGCCGCCGCCGACGCTGCTGCTGCTGCCACTGCCGCTGCAATTGATGGCCGTCTCTCGCAGTCGATTGCCGACGCGCAAGCTCAGCTGCCGCTGACGCTCTCTCTCCCGCTCCTGGGCGGCCTGCAATTGTTGCTCACGAAAGTTGGCAAAGAATATCGATGAATAGGTGTGATATTTGGTGCCGCATGGAGAGCTTGCTGGCGTTGACAGCGGCGTTGCTGTTATTGCAGTGTTGTTGTTGTTGTTGTAGTAGTAGTAGTTGTAGTTGTAGTATATATTTTTTGTGAAGGGGGGGAAGGTAGTAGTAGTTTTGCTTTTGTTATTTACATTACGTTACTTTTGAGCATGTTAGTTGTAGTAGTATTGTTGTTGTTATTGTTGTTCATTTTTTTTATGAGTGTTCTTTATACACTTTCTAAGGATTTGCTGCTGTTTTGTATGCTATGTGTTTGTATGCGTGTGTGTGATTGTGTGTGTTGGTGTAGTGTTGGTGCATTGATGATGTTGCTTGGCCTTTGTCACTGGATGTTGCTGCGATTTGTTGCTGTTGTTGTTGCTGTTATTATTATTATTACTGTTCTTGTTGTTGTTTTTTCTAGCTGCATATGAGCTTTTGATGATGATAATGACGAGGCGTTTATGAGAGAGAGAGAGATGTTGATGATGATGGAGCGCAGCATGCACTTGATTGATTTGGTGGATTGGTGGGGTAGAGGGCGCCACCTGTTCTCAGCTGCTGTGAAGAGACAGAAACTCGAAACCAGAAAGAAAATAACGAAGAGCGAATTTGTGCGATTTGATTTGATATAGTAGTCCATATATGTATTTTGTTTGGCCCAAGGTAATTTTTGCAAAATTTGAAAATCGTTGAATTTGTTCATTTATTAAGAATTCAAATACACAACAAAAGCTTACAATTTGTGAAATTTTTTTTTGCATAGCTTTATGTAAGATAATATATATATGTTTATATATATTGGTATTTTTTCTTCTCAATTTTTTTTTTGTATATAGCATTGTCATGTAAGTATGTATGTATGTATATTTGTATGTTAAGTATAAATTTAAACTTATTGCTTTAATACATTTACGCTTTGTCAATATGTATGTATGTTTCTGTGAGTGTGTGTGTGTGTGTTTAAGCAACGAGCTCAACTATTTAAGCACAATAAATAAATAAATAAGAAATACAATATATATATAAAAAGAAGAAATTGCGTGTAAGCAATGCTTTTTATTTCAACAACTCTGCATTTGTTGTTCAATTAATACAATTTGGACTTATTAACTAAACTATGTAATTTACATACCACAAAATATAATAAAAAATTGATAACTTAATACACACAATACGAAGCAACAAACAAAATGAAAAAGAAAATAGAAAATCACAGTAAATAACAAAAAAAAATACATAAGCGCCAAACAAAAAAAAGAAACAGCTAAAAGCTCCAACTTGTTGCTGATGTACGTATATACGGGTATATATATGTATGCGTGTGTGTGTCTGTGTGTGTTGGTCTCAGCGTGCTGTGCTTTTTCATCTCTCTTGTCTCTGTGTCTTCCAAATTCTCTCACTCGTTTACCACCCAAGCTTTCGCTCTCACGCCCTTTATTCCAACTCCAATTTGGGCGACGCAGTGCTCTCTCATTGCACGCAAAGCTCAATTTGCGTGGAGCTGCTCCGACTGGCCATTGAGATTTTGCGTGCCAACTTTTGAAGTGTGCCAACAGCTACGCATTGTTGTTTTTAAAATGTTCAAAACGTTTAAACAAACGGTTTATTTCATTTCAAATATTGCGTGTAAATAAACAAAACAAATAAAACATCAAATAAATTATATGTATATATATGAGCAAAATATAAGTGTGTGCTGTGTGTGCGTGTGTGGGAAATAAATAAAATGCTAGCTGTTAATAAAGCATCTAGTGCAGTTAGCCAGGTTACCAAAGAGAGAGCAAGAGACAGAGATCAATTAGTTGCTGTATTTTTTTTTTTTTTTTTGGTTAGGGTTCAGTATAAAACTCATAAGCAGACTACATAAGTGAATTTTTGTGTTTGTCACTTGCTGTTGAAAGCTTTCACACACATAGGCAACACGCATATTGTACGACTGTTGCTTGCACGCCGAATTGTAGGCAAGCTTTTAAAAGCTCACCAATACTTGTGCAAGTGACAAACAATTGTGTGTCTGTGTGTGTGTATGTTGTGTGTTAAGCATATACTACTTGTTATATATTTATTTGAATTATTATTGTATTGTATTAATTAATTAGCTAAATGCATTTCAACTATGTTTTTTTTTTGTTTTTTTCTGGTAGCCATGTTTAGCCAATTTCTACTGAGGTTTCTCGGCAACTATTTGGCATGTGGGTTTTGTAAGTTTTTTTTTTTTTGGTGTAGATGTGTGTTTGTGTTTACAAATATACATACCATATATTAATATAGTTATTTATTGTTGCGCATATTGTTGCATAAATTGTTGCATTACATTGATAAGACAATTTTGTAAGAGAAAATCATTTTGAGAAACGAAAGAAAAAGAAAAATTCAGAATTCGAATTTCATGATGCAGCAAATTCGACATCGTTGTTTTTTGGTCATAAAATTAATTAAATTTCAATGCATTTGAAATTGAGTTTAAAGGTCAATTTGAGGTTATTATCGGCGCCCAAGGTCGTGTGCATATGGTTTTTAGATGGATGCATGACGAGAGGCAGGCGAGGATGGGCGGCCAGACGTTTTACAATCATTTTTTTGGGTTTTTTTTTTTTGATATTGTATGTGTTTTTTGTATATTGCATGTCAATTTTTTTGAGGGGGGGCGGGTTATATATATTTTGTTGTTTGTTTTTGTTGTTTGTATGTTGTTTAGCAAAAAACAAGCGGTTTGGAGAAAGGAAAAAGAAATGAAAAACAAAGTAATGAACATATTGAAATATTTTGTTGGTTTTTGGTTTTGGTTGTTGTTGTTGTCGATACGAAAATGCATTTGGTACGTTTTAGGATTTTTGAATTTGGATTTATAATTTCTTTGTGTTTTCTTTGGGACCTTGACTATGTAGAGAAACGCCTGGGCTAAAGCTCTAACTAAAAGTTTGGGTTGGGTGGAAGTTAATATAAGAAAGTAAACGCTTGATTTTCAACAACTTTTTTTGTTTTTATTTTTAAGTTTTTAATTTTAATTTATTTCAAATTATTTTGTTTTCAATGCGTACAAATATTTTGGCTAACAACATAAATAGTATATTTTTGAATTTTGATTGTTTTTCTTTTTCTCATTTTTTTTTTCTTTTGCCAATTTATAATACTATATATATATATATAAAATTTTTGCACAATTTTTTTTGATGACAATTTGTTCAATTTTTTTCATTTCATTGCTGTGTCGATTGCTTGGTTAAAAGCGGTTGAAAAGCTTTTTTTTTGTTCGTAACTAATTCGATCTTCAATATGCAAACATGAGGCTTTAAGCTAATTAGTATAATTAGTGGGGAGAAAAAGGCGGCTCTGTGTCACACTATAATTTCTATACTATAATAGTGTTAAGTGTGAAAAAACTTGGTGTATAGTTTTTCTATATTTTGGAGGCTCTGCAACAGCTGCATTTTGATTGTGATGAATGGTATTATTTTTTTGGGTGTTTTCTTGAAATAAATGGAGATCTTGTTTGGCAGTCTTGATACATATATATAGTCTGGAATACTTTTAAATTGAACTGAACTGAACTGAATACTATATCTTAAGATTTAACAATTCTTTTGCTCAACATTCAAATGCGTTCCAATTGAGGGGTGGTAGATCAAATTTGACTAGAATAGTTGTTGTAGTAGCAGGTAGATTGTAATAGTAGGTGGTAATAGTAATAGTTGTTTTTAGTAGATTTTTGTAGAGTTGTAGCAGAAATTAGGTTTTTGTTGAGGGGTTTTCAGTTGTTCAGTGTGTGCTGTGTTTCTAACACTTACCATAGCCCTCGCCCTGTAAGAACAGCCGAAAGGCCTCAGCCAGCTTGGCCGGTTGCTCCTCCAGCACCATGGCGCAATCGGAGATCTATAAAAATAACCATAATTTAATATTTCCATAAAAATAATAAATAAATTTTAAAATTCCATTTAGAACCTTCATCCAGGATGAGTTTGTTGGATCCAAGCGTCCATTAAATGTCACCGTATCGTCCACATGTGGCGACAACGATCCTGTTATATTAATAACTGGCATCTTCAGCGTGGTGGCTGCCGTCTCTGCTCCTGGAGTGCCCGGCGGTGTGCGCGCCAAATGTAAATCATTGCGATGTATATACGCATTGATTAACATGGCCAGATTAGTGGGATTAACGCCACGCTCAAAATGCTGCTTATACATCTGCACTAGATCATGATTACGCTCTTCGGGATTCCGTCCAAAATGATGCCACATCAGATAATCAATGACGCCCTGTGTCATGCCCTTGGTACGCAAAAAGCGTGCATTAAAACTCTGATAGCCCCATTCAATCCAACCGGATTGTGTTGATACACAATTGATTAGGCACAGGGCGCCAACCTTATCCGGATGTCCATGAGCGAAACGTGCCAAAATATTAGCTCCAGCACCAACGCCAAAGCCAATCACCGACTTCAGGCCAAAATGCGACAGCACAAACAACAGCTGTGCGGCCAGCTCATCCATGGTTGGATAGACATAGCTATAAAGAAGGTAAAAAAAATAAGATTAAATGGAGGTTTATAAATATAGGATTAATCCTGCTTAAAAGTAAAGCCATAGAAGGACTTAGACTTCGTTTTATATAAAATAAAATCAAATTAGTTGTGCTTTGAGATTTTGCTTAAGCTTTCAAGTGCTTCTCAAGCATTTCTTTTTAAATTTCAATACATTTTAAAGATTTTTCTTCTACAGTTTTTAGTGGAATTTATATTAAACTATTGATTAAATTTTAAAGTGCTTTCGAAGCATTTCTTTACATTTTAATACATTTTAAAGCTTTTTCTTCAACAGCCTTTAGTTCAATTTAATTTAAACTTATTGATGAAAGTGCTTTCGAAGCATGTTTTTTTTCAATTTCAACATATTTTAAAGCTTCTTCTTCTATAGCTTTTAGTGTAATTTATATTAAACTACTTGATGAAGCTGATTTCGAACATTTCTTTAAATTTCAATACATTTTAAAGCCTCTTTTTAAAACGGATTTTGGTTGAATTTAATTTGAACTAATTGATAAAGCTTTAAAGTGCTTTCGAAGCATTTTTTTTCAATTTCAATATATTTGAAAGTTTCCTCTTCTATAGCTTTTAGTGGAATTTATTTTGAGCTATTTAATATAGCTTTCCAAGCATTTTTTTTGTAATTTCAATACATTTTAAAGCTTCGTTTTTACAGCTTTTAGTGGAATTTATTATAGTATGGTTATATAATTAATCTCGCTTTAAAGCACTTAAAACATTTAACTTTTTATATTCAAACTAGTTTCTTTTCTTCTGACAATATAAATATGATTAAACTAGTAAAAAATTAGTTCAAAAGATTTGCATAAATCCTTCAGAACTGTGCAATTTCCAGACTTGTAAAGCTTTGTTTTTTTAATATAATTAATTGCAAGCTGCTAAATGATTAACATAATTTGACTTTAAACTTTCATGTTTTCAAAGATACAGGCAAACTTTATATAATATTTTATATTAATTCAACTAATTTGATAAAACCTTCTCGTCTTTTATATAAATTGACAGCTCAACAGCCCAAGCCTATATAATGAGGATTAATTCTGCAGTAAAGTGAATTAATATAACGAATTCAAACAAATTAAAGCATTTTAAACAAACTTAATTTTAATCTAACAATAAAGTTCTTGCCGCGCTGGAATTTCAGGTGCTTTTATGCTGATTTTTCTGTTTTTCTGATTTTTCTGCTTTCTACATATTCTAAACATTTCCAGGTCATTTTTGTGGCAACACTTACTCCTCTGGCAATGTAGGCGCACCCTCCTCCTGACCCGGTGCAGTTACATGATACACACAAAAGTTCTCCAGCAAACCGCGCATGACCGGATAATTAAAAAAGCCAGCAAAACTGGTGGCATCTATAATTGAAAAGAATATTATAAGTTATTGTTTTAGCTCAATAAAATATAATACTTACAGTTGAGACCCAAATCATGATAGGTAACTATGGCCGGTTTGGAGGTATCACCCTGTATGGCCACATGTATATCACCCTTATCTGTGGGCACACGTCGCTGTTCGCAGGCCTCCAGAATGGAGCCGCGTGCATTGGGAAATTGCAGCTGCACCGAGCGCAGTTCGATGTCATCCATGGGATCAACAGGCATAGTGCTATAGAGATTAGATATAAATGCAGTTTAGTATTATAAATTCAGGGGTTGTTTAAATAGACTATATGTATAATATATCTTTTTGGTGTTTTCTCATAAACTTGCATCCGGCGTTCTGCTGGGTTCAGTGCTGGGCATCCTTTTAGTATATATATATATATTAAATTGATTTTGGCTCTAAGGCTACAATAAATGATTTTTGTTTGTTACGCGTTACGCGACTAAAACTCTAAATTAAACTAAATTACAAGTTGCAATAATAAAAATGAAACTCAGGGTTTTATTTTTGTATAAATTATATATAATTATGTATATATTAATATATTGTATAAGATTACTTTATATGCAGCAAATATATATATAGTATTTCAACATTCAAGTTATGTACGAGATGCGTTTTTTTGAGATTCGGGCGAATGCGTTTTTAGTTTTTTTTTTCATAATTTGTTTGTTGTTAGGTTTTTTTTTTTGTTATAAAACTCAAGGCTCAATCTATGCAAAAATTACTTACAAATTGAATTAAAAAAACAAATAATCAAATGGCAACAAGTCTAAAGTGTATTAAGTGTGTGTGTATATAAAAAAAATAAAAATTATAAACTAAATTTTGTGTGTTGAGAGTTGAGGGGGGTCTCTAAATTGGTGTAGGGGTACATTTTATACATACACTAGATTATCTTACATGAAACGTAGTAGGGGTTTCAGATTTGGTATCGGATCGTATCGGATCGTAATCGTATCGTATTGGATCGTATTGTATCGTAGTATCGTATCGTATATCGTTGAATTTGCTTACCCTAGCAGATGTGCCTCCTCGGCAGTGTGTGTTGGTGCTGATGGCATCTTGGTGTTCAGTGTCTTACCAGTTTTGTCGCGGTCTCTGAAATAAATACTATGAGCATGCAAGCAAAAAACCGAAAACACAAAAATTCGAGAGGCAATTTGCTTATATAGAAATATACAAAAAAAAAAAAAAAAATATATAAACCAAAAAAATTAAAAAACTATTTTATTTTTCTTAGGCGTTTATTTTTGTATGATTACACTAGGTAACAAAATTTAGCCTCTTTTTCTGATACATATGGTGCCCCAGATGACGAAAAACTACTTTAAAAATTTTTCTATGGTCAGACTTTTTTTTAAAAAATATTTGAAATCTGGTATTTATTTTTTAGCAAGCCTGCAGATTTTCGCATTACTCGAGAATCTTACAGCCGATTTTCAAATGCTTTTTCTGAAAGCTAATAAATATATCTATTTATCATACATATATTTTATTAAGTTTAAATTACTAGTATTGCAACTATTTAATTTTGAATTAAGAAAATGATGATAAAAATTTTTAAAATAGTTTTTCATCATCTGGGGCACCATATGTATCAGAAAAAGTAGGTTTGGTAAAATATACAATTTGTGTGTTAGCTAGTGTTACAGCACATACAATAAAAATCGTAAGAAAAATAAAATTTGTATAAAAATAAATACAATATATACTAAATACACACTAATTATGTATGTTTAGAGTACGAGTTATTTTTTTCTTCTGCTTTTTTTTTTTTGTATTTTACATGTATATAGAATAGTTTTTCCAAGAAAGTTGAGAGTTAAGTTTTGGTTTGAGTATTTTTTCGACTGCTTTGATTGTGAATGATACGACAAAAAAAAGAAAAACAATTTTCTGCCGAATGAAATGACTTGGATGAGCAGGTTGGGTTTTTATGAGAGAGTTAGAGTGCTCCGACTAGGTACAATAACTATACAAATACAGTAAACAACAGTTTTTCACGTTACGTAAACCTTAAATAAATGAGTCACGCAATGTCATTTGGGGACGTCAAAATGAAAATGTCGACGACAACGCAAAACTGGCGCCAGAAATATGAGCCTGAAAATTCAAGAAACACACACACACACATAGTCACAACAACTAACTAACCTAACTAGATTTTTCCCTAACTAAGCTTTAAGTACTAGACCATGTGTCTAGTTAATTTAACCAAACCAACAAAATGTTGTTACTCTGCTCTAGGCTCTAATATCCGAGCAATTCAGTTAGGCATCATTATGCCACACAAAAGTGCATATATTATGTATATTATGTATATTATATGTATATATACATAATTTCTAATTATCACCTTTTGAATTAGCCACATGTTAATGCTTTTGGTACTAGAGAAATTCATTTAGGAAGCAAGTTTTTGGAATATGAATATTAATATAATATTATGTACTAAACAGTTAAATTTGAGCTAGAACTTTGTAAGCTACTATATTGTAAGTTTTATATTAAGAAATATTTTTTTTTTATTTTTTTCTTAGCTTAAAAATGACAAAATTTCAAATTTATATCTATAACTTTAATATAAAATTATAACAGAAATTAATTTAATTTAAATTAATTTAATTTATTTCAGTATTTAATTTGATACTGCATGATAATTTAGCATCAATATAATAGAAAAAAAACAAACAAAAAATACTAGTTCCTTATTTTATTCAAAATATTAATTTATTTTTAATAAATATCTAATTTAATTTAATTTAGTATTTAATTTGATACTGCATGCTAATTTAGCAATATGATAAAAAATAAACAAAAAAAATAAATTTGTACCAAATTCTATGCAAAATATTGCATACTTATAGGCGCTGCTTTCGTGCACATTTGTGTTCCCTTGTGTAATTCTCAAACAGTTGTAGCTGTTAGGTAACGAGCTCTGTGCAGTTTTCTTCTATAAAATATATTTTATTCCAAGGAAATAACTCGACTAATTTTGTGTTGTAAAATCTAGTAAGTACAAATTATGAATTTTGATAAGTTAAAAGTAGGTATTCATTTTTTGAACTGATTGCATTTCATAAATGCTTTTATCCTGCTTTATTTTCTAGTTTTATAGTTACTTGGAAAACTAAGTAAACGAACATGTGCTATGAATTAAGCTGGTTGAAGAAAATATACACAAATTATATTATTTATATAAGGTATAGAATATACAATTATGTGAGCTATAAATATCAAACCCCTGCCTCCTCACTCCACAATCCACTTAAAAGCTATTAAAATCAAATATTTAGCCAACGTTTTTGGTTTCTAAACTAACACGCATATGTCACACATACATACATACATTCACACACATACTTAGCAAAGGAGCGAGGTGGGTTTGGAGCGGTTTGCAATACCAATGAAAACATACCGTTAATCAGCATTTATATGTATAATTTTGTTGTTGTTTTTCTTTCTGTTCAGCTGTTTATGCACACACACACACAAATGTAATATTTGCCTTTATGCTGTTGCTTTCAAGCGCACGGCGCCTGAATTGGAAACGGTCAGCAATTAACCGGTTAGGACCGGTGAGACCCAAACAGAACTTGAGAAACGGTAACAAAGCGAAAAGTGCAATGACTGAAGTGCAAACAAACACACACAGAGAGAGCTTTAACTTATGATGAGCTCAAGTCGCACACATACACATCATTTATTTTGTATGCATGTGTATTAATTAAGCCCAAACAAAAAAACAAAATCTGTGTTTAACTGTGTGTGGGCTGTGTGTCAGCGTAACGGAAATATTAATTAAAGCACTTGATGAACGGGGGTAGGTAATCAACATAAATAATAATAATTCCAAGTTTTTATCTCTCACTGACAGAAATAGTACAACAAATTTGGATCACAGTTAGCAGCTGACTAAATTTACAGTACGGCGTTGGCGTTGTCGTTGTCGTCCGACTGTCTTGTCTGTCTTGAGTTTACATTGCACTTTAGTGTTGTACTAGTATATTGACAAAACTGCAGGCGGTTGGCCTGACCTTGAGCCAGGGCTACCTCAGCAATAAAATATAAAGAACAAAGTTTTGTGTTGTTGATGTCGAATTTTTTGTGATGTAACTGAGAGCGAAATGTGAGCAATGTGGGCAATATATATAGTATATAGTATATACAAATATACATATATGTACATTTATGCACTTGTCAGTTCTAAATGAAAATAAATGCAAAACACAAAAAGCTCTCACGCAACATGCAAACGCAATTAAAATTGTGCTTTTTTTTAACATTTGCAAAGCAGCGGCAAAGAAAGACAACATCAATAACATAGGCAAAGAGCGAGGAAAAAGGAAGAAAGTGTTTTGCTAATGTGCTGCTGCTCTTCTTCTTGCACTTGCACGCACTTACCTGGCACCACCAATAATAACCGCTTGTCGCTGTTCCATTCGCACCAGTTCCTCGCTATCGCCTGGCGAGGTCTTGATCGCCTGACCAATTGCACGCTTAACACTCTGAAATACGGAGTTTGGCGATGCTGCCTGTGGCTCTGTGGTGGATTGATATATGGCGCTGCCATTACCATTGCCATTCATCGCTGGCAGCGATACGTAGCCGCCCTCTGATTGCGGCATAATTGCTTCTGTTTCTGTTACTTTTTTGCCTTTTTTTATGCTTACTTTTTGTGGTGTGCTCTCTTGAATTGTTACTTTTATTCTCTTTCTTTTGCTCTTCCAATACTTAGCTTACTTTAGTGTTTGTTGCTTTTGGCTTTCATATATGCTGATAAAACTTTCTGTGCGCTGTGTGTGTGTGTGGGAGTTTGTGTATTTGTGTGAGTGTGTGTGCATGCAATTTGCGCGTGTTTGTGTGTGCATTTGATTTTTGTTGTTAATGTTGATTAAAATTATAATAACAATGCGTTTGTTTGTTGAATTTGTCACGTGATTCATCATTCAGCAGGCAGCAGTTGTCAACGTATATATACACATATAATATATACATAGTATATATGCGATATATATATACAAATGTTATCCATTCGTCAGTAGCAGCAGGCGGGCACAATAAACATAAATCATATAAATAAATAAAAAAAAGAGAAATAAATTATAATATAAATTGATATAACAACAAATCACAATGAAAATGTACAACATGGTACAAAAGGCAACCAAAAGCGTGTAAAACTAAGGCTGTTTGTGGTTGCAACGAATCTTTTAATACCCTTTCTACACACCTTCACCAGTAAAAGCTGTAGTAATATTTTAAGTTTAAGATCAATGTCAAGGCAGCTCAGCTCTTAACATAAGTTTAACAGTTGTTAAAAACATACGATTTTGTATGTTAATACCTTTCATACAAATATGTAGTCAAAATTCTAACATGAGTTGAAAACTTTATTAACAGGTTTCGTTAAGTTTCAAACAGTTGTTGTTAGTCAAACAAATGGAATGTTTACTCACTTTTAATTAAGTTCTAAAAATTGAGAGCAAATTAAATGACAAATTTAATAAGCACACACTGTGTGTGCGTATGTGTGTAAGTGTGTTTTTATGAAGAGCATAATGAATACATTATGAATGACAAAAGCATATACCTCAGTTGGTTAATAAGCATGACGTGGGGGCAAAAGCAAAGTGCATGAAACAACAGCAACAACAGCAAACTACGAGCATATAAAAATTGTTTTTGGCGTCAAAGTTCGTACTTGAAACAAGATATGCAGGCCACAAACTAAAGCACACATACACATGCATACAGAGAATATTACCACAGCAGTTGGCAGCTCTACGCTCTGGTTACACACACACACACACATAACCCTCTAACCCACCACCTACTCACCACCTGTATCTTCTTGCCCTTGCCTTCCCTGCTCTGCTCACGCTTACATATGCATTACATTAACCCAGTTCCAGTTTTATGCGGCTCTGTGGCTCATCTAAGGGTCTCTCATTTTTCTAGGGGTTTTTGTTTTTGCCGTGAGGCTCTGGCCACATGCTGGGAATTTAGAACTCAGTTTGCACTTCAAGCGAAAAGCGAAAAGGAAGCTGATTAACTGCGTCACCAAAAAAATTATCAACAAAAACAAAGAAAAAAAAAATCAAAAGTCTGTATGATGACGCCAACTTATAGATATGAAATAAAATAGAATGATACGACAGTGCGAAAAAAAACTGGTTTTTTTTGCGTCTCAGCAAAAACTCGTAAAAGTATATATATATATATGTATTTTATTTTAGCTGAAAAATTCGGGTCTTCTGGTCACAGGTCACTACAGTTCAGGCCACGCTGCGTATGTGGAATATAATGTCATAAAATTACAAAAGAGCCAAAAAAAACTTTGTACATATATCTAAATATCTGCTCAGTTTATATAGCACAATACAATTTTACAGTCATTTTTATATAGATATATTTATTTATTATGCAAAACTAACGATGTCGTTTCTCATTTAGTCAACTGCTGCATAAATTTGTAATAATAGCAATAAAAAAATTACAAATAAAAAAAAATAATAATATATAAAACTTTTTCCATAAACGCAAAGCGAAACGCAGATTAAAGTAAAAAGCAAATAAAAATAAAAATAAAGCGCAAACGTTGATTATACCTTGAGCACTCGAGCGCAATGAAGGCGTGCTATAGTCTTGATAAATAAATTAATAAACATATAAGACTTAGAATTGTCGCATTGAAGATACCCTGTTTTTGAGATTTCGAATTAAAATATTTTTAGTTAACTATATACCTAATTTGTTAGCTATAGCTTTTGCGATCTCTGAGTTCCAATAGGTCATATGAACTGTGAAGATTTATATGTATTTTAAAGAATTTTATTTATTTAAAAATATTTTATAAGCGCAATATTTCAAAAGAAAAATATATGATTTCAAGATTTCGAATTAAAATATATTTATATATTTATATTCTAACGACTTTTATTTATTTAAATTTTATTTTTAAATTTAGAATAAATATATATACATATATGTATAACAATATTAATATTCCTAGCTTTCATGTTTAGCTCAAATATATCTAGATTAATATAACTTATTTAATTTATTGAGTTGTCAAATTTTCGTCTATTAAAGTTTTTATATACCCTATCTATAAATTAATTAAGTACATTATATTTCTGTTTTAAGTGTAGTTCGCTAACTGCGCTAATCTACAACTGACTCAGTAATTTAGTTTATCAACAATGATCTTGAAAAAATCAACTAATTTCACACATTTTTTTTTAAAGATATCATCTCTTACGTGTGTATATAAAAGACTATTAATTGTTGGAAAACTATATATTCTAAAATTAGTTTCTTTGATGACGTAAGCAAGTAAGCAATTAAATGGAAATTTTTAAAAATTTATATTATCAAAGATAAAGTGAAATTTTAATTTTCTTCAGAAAAACTTGATATAATAAAAAAATAAAATAAACGGCACGTACATAAGTGACAAGAGCAGAAATTTAAAAAAAAAAAAAAGATGAAGAAAAGTTCTATATATTATGATAAATAACTATTCAATCTGACTGACTGATTGGCGACTCACGAGCAGCTCAAACGGTAAAAGCGAGAAATCTGCAATTTTTACTATAGTTTCTTATAATATCGTAGATTGGCACTCTGAAAAAAATTTGTTAAAAATATATCGCAAAATGGGTAAAAAAATGCATTTGAAAATCTCTTTATTTGGAATCGGAGCGGAAGCGTAGCAACGCACGCCGGGAGGGCTTGTATTTTATACAAAAAAAAATCTGAGAGAAATTATCAGTAATTATATATGAACTGAAAACCTGAGAGTAGTTAAGAGTTATCAGAATTAACCCACAATGATAAGTTATAGAATTATCAGTAGTTATACATATATGCACTGGAAAGTTGAGAGTAGAGAAGACTTATCAGAATTCACCCTCAATGATAACTCATGGAAATTTTAATAACTTAAGAAAAGTTATTATATACCTATATTTATGCATTTAAATACTTTTTTTTAATTATTTATACGAAGCTACTTAAGAAGTTTAGCTATCAAAAATCATCTTTAATAATAATTCATTCAATTTCTTTTACACAAAAATATTCCTTATAAATCAAACAAAATGGAAGCTCTCCTTAGACTAAAGAGCAATTTAAACTTTGACCTTTAGGTCTGCTCATAAATAGGGGCACTGATAAAATGTAAATTTACATTAAATGCTTTTGCAAACAAATAAATCGATGATATACGGGCAATTCTTTGATAAAATAAGAGCCTTACAGTCTGTCGTCCATAAAGTACGATTTGTGAGTGTTGAGCAAACATTTGCACATAAATAAAATGTATATATATATGTATGTATATATTGTATATATACTTGCAGCACATATGTATAACTGGGCAACTGGGCCAAGCCTGCGGGTCCGTTTCAATACCAATTCCGATAATTGCCTGAGCAGAGCCAAACTACGAAGAAACTGTGCCATTTATGGCGAATTATTCATAATTACAATTGCATGCACGGTCGGGTTGCTCGACCGGCCGGACTAAGAAAAAAAACTATGAAAAATTAGCAATTGGCAAAATGGCAAATAGTAGAAGCTATAAGAGCGCTACTCTAAAGACAAGAAGGTGATCAAATACACTGACAGAAATATATTTATATTTATTATTTAGTCAAAACAGTACCAATATACGCGAATGCTATATATTTCTTTCGTTATAGTTTTATAAATATTAATATCAATATTAATAAATAAATTTTTATCTTCCTTAAGTTTAAAATTTATACAAATATAGCTTTGGTTTGTAATACACAAAATATATATATACTCTAAATAATTCTATATTGCTTTTTTATAAATTGAGATTAATTCGAAATTCCAATTCTTGAATTTTGCTTAAATTTTCTTTTTTTAGACAAGTTTAAAAGTTTTTTTGTACCTGTTTAAGAGAATTCTATAGTTTTCTCATAAATATTAGTACATAAACGTTTATATTTATTAAACTTTCTCAAAATTCTTATTTGTCTACTTATTTGGGCTAAAATCTGTCAATTTTTTATTCATAAAAAATATCTCATTTTTTTCTGCTTAAAATAATGTTGCACAGTTTTTTTAAATTTTCCCTTTTTTTTCTACAATAAAAATCTAAATTTATCTCTAAACTTTATGCTGGTAATTCTCAAGCTATGCTGATAAATATAAGTATATGTCATTTATTTTAAAAAAACCTGAAAAATTAATAGTTTAATTTTAAAACTCGTATATTGTACATAAATAGCAAGTTATACAACGTTTTCGTCAAAATTGTATCAATATTTATCCTAAGGTTTTTTTTTCAATATTTAATACTTAGGCGAAACTTTGAAAAGCGGAAATATCTGGAATTCGAGCCATAAAACTTTCATAGTAAAAACGGTTTTTTTATTTTTGGGAAACATTTAATTTTACGGGTATTTCTCAGTAACTAATAATTATAAAAAAATCGGAATTTTAAGCTATGAAAAAAACTTTTATTTGAAACCAAAAAAAAACCCAAAAATCCAAGATAAGTTTTATTAAGTTCAGGGCATATATGCATCATTCATTCGTTAATGACCAACCAGTTATATTTATTTAAAAAAAAAAAAACCAGTTTCAAAATATCATTAAATTTAAAAGTTCCTTTTTTTTCTCTTTCTTTTTTTAGTACATTCCTAATTGCTTTCGTATTGGTCATCGCCTTTGCCTTGAGCTCAATTGAACATTGCATACTCCACAAATTTCTCGCTGTGTAATTGCGCAAATATCGACAATTTGGCAGGTCGCCCTGGCAACCGTTGGCAGGTCAACCGAGAGCAACAACAAAGAACGTTGATGCACTGCA
Organism: Hirtodrosophila alboralis; assembly: GCA_035043045.1. Classification (NCBI taxonomy): domain Eukaryota; kingdom Metazoa; phylum Arthropoda; class Insecta; order Diptera; family Drosophilidae; genus Hirtodrosophila; species Hirtodrosophila alboralis. The sequence goes on along the minus strand of JAWNNH010000195.1, from coordinate 1,275,754 downwards.
ATAGAAAGTGGAGATTCCAACGGTATATTTACTGTTTTTTTGGCCGTGTGTGGCAAATTGTAATTGACCAGAAAGGCCAAAACGATAATAATATTTTCACATAATTTATCAATAACATTTTCAAGGATCTTTTTGTATCCTGAAACAAATTGCAGCACACTATGGAAATTATTCAAATAGGTGCGTGAATCTTTTGCACGAGGGAGGAGGAAGAGAAGCAAGAGCAGGTGGCAGGTGGCAGGTAGGCTAAAGGCAAAGATGGCGACAAATCCCATATCGGAAATGTCACGCTATATGCTAGAAGCCGCGGGGTCCCAGCACAACACGAACGAACGTCACTCTCTCACACACACTAGCAAGCACACATAGAAAAAGAGGAGGAGAAAGAGAACGTCAACAACACCAACAACAACAACAGTTCCTGCCATGTAGTAGTTGTTGGCGGCACGGATGTAGCGGTGTGGAGGGACGAGCGAGGGCGTCGTGCAGGTTGCTTTACTGTTACGTGTTTGCAATCGATTTGAGAGTTACATAAAAACAGAGCCAAAGAGGAGCCAAGTAGTTAAAGGAGAGAAAAAGACAGAGAGAGAGAGAGTGGGCAATTCAACCAAAAAGCAATTTGGCAATTTGTGATGGACTCGACCACAAAAAAAAAGCAATAGAAATAAAAAAAAGTTAGGTTAACTGACCTACGCGCCATATAAATTATGCAGACAAGTTAAACAACAATGTCAAATATAAAAAAAGCAACATTTATGCCCAGACTGTTAACAGCGACCACAAATGCCGCCCACCCATTGGAGCCACAGGAGCCACCGGAGCCGCAATAGCAATAAAATTCAAACAAACAAAGGTAGCAGCAGCAGCAAATCGTAGCGATATTCTATGGAGGTCGTCGTTACAGAGGCAGCTAGGAAGGAAGAGAGCTTTTTTTTTTGGCCTGCGCTAGTTACGTCAGAGTCATTTGGGGCTTGTCAAAATTAACAACATAAAGCAAATCAAAAAAAAAAATCGAAGAAAAATATATATAAAAATTAGATGCATTAGTAGATAAGTGGCAGGCAGGCAACAAGAACAATAACAACAACAACATTATAAACATGCAATGCAAAGTTTAACAGACAACTGGTAACTATTGCTAAAAGCTCAAAGTTCAGCTGTGAGAGAGCTACACATTTTGAAAAATGGATGCAAATGATAAAATATGATGGCAGCGCGTTGTGTTTTGAGTTTGATGAGCGTAGAAAGAGAAACGGGAGTAGGGGGTCATAGTAAAAGTAGTAGTAGTAGTAATAGTAGTGATAGTAATAGTAGTAGTTGTGATAAGGTGAAGAAATGCAACAAACAGCAGCAAGGCAACACTGATAGGCAATAAAAAGGCACGCGCCTCGACCGTTGCGTGAGAGTGCATGTGTTTGTATGTGCGTGTGATTTGCCTTTGCCTGGCGTTGTCTTGCGTTCTGTTGTTGTTTTCGATATTATCACTCTTCTTTTATTTAATTTACATGTGTCGGTGTGCGTTCGTATGTGCGTGTGTGTGTGTGTGTTTGTAATTGTGCTTACTGGACACCAAAACTCACCTGACGCTCGTTGTGGTTGTGTTTATTTCTTTGACGAACTTTCAGCAACAACAAAAACAACACCAGCAACAGTAAGTGGCTCGGCGGGGTAGACGGGTGTTTGTGGGCAGCAATTTAATTACAAATTTTTATGATAATTACTGGTGTTGCGCGGTTGTTGTCGTTGTTTTTGGTAATTTTCCTGGCAGTTCAATATATATATATATATTTTTTTTTCTATCTTGTATCTTTTGATTTACATAAAAAACTGCGGCTACTATATTATATGAATATGTAGTTTACTAGCGCACACAACAACAACAATAAAAACTCGCGGTGCCGTTTTTCTATGAAAAAATCAATATTTGTTTGGGTCTTTGAAAAAATTTTTTCGCATTTACACTTGTGTAATTTGATTCACTTTCACGCACGCCCACACACAGACACAGTAACTATGCCGCATTGGGTTACTTTAAAGCAGATAACTGAACACTAATTCGTTGTTGTTTTGTCACAAATATTAATAAATTGGACATATAATAAAGCAATTTTCTTTCAATTAATACGAACAATCACGCGTCTTTCTCGCTCGCTGCCACCAGCACGAATGTGCGACTTTACACCAACACCAACACCATTACACGCACACATACGCGGACAAGTTTTTAACATTTTGCTGAAATGTTAAAAGTGGTGGTTGGTCGATTACTTTGTAAAGTGCCTATCGACAATCAGCTGTTGTGCATTGAAATTTAAATCCAGCTAACTTTTTGTTAATTTTTTTTTTTAGTAGGCTTAGGCTGCCGCTTACTTCTTAAATTTTCTTTAAGTTGATATTTAGTTGACGGTTGAAAATCATATTTTACTGACATCAAATTTTATGATATTTAATTCTTGTAAAATATCAAAAAAACTATTCATTTCAGCTTCGTTCGCCGCTTGCGTCTTAAATTTTCTCTTATTTGTTATTTAGTTGACGGCTGAAAATCGCATTTCACTTAAATCAATTTTTGTGCTATTTTAAAGGTAAGAAAATTCTTGTAAATTATCAAAAAAAAAAAACCATTCTTTTCAGCTTCGTTGAGGTAGTTCCTTAAAAGAGTTTTTGTACGTTAATAACATTTGGCCAAATGTTAAACTAACATAAAACGCCTGTTAAAATATACCATGTGCGCACAGAATGTTTAGACGCAGACGGCACACGGTGTTTGTTTATCGTTTAAGTAAATAATATCAAACTGCAACACGCAAAAATCAGGCTCAGGAACAGAAAAGGAAGATTTATGCGTAAATACAACAACTGAAAGGTTTGACGTCCGCCGCCACAGTCATTTAAATAAAAGAAACTTAAAAAGACTTGATTTCCATAGCACAAAAATGCCGGCAAGATATTCAAAAAAAATTATGGTGGACAAGAAGCTCTCAGATCTGGAGAAGAGCAAACAGGAGAACAGCGGCGCCTTGGACGAAACCTTATTAAGTGATTCGGATGAGGATGAGGAAAATCCACTGCGACGATTGCTCGAAAATACCGCACATTATACGCATATAGAATTAAATCAAGGACTTGGCATTAGCTCTGAACCAACTCTAAGCATATTTCCCAGCTGTGCATTGACAGTGCCGCTGCCTTTATATGTGGCCAAACAAACAGTGCCCATTGTGGAGCCATGTACACGTCGTCCACTTGCACACGAGGATTGGATGCGGCAACTGCTCGTGTACAAGTCCAAATATCTCAAACAGACAAGTAAACAAAAGCAGCGTAAACTGAAGCACGAAGAGAACATTCACGATTGTCATATATACGATGCTGCCCAACATATTGCCACACAGGATAACATGTATTTTCGGGATAGCTATGATTATTATTACACGGGTGGCAATCTCAATTTCTTGCAATATGCGGCAGCTGGCGAAGATGTGAAAACATTGGCAATGCATGTATCCGGAAAGAAGCTGAACCAAATTCATTTCTCTCAAGTAGGCACAGATGCGGAACTGTGGCAACCACTGCACTCTGAGACACTTGAGGACATGTCCAGTGAACTGTTTGAGCTATTGCCAATGCGAAGTTATAATGTTAATCATGGCAATTTAATGCTGGCACGCATGCTCAACAATATTGCCATTTATGAGCTTAAAAAGGAGGAGGAGGATGAGGACGATGAGTCTGAATATAAACTAAATTGCCAGATACAATATAACAGCGAGGAGGGTAATTTTATCAGCGTTTCCCAGGCTATTAATCAACCAAAAATCTTGGCCATTGCTTGTCAGGATCGTAACGTTCATTTCTTGGACCTTGCCACACAACAGAATATATCCAAGCATAAGGTGTCCGTACTGAAGGGTACACACAAGAGCAGCACCTGGGCACAGTTGAATGCGTTCCAGGAGCATTGTTTCAACTATGCCTGCCAATCCGCCCTGATGACTCTCGACATGCGCTGTCCCAATCAGACAATTAATGCGTGCCTTGCCCGAAGCGTCTATACAACGCATTGTGAGAGCTTCTCCTGTCTGGCACGCAGTGTTAATCCCAATTTACTGTATGTGGGCAGTAATCATAAGCTGCATTGCCTGGATATGCGTTGTCTGGGCAAGAAGCTATCAGATCGTTCGGTTGTCACATGGACACATCAGATGAAGTTTCCGCCCACATTTATGGATGCCATTGCCCAAAATGGTAGCGAATATGTTGCCTTGGGTAGTGCATTGCCCGGCGATCAGCGAATTTGTGAATTAAAGGGCGTGCTGGCACAGAATTTAACAGAGATGAGCTCACCCGCACTGCCCTATGCGCCACCCCAGCTGGATGAGGCATTTTTGGAGGCACGCTTGCAGGGCTGCAACTTTGATATCTATGCCGATCTCACGGAACGCATGAAATGCTGCAGCACAGGCCTAAAATTCCATAGATTGGATAATGCTAGCGATAATGCCTTTGCCCAACTGCTGGTGGCCAACAGTTTGGGCGATATTTATTGTCAGCGTGTCACACAACGTATGGGGCATGAAATGGAACGTGAACATCGTACGGGTCTACACACTAAGGAAGTTCTACTCTATTATGCGGATGTGGTTAAGAAAAATGTAACCAGACAATTGCAATGCACCGATGTACAGTCAATGGCATTGCTGCGAGATTATATGAAATCAGACGCTGAACGCAATAGGGAAGAGGAGAAGCCAATGATTATAGAGGATACACAAATAGATTATGGCTTTAGCACAACAGATTCAGTTACGAGCAAGGATAGTGCTACATCGGATATAGAGGAACAACCAAGCACAAGTCAAAACGCTGCAATTCCATCAACTCAGCCGGAGACGGAGCCGGAACTGGAGCCAAACCTAGAGTCTTCAGCTGAGAAACCCGAGCCGGAGTTAATGCCAAAGAAGAAAGCTGTTAATCGTGGTCCTTGGCAAAAGTCTGCATTTAATTTAAGTCGTTATACAGATGTACTAAGTACACGTCTACTTGAAATCTGGGATATTGATGAGTTTGAATTAACACGTGATGTCAACATCGATATGATTGATGAGAAATTAAAAAATGATGATAAACAACCGATTAAACCTACAGATCGTACAGCTGATTGGCTGCAACAAGTGCCAAATGATTACCTTAAACAGGATCAAGAAGATGATAATAATGATCTTGTGCCGGGCACAAATCTGCCCAAGCTATATGAAGTCAAATATGCCGACTATATGGAAGTGCATAATGAAACTGCAAATAATTCAATTTTAGAATCGCATGAGTTCACAGCAATTAAAACTGAACCAGAGCCTGTATTGAATCCACGACCTGCTAAAAGCTAAAACTAAACATACAATGGGTTTTTAGGTTTAATTATATTAATATATTAAATATATTAATTAATTTTAACAACTTTCTATATGACAATAAAAATAAAACATACATTCTACAGGTGCAAGCTTATTGAAAAATATGAATAATAAAGAAAATACCCTTAATGAGGCACGTGGCAAACGTTTGCCTAATTTTTCAACTGAAGAAGTTGATGTCTTACTATCCATAACAGCAAAATATCAACGTGAGATTGAAGATAAATCTTCAAATACACGCACCTGGCGTATGAAGACTAGCGCCTGGAATAAAATAGCTAACGAATTTTTTAAGTAAGCTTTATGCTTAAAACTGATTTTAGTTATTAATCTACTTTTTTTTAGTATTACAAAAATAGCACGTCCTGGTGATAAACTAAAATACAAATACGAAATGATTAAGAAGCGGGAACAGGCTGCTGTCAAAGTGGAAACTGCTAAAACCAAAAAGGCCAAGGTTGCAAAAGGTGCAAAGAAAGCAAAGTCCACCAAAAAGGCAAAAAGTACGATTGTAGTAAATCCTTTAAGCGAACTATCAACAGCGATGGATACAACAGAAACTGAGGCGTCAGTCAATATCCAAAATCCTTTAAATTCAATTTCATCAACATCACAATTAAATAATGAGCCTAATGAATCAGAAAATCTGACAACTAATAATTCAATATCCAATCCAAATGATGCTATCAAAATGGAATATGTAGACGAACACGAGCATAATGTAAATTATCATAAGTTTTTTGATTCTTAAAATTGAGTTTAATCATATATACTTATTATAGATCGACATACTAAACGTTGCACAGAATTCCAATATTGAAAACAGCGTTAAAATTGAGCCATCAGTGGAAGATACGGTAAGTCTTCTAAATCATATATGAAATATATGTACTATATATAGATTATTTCTTATGCAGCTCAATGGATCTAGCGAAAATAAGGAAAATGTAAGCGCAAAAATGATTTATTATCGTAATCAGGACTTGCGGGCAGAGAAACAACATGTTGTCCATTTAATAAATTTGGAATTACAGCGTCAAGTTTTGGATATGGATCTCAAAATCAAACAGAAAGAATATTCTTATTTAAATATGTAAAAAAAAAAAATATTACAAAGACTAATAGATTTAAAAAATTGATATAAAAAAGAATTGAAATTTTAAGGCAGCGCCGTATGCAAGCTTATTTTAAATTCATTTAATTTAGTAGTTATATAATATTTGATATAGTTATAGTATATTTTAAAAATGTTTACATTTATATTGAGATCTAAAAATTAAAACAATTAGTTAAAGGAATCTAATATAAGATCTCTAATGCATATGTGTAAACTTTTATTCTTTATGAAATTTATTTATTTTTTTAAATAATTTGATTGTAATCAGAAATGAAAACAGACCTGTATATATTATATTATAAAAACATATTTTCTTTTGTGGACTATCTCTAGTCGTTTACTTGCCATTTTGATTGGCCATTGCGTTGATTGGCCAACGATTTGGCATCCCCATCCAAATCGGGCTCATAGGCTGGATTCACGATGCCTTCAATGCGCTCGACAACAAATTTGTGATCCTTACGCTTGAGCGCATATCCTTGTGAGCGCGTTTGTATTGCGGGACGGTTTTGTAGCTCTTGCAACATTTTAATTTTTTGTTTTTATTTTTTTAGTTAATCCGTGAAAATTGTAAGCAACCAACACGTTAGATTTTAGTTTACAACTAAAGCTAATTAAATTGAGCTAACATATCTAATTGATTTGCATTAGCAATCGTATTCATTGGGGCGTAAAATGACCCCAAGGGTAATAGATAAAATATCTTTGTTGATTTTTTTTTCAAAATTCGTGGGTGCGCCAATTTGTTGTCTGTTTAAATTCACATTCAAATAGTAATAGTATTAATCTAATAAAAGTCTTGAAAATATGCGAAATTTCATAAAGAATTTTTATCTAGTTTTATGCATATAAAATTCTTAAAAATCTTAAAATCTTACAACTCCTAAAAAAACATTTTTTTACTTACTTTAAAAAGCTATAATAAATAAATGTTTTTTTTATTAGCTCCACCCATATTTGGGGCGCATGCGTCTTTGGGCGTGGCTTTTAACAGAGTTTAGCAACATTTAAAAAGTTGCAAGCAACATGCAACATGCAGCATCCGTGTGCTAAAAGGAAATCCCAGTTACAGTTAACATTGTAACAACGCGCGAGCAGGTTGTGTGTCTCATCTATCTTCTCATTTTAAAACATTATAATTTTTGTTTCCGGTTTGTTCGAAACTAAAAAAAAATATTATTTAAAAAATTATTGTTAATCGTTTATAAAACAAAGTTAAATGTAAGTTTAAATAGGCATTTGTGGCTCTAAATTTTAAATAAAATAGTACCTTTAAAATGGTTTTTATTTAAATATTGCCATGCTAAATATAATTAATATCTATCTATACATATATTATAAAAAATAACTTAAATCGTTCAATAATTACCACTGCAAATTTATCTCGAAAAAAATGTATTGCGCGTCAATTTGAACGCAAAGTAATTTTTTTGTATACCATTTTCATTTATGTCAGAAAATAGTGCACGTTGAAATTAAATAATACTTACCTGTACAAATTATACGACAATTCTAAGATGTGAATATATATTTAATAAATTTGTGATTTTTAATAAAACTTCTAAAATTAGAACTGCAGTAAGATTCGAAATTAATTTAATATATCAAATAAATCTTGCAGTTAAATATTTTAATTCGACCTTATTTTTTTATTTTCTTTTAAAATAAAAATAAACTTATTTTCAGATCATGTTGTTAGTGTGTATTGATCATCTTTATCACAAAAATTTATTGTTTTTGCTTTGAAATTATAATTTTCTGTCGTTATATCAATAGACAACATATTTGATTCAATTGTCAACTAAGAAATTTAAACATTCATAATCATAATACACACATAATTTTATTTTTAATAACAACAATATTTACTTTAAGCGTGCGCGCCCCAAAATTAATAGCGCCCAAAACTACTATTTAGCATAAACCATTCCTGTGCTGCGCGAGTAACTTATTTTGAACTTTGATTACGTGGACAAGTGTTTGGCTGCGTTTCGCTCTCTCTCTCTCTTTCGGTCACAGCTGTGTATGGATATGTGTAAGTGTAAGTGTAAGTGTGCGCCGCTGCTTGTGCAGCTGTATTAGTGTTTAGTGTTGACGCTGACGCGCTGCTTCCAGCTCCCAGCACCACGTTCGTTGTTTAGTAAACGCCGACGCCGCCGTAAATTCCATCAGTTGCCTTGCGTCGATCGTAGCAGTTGGTTGTACCGTTTGCTAGAGTCGTTTGCTCTTTGCTTCGCCGTGCTTTATCGAGCCGTGATCACTTGTGTGGAATATATACAAACTAAAGAAAAAAAAAAACAAAAAGCAAAAGGTATAAACAAACTTAAGATATATAAATAATAATAAACAACAGTGTGCAGTTAATTAAAAGTAGATGTAGTAAGTACAAAAGGAAATGGATACAAAATGAAAGCGTGTACTTTGACTCTCGCTGGCGTGTCTTTTTCATTCATATTCACATCGTGTTTTACACATCAGCGAATGCGCGGCACATAACGTAAGACAAAGAGAGCGCAACGCGAGCGATCCTAAATGCGGGGGTCGTTCCAGAAACTGTCAAACTTGACGAAACTGCAATAGCGCAGCAAGTGTAGGAAATATTTACAGTAGTTGAAAATACGGAACTTAACAAAACGAAAGAGATTTTTCATATTTAACTAAGATAAAAACAAGCAAAACAGCGTTTCTCAAAGCTTATCTAAACTTATCGAAACAAAAGAAAGATTCTACAGCTAAACGAAACGAGGGCAAAGCGTTTCCAAAAGTCAAAAGCTCAACCCGAACTGCTAAACTGAACTTAACGAAACAATATTCAACTAAGGAGGAAGATAAAAACTCAACTAAACCGCTGAACAGCGCTTAACGAAACGCAGCACAACACAACGTCATTGTGAAATGTAAAATTATGAGCTTATCTTCCGGCCGGCCTACAAAAAAAATATTGCCGGGTTGCGACCCCGTCTCCGTCTCGTCGTGTTTAGCTAATCACAATTTGTTTTGTCGTTTTTTTTTTGTTTTTTCTTTTGCTTCGATTTACATATCTTTTGGGGGGAGAGAAAAACTCATGACGTGTACCAATAATATTAGTCTATCCGATCTTCCAGTTTTGTTGGCAAGTTTTCTTTTCATTAACATTTAGCTGCAAATTATAAAATCATTGCAATGGGCCAAAGTCGTGGCCTAGCTTGGCCACATAACGGGCCAACAGGCGACAGGTTATTGAACCAGGCTTTATAAATGAGCTCTCGAATCAAACAAACCAAATAAAAAGTAAATAAAATACAAATAAAAAAAAAGGCACAAGAGCAAAACAACAAAGACAAGATGGTAACACGCAACTGGTTTGCTGTGGACGCCCCAAAAAAAAAAAGAAGAAAAATACAAGTAACCAGAAAATATAGCTTTAATATAACGAAGATTCAATACGCTTACAGTAGATTTACGACAATAATCTAACGAACCGAAATAATTAAAATATAAAAAAAAAAAAATCCAAAAAAAATAAAAAATAAAATATAAAAAAAAAATAAAAAAAATATATATTTTGATAAAATTTCGCTGGGCATATATTTAATATGGCCAATAGAAAATATAATTATCGAATTAACAGTGTAAATATTTAGAAATATTTAGAAATAATTGGTTTTATTTATAGTTAATTTTATTAAATTATTATTTTATTTAATAATTATAAGGTCTTTGATTATGCAAACGTTTTCCAATTACTGCTGATTTTATTAATATTTTTTATAAATTGAAAAATAAAAACTTCACGATTAATAATAGATATAACAATATTATATAGTTTTGCAGCGACTTTTAAGTTATTTAAACTATATTAAGCTAGTATACCAAGTTTTATTAAAATAGCTTATAAATTAGCTGACAAAATCGTCTAGTAATATAAAGGACTGAAAGAATTAAACTTTGAAAATAACTAAATTTTAAATATTTTTTATTGCTCGTAGAGGCTATAAAATACAAATATTCCTTTGTTTTCGAATTTCTAATTAGGTAAAATTATTATTACTAATTTAATAAATTTCTGTACCAACTTTCAACCCAAAAAGCAACCAAAAAGCAAATCAAACAGTTTGAATCTTTATAAAAACTAACTAAAAAAAAACCTCAATATTTGTTTAAACATAATTCAATCGCTGAAGCTATTTATCACCAGCTATATATCATTTTTCGGGCTATATTTATTATCATGATAATTAACTATTATACCAAGAAAAGACTTATGAATTGGCTGACAAAATGAACCAAGATTATTATTATTATAAAACAGAGTTGTCAAATTTGTAAAATTGTCACATATAGTGACAAAATGATATAACTCAAGTTTAAAAAGATTTTCAAAGAAAAATTCATATATACAATAGTAATTTAGGGGGGTTGGGGGTTTAGGAAACAGCAGTCAAGATGTTAATGTTGTTTTCACGTAATTGTGCCGTTACCAATTGTATTTACAATATTTGTAAGGTGCCATCCCAATGCGGGCTTTAATGAGTGAAAGTTAAGTTTGATTTCATTTTTTATATATTTTTTTTTTTATTTTGTGTTTTGTTTGCCGCTGTCATTTCAGTTCATATTTAAGTTTTTATTTATTGCAAATCATTTTTCTTGAAACGCTTTCTTTCCAAACGCATAAATCTTTCAAATGGGCGCCCAAGTTGTCCAATTTCAAAACTTTCATTTGCAATTTCAAAACCAAGCTACACCTACACCTACACCTATTATTTTGTGAAATAATTAACATGGCAAAGGTTTCGAAACCGCCACCAAAAACGCTGCCAAATGATGGTCATCATCGTCATCACCTTTTGCGTTTGCGGACATTACGCATACGCACCGTATAACACTCACACACACGCACTCACACACTGTCAGTGTAACATTCACGTACATAGCTGCAATAATTTGCAATTTTTTTTTTGGCATTGCATAATCTTTTTACAGATGGCTAAAACCAGATGCGAACAGCTCTTAAATGAATTGTACATTTTTGCATAATAATCAATTTTTTACTCATTTTTTTTGTGCTTCTTTTTTTTTTTATTTAATCATAATTTAAACTTTTCATTGTGCACCTCTTCTTTAAATTGGCTTTCAGTTTTCATCTTGTGTAACATTTAATTATATATTTCCCATTTTTTCTTTGTGTAAATTAGGGGAAGAGCTTAAAGTTACTTGAGTTGATTTCTAGTTCATGCAATTAATGAGCTTTCAAAGCTTTTGCTCAGAAATAATCGGAAATAATGTGCAGTTAAAATAATTAAACACTTATTATTGAATAAAATCGCATTTTTTTGACTGTGTGCAATAAGAATAATTAATCACATATTATTTCTATTGTCTGGGACAGCATTGATTGTTTGCCAGAATAAATAAATAAATAAATAAATAAATAGCTAATAAAGCTCTTTTGACTTTTTAAAATATTTTTTCTTATTTAATTTATATAAAACAATATTTTTAATCAATTTTTAAATAATTTTAAATAATTAATCATTCAGTTAAAATAATAATAGTTCAGTTAAAATAATTTTTTTTAACAAAATCTTATTTGTTTGATTGTGTTAATTAAGAATAATTAATCATATATTATTCCTCTTTTGACTTTTTAAAATATTGTTTTTTTATTATATTTATATAAAACAATATTTAAATGAATTTTTTAAGCATTTTTTTCTCTTGAAAATGATTTTTTTTAGTATAACTCAAGCAACTTTAAAATGCTTTCAGGAAGTTTAAATAATTTTTATATTTGATTGTGACTCAAAGCATTTTTAAAGATTTAATGAGCTTGTAAAGCTCTTTTTGAATTTTAATATTATTTTTAAGTATATTTTAATATATGATATATATTATAATACGTCTAATCTATTCTTAAAATAATTTTAAAAAACTTGTATACATTCTTTAAAGCTTTAATGAGCTTTCAAAGCATTTTCTTTTGCTACTATATATTTAATTTCTTCTATTTTTAAAGAATTAATGATTGTAAAGCTTTACGCATTTTATTATTATTTTTAAATACAGTCAAATCTATGCTATAAATTATAATATAACTTGTATATTCTTAGCATAACTTTAACAAACTTAAAGCTCATTTAAAGATTTAATAAGCTTTCAAAGCATTTTCTTTTGCCAATATTTATTTATTTCTTTTTAAATTTATATTTACAGCCATGTTCAAATCAATGATCATTTCGTTTTGCCTTCTGGTGGCCTTCAGCTCCGTTCACTGTGATGATCTCAAAGTGGATGTGATTAGTACACCCGAAATTTGTGATCAGAAAACAAAAAGTGGCGATTCTCTCACAATGCATTATACGGGCACATTGCAAGCCGATGGCAAGAAGTTTGATTCAAGGTAAGTTTTATATAAATTAAACAATTTAAAGCTGAAAACTGAAATGTTACCTATATGCATATGGTATATATAGGGTCATATACACACACACACACAATGGGGATTAAACATGTGTCGCATAGAGGCCTTCATGGCGGCTCATTGTCGTAAATTAGACGCCAACTGATAAGAGATCTCAATTGTTGTTGGCCCAGCATTTTCCATGCGCTTCTGCCATTTTTTTTGTTGCCTCTTGTTGCCTCTTGTTGTTGCATATTGTTTGGCTTTTTGCTGTTGTTGTTTGGCAATGCAGCCACGTCAATTGTTCCAGTTTGCTGTTATAACAGTTGCTTCAGTATTTTCCCCATTTAAGTCAAGAACTAATAATGTAATCATATGTCTATGCATTTAATGGATACAAGTTAAACACAAAATAAATAAGTTTTTGACTGTGTTATACTCTGTTTGCAGTCTGGCAAAAAATATGTTTTTAGTAAAATATTTTAAGAAGAGTTTTGAAAGTTCTCACATCATCTAGGTTTAAAGCTGTAGGAGATACAGGTTTTTAGCTGAATTTCGGGATATTTCTATCATCAAACTATCAGGAAGCTTTATACTAGGTCTCATATAAAATTTATTTTCTCTAGCTCTTAAAATATGGCAATTATAGATATTATAGGGATAAATGGAAAAAGAGATAAATTTAAATATCCTAAAATACTCTTTTTAAAGGCAATTAAAGGTTTCTTCAAGATAAATGAAAGAACAGATAAATGGAAATATCCTTAAATACTCTTTTTAGCTTTAGAAACAAGGTATAAATATTCCTAGAAATCATTGATAAATACTTTATCATCATGAAAATTGTTTTCAATTGAAAAATCATTTACTTGATCATCGTAATTTTATTTTTTTATATTTTTTAATATTTTTTATTATTTAGTTTTTCAATTCTAAACAGTTTTTTTACTCTCACGAGAGAGCATGTGATTTTTCAATTTAAATATTTTGCTCTCTGTAGAGCATTAACTCCGCTTTGTGCGACATGCTTAAACGTTTTATAGGCTGCTCTAAATAAATTTATATTACATCTATTCAAATTCATAATTTTAAATTGGAATAGATTTGTATTCTACATAATTATTTATAATAATAATTATGACATTTAAATGCTAGCTTTATTATTTAACTCAAAATTTAGACAACTTTAATACACAAATTCATATTCCCATACTATTTAAAGTTTTTGATATTAAAAATAGTTTCTTTCTTTAACATTCATAATACATAATTCATTAAATTTAGTAGCCATAAATTAGCTTTTTTTCAAAGCAGTTTAAGCCCGTTTTAAAAAACAGAACAAAATTTCTATAGCCTCAGGCAAAAAGCCAATTAAATCTCAATTTTGCACATGTTGAAAGCTTGTTCTGCTTTTTAATATTCATATATAGATGATGTCCACGTTTCAGCCCTCCAATTGTGAATTCTAAATTAAGAATATAATCATTTTTGCCTGAAATCGCTGCATTATCAATTTCAGTTCTTATCGCTACAAAAAACAACTACAATATCTAATAAAGTTCATTTCGCTGTATGTTATATATATATTCATATAGACTTAACTACATTATAGATAGAGATTGTTGACCAATTTATATATATATAAAATTTTATAGTTAAAAGTTATTTGAATTATAAGCGCGCTAATAGAATTTATAAGCAAATTTTTTGCAAATTGAGATGACATCATTGCAGTCCCATTTAAAGACGTTTGCAGAATATTATTTTAGAATATTTTTATTAAAAATTTCTCTACTGGGAACTTAAGAGTAAGTAAAATTAAATTTTATAGTATTTATTTATTTAAAATTGCACAAACACTAAATATCTGAGGATTTATATAAGTTAGAGTCATTAAATTTGGTATAAGAGCTCTTGAATATTAAATAAAGATTTAGTAAATTAAAATTTTTTGATAACTCTCTTTTAAATTTATAAAAATGACTTTGTTATTTGTTGATTTTGATTTGATTTAAATGCTTTATCTTTTAAAGCGACTTAGCACTAAACTTTTACCCTGACTAGCTCAATATTTATGTCTTTAATTTTCTATTTGATTTTATTGCCATAATAATATTTATTTTCTGATTGTCCCCATAACATGGCCAAAAACTAAATTGTGTCTTTTGTGCAGGAAATCGTTTTTATAATATAATTTTAGCACATATGCTAAACAAAACTTGTCGTCTGAGGGCCGCACAGGTATGTCCTTATCCAACCCTACTTAAAGGGGTTGTCAGCAAGGACAAACATCCTTTAGCTTTTAGGTTGGAGTTGGGAAAATAGGGAAGTCACAAATTATGTGAAAGTTTGTGCTGAAAGTTTGCAATTGCTGTTTAATTTAGCGTGCTGCCAACATTGTGTAAACCCAAACCCAAGCAGCATAGACCTGAACTCTAACTCAATCAGTGCATCAGGACGCAGGCCAAAAGATGTCCTTGTTGGCCCTCCCTCTCTCTCTCTATGTTTTGCTACTTGTTGAATGCTTGAAGTCAACGTTCCTTAATGCTTTCCATTCCCTGGGCTTAAATGCCTGGCCGCACTTAAACCAAGCGACAGGCACTTACCCCTCTAGACGAAGGCTGCTTTGCCAGGACCAGAGCACAACAGGACAGCCAACAGTTTTGTATGCAACAATCTTAAGCATTTCACAGCCTTAAGCGTGTTTCTATATGCTGCTTAACTTTCAGTTGCGAATTTTTGTTGAGGCAACAACACGATGCCGGAAATTAGCTACCTGACTAAAGAGTTTTTTTTTCACCTGCTGCTACTGCTAATTAAGCTACAGATAACAAATTGAAAGGCTTGAGTGCAGTAGAAGGAGCAGCAGCAAAAGGATCTCTTACTTTGTGCATTTGACAAGCTTTTAAATGGCAGCTCTCTATGGCCTATTGAAGTGCCATTGGCAGGCAGTTTCATTTTCTTTGCCAATTTGAATATCATAACATTTAGCCAAGGATAATAGCTGAGAATGTTTGTATAATGTGTAACGACTCAGAGATACTCTTTGGGGGAAATGTAAACATAGTTTGTATAACAAATTTCAGCTTAATAGCTTAAATACAAGTTTGTTTAAAGACTTGAAACTTGATTTATAAAAATAATAAGACTTAAAACTGCTGCTCAACTCACAGACCACCCTTGGACACTTTAACCATAATCTACATTCCAAATTTCAACTTCTTAATTCAAATAATTTTCGAGTTTGATTTAATTTAATTTTCCAACTAAAAAACTTATTAAAAAACCACAAAAATCAACTAAAAACTGCCCAAAAGCAACTTAAATAATTAAATGTCTATATTTAATTTAAAATAATTTCAATATGAAAATTAATTGTAGCGTGCAGTTTGCTCTCTTCTTGCATACGTGCCTCATTGAGCACCAAAAGGATTACAAGCAGGTCCTGGCCAAACTAATTTCATTACAAAGACACAAAAAAAAAGAAAGGAGTTTCCCAAAAGGTATTTTAGCATCTTTTATGATACTACAATTAAATTGTGGACTGATGGCGGCGGCCCCATGCTCCTCAATAAGTTATTCAATAATGAGCGCGGAGTGAGTCCTGTCACGTGCCTTGCTCCTTTTATTTTCATTGTTTTGTGGCTTGACATTGCAGCTACGAGTCGTCCAGGAGTTACAATTCTCGTCCAACCTGTCATTGCCAGTGCCGTGTCACGTGCGCCCACACTTTGTCAATGGAGTAGAAGTTGGTTTTGTATCCTGTTCCTGTTTCTCATGCTGCTCCTGTAGACAGCGACCAGCCTTTTTGACCCGCAAACCTTCATTTGGCTGTTATAAATAATGCAGGACATTTCGCTATATTCTAATCAGCCTGACGCGCAACATGAGCAGCTACACTTTACTTGGCCTCCTATTTCGCCTTATGATATATAGTCCTTGATATATATGTATATGAACTCTCAACCCGACAACACACTCGAGACACTGTTGTCATTGTGCACAAAAAATTAATTTGTTAGCTGCTGTTGTATGGCAAAAAATTTGATACTTTTCTTAAAGTTCTCTTAACTAACATTTTCGGGATAAGAGTTGGAAAGCTAGCTGAAAATTTAGATGTGATTTTGAGTAGGAAAAAGGAATAGGAAGATAATTTAATTTAATTTTTTTTTATTTATTTATTTATTTCTATTTTCTTGAGCTAAAAGTAAAATTTATAATTTAATTTAGGAATTTTATATTAAATGTTGACAAATTGTGGTTAATTGTAAATATGATGACATTTTAATTTAATTTTTTTTTTATTTATTTGTTCATATTTTCTTGAGCTTAAGGAAGAATCCATTATTAAATTTTGGTATTTAAAATTAACTGTTGAAAATATGTGATTAATTGTAAAAAAGGATGACATTTAAATTAAAATTTTTTCTATTTATTTATTTATATTTCTTTGAGCTAAGAGAACAATTTATTATTTAATTTTGGAATTTAAAATTAAATGTTGACAATATGTCATTAATTGTACATTGGATGACATTTAAATTAAAATTTTTTTTATTTATTTATTCCTATTTTCTTGAGCTACAAGAAAAATGTATACTTTAATTTTGGCTATTTAAAATTTAAATGTTGACAAAATGTGATTAATTCTACATACTTTGTCACTGTTCTTATATTTAATAACGACTCCCATTTATTTATGTATTTTTTTGTTAAGTGTTGCAGACTTTTGGGCGTCGTTTTGTGCACATTTGTGCATGTGCATGTAATTCTCAAGCGGGTGTAGCAGTCAGAATATAAGGCATACAGGCAAACTATATAAAACAAAAGAATTTTTATTTTTATTTATTTATTTTTTTTCTTCTTTAATTTTGAGGCATGCAGAAGAATTAAAGGCTTAATCAAGGAGTGCAGCTTAGGTTACAACTTGAAATATATACGAATCAACAATGGAGTATAGCTTAGAGTGTGACTTTTCGATATAAATTAAATATAGGTGTCTCAAATATCGTTTTTCAACCCATAAGATTAATGCCAAGATCAAACCGAATTATCGTCTTTTTACACCATGAAACATTTCTACAAAAAATACAAAAAATACAGAAAGATACAAAATTGAAAAGGCTGCAACTGCAGTTAAAATATTCTCAAAAATATTCTCAAGTCTTTATTTTATTTAAAATTTATTACGCATACGCCACGTTGCAGCTCGAAAGTGTTAAGTGAGAGATGTAGGCAGCTTGTGCTACTTGAACTTTTTTTTTGCACTGCAACTTGTAGCCCATTAAAATTGCAATTTGCAAACTTGCAAAGGGTATGCGAAACAAGAAGCAGCCCAAAAAACGGAAGCTTGGCAAACTTGCAACATGTTTAACGTGCATTTTTTGACAACACACAGAGAGACAGAGAGACAGCGAGACAGGCAGAGAGACAGTTCCAACATTCCCAACAGGCTTCTTCAGGTAGTTACCTAAGAAACTACCTTTCGCCCCGCAACCCGCAACCCGCAATTTGTTTTGATAGTCATATCTCTTCGTATGATTTGTGTGTGTGGCAGCCAAGTTGACTGCGTCAAGTGCAATTTAATGTCCAAAAAAGGAAAACAAGTAAAACGCTACAAAGTGAAAGTTTTTTAGGCGCTGCAGCCATTAGCCAAGCCAGACAACCTTGACTGTCAACAGTTTCAGTACAGTTTTATTTTTTTTGTTGTTGCACGAGCCAAGACAATTAGTGTGGCCAACAGGAAGAGGCAAGAGGCAGGCAGGCTATATAAAAAAAGATAAAAAGATGCGTTGGCCATGATAATTTTTGCACAATTGTCGAGGGAGGCGTCAGGCTTGAGTGGAGTTCATCTGCACCTTGGCACAATTTGCAGAGGAAACATTTATGAGTGTTTAATGATTAGATCACATCTACCATAAGAGAGGGGGGAAACGCTGAGTGGGGTGAGACTTCAACTACATATGCTACTAAATCTAAAGCTCATTATCATATGAAGCAATCAGTTAAAGTTGCAAAAGTCGTTGGAACAGTGGACTGAAAATAAATTTAGTTAGCTGAAAATTAAAGCATTGGATAAAGTTAATAAAAGAAAAATTGTATTGGTTTTTAACTAATTATAAAAAATAAAGAGAAGATTTATATAGTTAATCATTACAAAAAAATAGGATTGCGTTTTAAATTAATCATAAAAAATTAATAGAAAATATTTACATACTTAATCATCGAATTAGAGCTTTCTTAAGCTTTCTTCTTGATTACTTGCAACTGTCATGTGCTTTTAAAGCTGTTTTAACAAAATTACCACTATCGTTCATACTTGAAACTAATTTAAATTATGGTTATGACGCTACTGAAAGTCATTTAACAACCCAAGGATATTATCCAAGCTATTTAAGACAAAATGTTAGCATTGAAGGTAGTTTAAATCTTAAAAGAATTTTCCAAAAAACTAAAATAAGGTAGAACTTATCGGTAAAGTGAATGATGATATATTTAATCAACCTAAACTATTAATAAATAATGTGGACCTGAGAATAACTTTCAATATAGAAAAATCATCATTTTATTTGTTGGAAGAACAAATTAACAAAAAAAATTAGTTTTATTTGATCATGAAAATGTGCTTACAAAAATTGCAGAGATCTTAAAAGTATAATCTTTCTTGTAATTTTTACTAAAAGTGCAAGTATTACATTTAAGGCTTTCATGTGCTTTCAAAGCTATTTTATAGGCAAGAGCTTTTGCATTTTATTTTAATTATTTTTATTTACAGTGTGTATAAAATCGGCGACGGATACGAACATGGATATATATTTTGTTGACTGAAACAATCAACACATTTAAACGATTTTATTAATTAATTCAACGCATTTTGGGGCGTTTTTAAATGTTTCTTAAAGCACTATAATTGCAGCTTAATTGTTTGTAAAATGTTTAAAAGTGTTTTTGGAGAATTGTAGGGTAATAATTTAAAAAATATTTATTTAAAAATATATGAAAGATTTTCTTGTAATTTCTACTAAAAGTGCAAGTATTACATTTAAGGCTTTCATGTCCTTTCAAAGCTATTTTATAGGCAAGAGCTTTTGAATTTTATTTTAATTATTTTTATTTATCAATCTTTTTAAACTGTAGTAAAGAATAATTTTAACTTTTTTTATAAGTTCTACTTATTATTTTATAATTTTATGGTATTAATTAATCAGACCAAAGACTTGCTTGTGCTTTAAAAGCTATCATTAATCTAAAAGTGATAATTTTTGCTTAGAGTACATTGTTAAGTAAAATTTATGCGCTTTTTGAGCCCTAAGTCTTTAAAATTATTAATTCTAAAAGCTTGCATGTCCGTTTTTGTTTTTTTTTGACAATGAAACTATGTTTTCTGAACCACAGTGCTACGTAGTAGGAGCTACAGTGGCTCCTCAATTTCATTTTAAACAAATTGCAAAACGTCTTCAGTTTGCTGCGCACATTCGTAGATAGTTTAAATAATTAATGTGCTTTGCTGCAAAATATTCTACACTTTTTTCTCTTTTTTTTTTTTTCCTTTTTTGACTGTTGAAAATTTACAGGCTGGCTAGTAACAATTCTTATACGTGGCACGTGATGTTGCCGCGCAGCAGGCGCATAAATTGTGTGGCACAAAACTTCACCAGCTGCGAATTGTTCGCACATTTGACCAAAGAAGTCAGTAAAACTTGGAGTCTAAGGACTCTTCTGGCCAAAAACTGCGCCTTGATGCAAGTTAATCGCTTGGGGAGCGGTTTTTTCTATCTTTTTCTTTATTTATTATTTTGCAGCAACTTGTCGCTTCGAATCCGTTGAGGTTATTGTGGTTTGAAGAGTACGCATATTTGATTTTATAACTTCGGACAACGACGACGACGCACATAAAACGAGGTCATCAATGTGGGGGGGAGGCCAAGCAGACAGAAGACAGAACACGTTAAAGGATTCAATTTGATTGGATTGAAAGTCGAATGTGTGTGTAGCAAGTGGCGTGGTATGATTTAACGGACAACCAACACTCCCCGCTGGGGTAAAATCGGGATTGGGAATCACGTAATGGCCAAACGGGTAAAACGGATGTTTTTCTCCTTTTTTCTTTTTTTTTTTTGTTGCGCCCATTGAGCTGCATTTTAAATGCCTTGAATGCATAAAAATTCCAATGGCATTGCCTCCGGGTGTAGCTCCGAATGAAATCGAAACTTATTAAATATTTAGTGGTTAGACGGGGCTGGAGTTGCCACTCAAACGAAAAAAAATGAGTTTACATTTGTTATTTGACTTTATGATAATGTGCAGCGCATAAAAACCCAACGCATTACAGTACAAAACGCACGAAAATCGCCCGAAAAACGACCGGAATTCGCCAAAAAGTCAAGCAGCAGAGAAGTTGAATATTTTGCTAAAAAAACTGATATTTGAGTTTATTAAAAATTTGCTAAATTCATTCGATTAGTACGTTCATTTAAATGGCTCATTTGATTTGTTTAGTTCATTCATTCATTTGCTTGGTTACTTGAAAGCTTGAACATTAAATTTTTTCGTTTATTGTATGAATATTGCAGTTCAATTGGGCTTAAAAAGCTTAGAAATTAATTTCTTGTCAATTAATTAGGATAATCAATCATATATATAATTTCAATATACAATTAAATGAATAGTTCATTCGAACTTAATCCAAACGATTCGATACAAAAACTTCGATTGGTTGCACAAGTTTTCAGTTTATTTCAGCTTATTTTTTTAAGCGCTTGTTTGTCCACCTTTTAAAACACCTGTGCAGCAATCTGTTGGCACATCCAACATTCAATTCCAACTCCAGTTTCCAGCTTCAGCTCTCAGTGTCCACCGGTTTTGTCCAGTTGACCTTTTGTATTCTGCTGTTGCGTCATCCGAGGCGCTTTATCAATTTTTAATGCTCGGGGACAGTGTGCATAAAATCGGCGACGGATACGAACATGAACATGGATATATATTTTGTTGACTGAAACATTCAACACATTTAAACGATTTTATTAATTAATTCAACGCATTTTGGGGCGTTTATTAAATGTTCCTTAAAGCAATTTAATTGCAGCTTAATTGTTTGTAAAATGTTTAAAAGAGTTTTTAGGGAATTGAAGGGGGATTTGATGGATTGGAGGATTTTAAAAATATTTAATTCAATAATTCTAACTGAATTTTGGTATGTAGACGAATTTATGATTATTTATAAGTAATTCTAGTTAAAAATCGCATTTAGAGCAGTCTGTCAAAAGGGAGATAAAATCTAAAAAAACTTTTAAAAAATATAAACTTATATTAATTAAATTAGGTACGCTTTCGCATATTATATGTTTAATTGTGTTCTCATCTAAAAATTACTATTAAAGCATTTAGATCCTGAGAAAAGTACAAAAAATAAAAATACATATTTTTTTTTAATATTTAAAATTACTTTAAACTTTAAATAAAGTCCAATAAAAAACCTTCCTCTCTACCCCTCTGCCACACATAACAATTAACATTGATCAAGGACATAAATAAGCTCAAGCAGGCTTTACATTTGTAACAGTTATTGCTGTAAATCGCATAAATTAGCTTGGATATCCTCCTTGAAAATCCTCCCAATTCTCCAATCACCTGTGCGTGCTGTGAGCAGACAAATAAACAAAGGGTGAGGGGGAGAGAGAGACATTCAGACAGACAGACAGACACATGTGAGGTGCTATAAAATTTTCACATATTACTAGAAATTCATGGAAAATAATGCAATAAAAATTCACAGCCAACATTCGGAGACGCGACTATATCTATATCTATGTGTGTGTCTTAAAGGTCGTAATCCCCGCACACACATGTGAAGTGCCCGGCTTGTTGTGTATTTGCTGCTTGACATTTTGTTGTTTTTTTTTGATACACTCACCAAGGGTATTAATGTTTAGTCATGCAGTGTGTTTAGGGCAATATATTATAAAGTATATAATCTAATATAAGCAACACAATCCAATAATAGCGATGGAACAAGTATATAGAGTGCCACAGTTTAAGGGTTTATTTTGATAAATTTAAAATCAAAAATTAAATAAAATTTCCTTTTAAACAAAATTTTACAAAGCTAATATTCTTTTCTAAAAAAATAATTAAATTTTCATTTTTTTGATCATTTTTGCATGATTTTTAATCCATTTTTTCAAAGACAATATTTTTAAAAACAAATATTCAATTATTTTGCGTAAATTAAAACAGCTGATAATTGCGTTTTTGGAATAATTTAAAAGTGAATTTAAATGAGAAAATTTCTTATTATTATAAAAGAATTGTTATATTCTATAAATATAGCTTCCTAAATCAATAATAAATTTATCTTATTAAAAAACTACTACTTAAAATTCATTTTACTTTTTTTTTTTTTTTTTCTTTTGATTCATTTTTCTACAAGAGCATTGAATCTTCGTTAGACTTTTCAAAAACTCTACCTTTCTTTTTTGTTGCCAGACAAATTTTGTAGGGTTTCATTTGGTTTTTTTTTTTATTTCATCAAGAGATTTGCCGCACTTGAACAGGAAAAGCCACAACGGCGAGGGCGAAGATGAGGACACTTTGGTTACGCTCCAACTCCTTGGAGCACTTGAGGTAGCACTTTTTCGGTTGGTTGGATTATCCGCATGCCATCATCATGAGCTGGCACAAGTTGTGACTCCAAAAAAAATAAAAACAAGACGAAACAAGTTGAAACATGTAAAAATGTTTGCAAAATGCCCAAGAGATGTACATAAAATATTTAACAGACGCGCCGCGGCATAAGCAAACAACTAGAGGGGGGCGGGGTAGGTGTGGGATTTGGGGGAGGAGTTTGGGTGAAATTTGGGAGAAATTTGCTTAACTTTTTGTCACAGCCCAAAAGTGTCGTCATGCGAATGTCCTGCGACGCCTTGTTAATCATTTGTTTTGTGCCTGTTGCAATCATCTATAAGGCGTTGCAGCTCATTAAAAAATTATCGTCAACTGGGGATGGGGTGAGGGAAGAGAGGAGAGTGAAGAGTGACAGCTACAAGTTTTAACAAACAGCGAAAAGTTTCTACAAATATGTACAAACAACAATAGCAACAAGCTTAACTTAAGAAGTTTTCTATGCCCAAGTGACACATTTCCAATTGCAAGTTCATATCAGAGGGGAATCCCCATTGTATAAACATTTATTATTGACTTAAAAGTTACAGCAAAAAAAATCAAAGTTAAAGTTGTTTTCGCAAATATGCTAAATATTGCAACAGCTTGATTTTATATTATTTTAAACTTTTTTTAAAAAATTAAAAACAGATTTTAAGTCTTTATATCGATAGATAATCTTTTTCCTAAGAATTTTCTTAGCTAAAGTTTATTTTATGTAAAGAAATAAGAAGAGAATTTTTGTTAATATTAAAAAAGATTTTTTTAAAAAATTAAAAAATGATTTAAAGATAGATAATTTTTTTTTTTTATGAATTTTCTTAGCTAAAGCTAATTTTTTGCGTAAAGAAATAAGAAGAGAATTTTGTTTATATTTAAAACAGATTTTAAGTCTTAATTTCGATAGATAATATATTTTTTAAGAATGTCCTTACCTATTTTATGTAAATAAGTGAAAAAGAGAATTTTATAAATATAAGCCAAGCTTATTTTATTGTTTAGCCTTTATTACAAAAAAAATCACATTTTGAATTTGTGCCCTGAGAATTTCCTGAAACAAACTTGCATTTTTTCAACTATATAGAATAATTAACCTTAATTTGGAACACACAATTCAATTAATCAGATAATTGTTAATATTGCTTGCTATAATGCAACTCGAAAATTTTCTTTTCTTTCAATTTTTTAGTCCTTTCAATTTTTCATAAATATAGAATAATTAACCTGAATTTGGAAAACACAATTTAATTAATCAGATAATTTTTAATAAATCTTGCTATAAAGATACTCCAAAATCTTTTATTTTTCCAATTTTTTAGTCCTTTCAATTTTTCATAAATATTATAGACCTTAATTACAGACTTTACATTTGTTTTCATCTTTTGTAGCGCTTGTCAGTAATTTATTCTTGTTATATTTTATGCATATTCCCCAATTTATTTATCCCAGTTCTAGCCCACATTCTGTTCCTTTTATAGTACTATATCTTGGCAATATTTTTTTAATGTTCCATTTTAAAAAACCATTCATATTGTAGGTAAAAACTCGTAAAAGATACATATAATAATCATCAAATGATGATGCCTATTTCATTGCAACTGTGCCACATCATACATCATGCTCAAGAGTGCCAAACACGATGTGGTTTCATGCATAACTGAACAGTTGATTATGATATGTTGGGAATCCCCCCCTTATAAAATGTCATCTTATATTTACGCGTTATAAATTAAAGTAATTCGCTTTACTTAAGCATTGGCAAGTATAAGGCCATCTGACAAATAATTTCGCGTGTGTTTATAGCTTTTTATAAGCTACCCCCAGCTACCCCTCCTCAAAATTTCATTCCTTTATTCCGCGCCCCCCTTCAAACAGACATAAAAAATGATGTATTGTTTTAAAATGTTTTTTTTTTTTTTATTTTTTTTGTTGGCTTGTCTCTTGATTATGTGCGAACTGCAACAATGTGTGTAATAAATGTGTTTTGTGTTGTGTTGTGTGCCTTAACTCTCACCCTGTATATACACTACACTACCTGCTAAAAAAACAAGCTGCACTTGAAACTTTGCGACGAACAAGCGTCTAACAATTTAACTGCAACTCCAACTCTAATTTTTCTATTTTTTTTTTGCAGCTTCGACAGGGACCAGCCTTTCACATTCCAATTGGGCGCTGGACAGGTGAGTTAAACTGTTCAGGTGGATGTCCTTGAAAGGATTGTAAACGTGTGTGCAAAGTTGAAAGAGTATATAGTAGTAGAGGGATCAACAATTGAATAAAATTTGACTACGAAAAATAGTTAGAATGTAGGCCAGAGACGAAGAAAATGATTTTATATAGCTTAGATAATGATAAGTCTAGAAATTTTACAAATAAAATGCGTATAGATATAGCAGGTATATTTATAATATTTTAATAAGTAATTAATTTAAAAATTGGCAAGGTTTTTAGTGACGTATCATTTGTTAAATTGACGTCATTTAAATTAAATGGAATTTAAAAAATGAAAAGTTAATTTAAAATTCCAAAAATTACGTTAATCCAGCTAGATGTAATTAATTTAACTTATAACAGAATTTGGACAGCGTTTCCAATAGAAAATATAAATGAAAATCAAAGCGATATTTCATATAAAAACCGGATGTAAATAGATTGAGTTAGGACAGATTTATTAGTACATTTTTATTGGTAGTAATTTGTCCTTAGTTATGCTATGCTTTAACCAGACTAGGACCAGAAAGACAAAAAATCTTAGATGAAAACTAAGAACTCTGACAACCTGCATATTATACAACTCCAAAAATTCGTTAAATAATTTTAACTCCTCAGACAGAGTATACGTAATCAAAAAAGAATAATTTCTTTGAAAGAAAAGCTACTCATTTTTGAAGTAAAAGTTACAATTAGTGGAGATATTTTACAGACTTTATGGGAATGAAAATAGAGCTACTTTTAGGCATCCCTTTGAAAGTTTTAACGACCCTTCTCAGTATATATTTGCTACCTTCTCATACTCTTCTATTAAAAACCGCTTTTATTCAAATAATCAATGTTTATCTTAATTATTTTTACAGGTAATCAAAGGCTGGGATCAGGGTCTGCTCAACATGTGCGTGGGTAAGTTTTAAACATAAAATAAACCCCAAAAAAAAAATATAAATATTTATTTTCCTCCATTCAATAGGCGAAAAACGTAAGCTAACAATTCCCCCACAATTGGGTTATGGTGATCAGGGAGCTGGCAATGTGATTCCCCCTAAGGCAACGCTTGTGTTTGAGGTGGAGCTGATTAATATTGGCAATGCACCACCCACAACAAATGTGTTCAAGGAGATTGATGAGAATGCCGACAAGCAGCTGAGCCGCGAAGAGGTAATCACCTATGTATGGATCGCACTTTTATCATATTATATATTTCCTACACTCTATATATGATATATCCGTGGGTCTTGGTTTGTTACTAACTCTTCAAATTTTCATTATTATAAATGTTTGTTTAAAACTATTGTAACTAACTTTATCAACTTGTTCTTTTTTTTTTGTATCTTTAGGTCAGCGAGTATCTGAAGAAGCAAATGACTGCCGTTGAGGGTCAGGACTCTGATGAGCTTAAGAATATGCTGCAGGAGAATGATAAGCTTGTTGAGGAAATATTCCAGCATGAGGATAAGGATAAGAACGGTTATATCTCACACGATGAGTTCTCCGGTCCCAAGCACGACGAGCTGTAGAGCGATGTTTTAGATAAAAAAAAAAGTGCTTAAGTTATAACTAACTATAACTATCTATGTATAAATACAATAAAAAAAACAAACAAACATAAATCAACAGAAATACGCAACAAACAGACAACAAAAACATTCAACATATTCCAAAACTAGAACTATAAAGAACGAGTGGACTGATGCAACCCTATATATACAATCTAGGGCCCCTCTATACAATATCATTCATATTTGTATATACATAAATCATATACGTATTTGTATAGTATATACATATACCGATATATATATATAGAGTATATGTTAAGCAAATTTTGTAACAACTCATTGATATCATCATCATCATAATCCGCACTTCAGTTCTGTGTTCCATTTTTCCTTCTAGGCGTAGTTTAAATAATATATATAAAATACCAGCAATATGAAGGAGAATATAGATGCGTTATATCATTTTTATATACATTTATAGGTTGTTATAATAAAGTTTGTAACTTATTTGTCTTGTATGTCTGCAAATTGTCTGAAAAAAATTAATAAACAAATCACAATAATTTAACAAAAAAAATAAAGTTGTTATATTTTCTTTAATGAAAAAGGTTTCTAATTAAATTTTGCTTTTATTTTGACTACTAAAATTAACAAAACTTTTCTTTTTCCCCACAACAACAATTATAAAGATTGCATTTAACAGTTATATAGTCGTAATTTATATTAAAATTGAAAATATACAGGGTTATAATAAAGAACATCACATACAATTATATATATATTCTTAATTTTTTTTTTCATTTTTTTGTGTTGACAAATTTACAAATACAAAGTATTTTCAAGCAAAAAAGGCCTGGCCAAACGCCTTAAAAGAATAAAATATGAGAAAAATAAAAGAAAAATCAAAGAAAATGTAAAAGCATTCAATAAACAATTAAAAAAAACACCGATAATATTTTATCATGTACTACATATATACAGTAACTGCGCCAGTATATAGGATTATATATATATATATGTATATGTATAACGATAACTGGGCGCGCTGCCTTATAGATAAGCAATCATCACTTTATACTCTTACATAGCTAGGCTTGGTTAGAAATTTAAGAAAGTATTCTGCTGTATACGGTGTACGGGGAGGGAGTGAGGCGAAGTTTTCCCTAAAGTACGCATACTCAGCATATTTGCTTAGGCATTTAGTATATAGAAAACCAGTTCCAATATTATGGGATCCTGTATGCCAGAGGATTCACCGTGCAGCGTTGCTATTAGATGATTATCGAGCGCATTCATATAAAGCGGCGGCAGCTTTGCACCACGGGCGCCGGCCTCATAGCATACCTATTAAAAATATGAAATTATATTATTAAATAGATTAATATATGTTAAATTTATAAAATTTTACATTTTCCTGGTCCAATGTGGCACGTAGCGCCAGTTTATTAATGCCCGCAGCTGCCAATAGATCCAGAAATGGTAGCAAAGCCATCGATGCACTTCTGGCCAATTGCTCAGCAATGCGTGTTATGTCCGCATAGTTGGTGCCATTTGTGGCATACCAATCCTCACACTGTAAATGGAAATTGAGAGAGGAATTAGTAAAACTATAGAAACTTTATAAATATTAAGCTTAAACTTTAAGTAATATTTAAAGTTCCTTAATACATAGAATATGCTCTAGAATATGCTAAATTTTAACTGATTTTTCAATGGAATGACTTTTTATGTCATGGTTCGTACAGTAGACGCTCACAAATAAAAACGTTTAGTAATTAGATTTTTCACAAATTAGAATTCGGGTTTGTAATAATTAAAAATAAACATTTTTCCAGTATTTTACTGAATACATATTGATACCTAAGTTTTAATTGAAGAAAAAATATATTTAATGTATCAATTATTGATTTAATTTATACATTTGTTTTGAATTCAAAAATTAACTAGTAATATGTAGTTCACTGGTTTCTTACCTTCAGTTTCTTGTTTTTAATAATAGAATTAACTTAAAATGGAGTTTTATTGAAGCTTTTTGTAGTCAATTTACTCCATTTTTTTTATTTATGTAAAAAAAAAAAG
This sequence comes from Hirtodrosophila alboralis, assembly GCA_035043045.1. NCBI lineage: Eukaryota > Metazoa > Arthropoda > Insecta > Diptera > Drosophilidae > Hirtodrosophila > Hirtodrosophila alboralis. The sequence continues at coordinate 1,246,393 of JAWNNH010000195.1, read as the reverse complement.
TCCAGATAAAAGAATATTTCAGAAATTTGAATTAGTTTGAAAACAAAGTGGTTCTAATTTGTGAGCGTCGACTTTACTTTACATTGATTTGGCTTTTAAATTTAAAATTAAAATAATTTTTTTTCTAAAATTTAACCTTTTTTTAGTCTTTAAGTTGAATATTTAATCGATTGAGAATATATTTATATATATAAATATTTTAGAAATTATAATTACTTTGAAATCAAAGTGGTTATAATTTGCGAACGTCGACTGTACTCTACATTAATTTGACATTAAAATTTAAAAATAAAAAATTTTGTATTTTTTCGATAATTTTACCTTTTTTCCCCGCTAATATATTTTTAAAAATTCTATTTATGAGAAATTTAGTCTTTAAGTTGAATATTTCATCGATTGAGAATATATCTAAGTATTATTTAAAAAGGTTTCTTAAAACTTTATCTGAAATATCTCATATTTTAGTTACTAGACATGTAAAGTTCCCAACTTCATAGAATACGATCTTCCAAGACTTTAAACTAACATAACTTTGTCAAAACTTAACCGATTGTCATGTGGAATGTATTTCTAGTTATGGCTAAGTAACTAGATTTAATTGATATTAAAAATAAAATTTTATAAAATTTTTTAACACAAAAATATGCTTTCCACATGCAAATCCGTTAAATTCTTTGACAAAGTTATTTAAATTGGAAAACTAAGTCATTTTCCGTACAAATTCATATATCCAAGTTTACAACTCACCTTCACAATGAAAATATCGCTTAGACGTATTGTATAATTAGTATTGGAATAGTTAAAACTGGCGTGAACACGCATATTGGCCAAACCATCCATGGGTTTATCATCTATGGGCGATTTAACGCTGCAAGGAAAATACAAAATAAATATTAATTAAATAAATTAAAAATTTAAATAAAATTTTATTAACTTACCCCACATTGATGTCCCGATCGGTGTCCACCCATTTAATGCTAACAATTTCACTTTGCTCATCGGTCGCCGCAATGGGACCACAGACAATATCAACATCCGTTTGATTACGCAGAGCCTGACGCACTTCATCCATTTTGGCGGGCATTATTTGCACCATGAGACCATCCTCGACAATGCTACACTTGCCAGATAAACCACTGCTGCTTTTCAATGCCTCGTTGAGCACAAAAAAGCTAGCACCAGTTATTTTTCTGGGCTGTCCTTGTATATTAATCGCCTGGGTGGAATACGCATACATCTCGGATCGATCATCGTTAATATTTTGCATGCAAACCAAATGACCATCGGCCACTTTAGAGAAATTGCCAGCAAATGCGAGAATATGATCGGTGGAATTGTTAATAGCCTTGATGACATCGTTCTGCCGATAACGTGGTATAATCACCGTCGTCTGTCGATCCTCCATGTGTATGTAGAGGCCGCGTATAGCGGGCAATGAGTACGTATAATTCCGAAAATCGACCAAAAAATTGATAATCGTTTGGGCAATCTCGCCATAGACAGACTCACGATTACGCACCGAGATCAAGGGACAGGGATAATAGCGATATTGTGCGCCCAGACGGAGTATCAAACGCAAGGGCAACACCTTGGCCCAGGGCACCTCATGGCGATGTATTAGGACGCCAACAAGATACGGACTATCCGGCACAATGACACCCTGCAGACATTGATAGGTTGGCCTTATATAGATAAAACCGCCATGCTCACGTGAGCCCAAAAAGTTGGCATTACGTGGACTGGTAAAGGCCAACTCCTGTGTGCTGGAACGCGCATTCTCCGCCTCCACATAGATCTCATACAGATGCTGGAATATATCACGAGGCACTGTTGGACCGCTGCTTGCCGGTGGCGGCTTAATTTCCAGCAATATAATTATCTCATCATTGCCAACATGATGCAAACCCGCTGTGCTAAAGTTCAGCACCCAACGATTCATGCAACAACTCACTGTAAGTATTAGAATCAATATTAAAACTTGTATACAATTGGTAAAAACTGCTGCTACTCACTGTTGACCACCTTGACCAGCACATAGAAATTGTTCTTGACAATAAACTTGAGCGTTTCACGCTGCAGCCGCTCCAAGAGATCTGGATCGTTGCGCACCACTTTGTATTCGACATCACAGTTGCTGTTGCTGCCCTCGCGACTTGCCACACAAATCGGTGGCAGCGCATTCTCCTCGTGTGGTATATAACAGCCCTGTGCATCGCTGGGTGGCAACTTGCGGGTACGCTGTGGCTCAACCTTGCGACGCGGTGAACTTTGCGCTGTATTGCGACCAGCTATGGGTGGGTAGAGTATTAAAATATTAGAGAAAATTCAAAATATGGCTAACATTGTGGCTTTAATAAGAAAGCGTAAAAAGAAATATTTATAAAAAGTTTATACGGCATTTAAGCTTGTTACTCAATACTCTGTTTTTTAGTTATTAAAATAAATATTTATTGTGCTTGTATTTTAAAGTTATGTTTAAATATAGCACTGACAAAAATATAGCAGCAACAAATGCTGAAAACGTATAAGCAAATAATAAAATATAAAAAAAAAAAATAAAAAAAATAATTAGCTGAGATATATTTAAATATTAATAAAATAAAATAAATGTCGAGCTCTACGGAATATTTTTAAAAATAAATATTTTATTTTGTACATATTAAATTAATAGATAAAATTTCAATTGTGTGTGTGTGTGAACTGCCTTTCTCCTCATTTCTCAAAAATTAAAGGGAGCGCTTGTATAAATAAAATCCCAGTGGCTCTACGGGTGGGCCCGGGCCTAATGATATGCCTAGGCTGTCCGGTCGGGTACCCAACCGCAACCTAGCTTTTCTCAATGTATTTTTCCTGTGTGTGTGACCTACCTTTCTCTGCGATTCTCAAAATTTTAAGGGAGTGCCAGGGAAAATAATTATTTGTTAATAACAAGGTTTTTTCTAAAATTTTTACCTCAGTACCTATTGTTAAGAATATAACTAAAAAACAAAGTCCAAAGCAACTCAAAGTATGCAGTTAAGCAAATGGCAAAATAATCAACATAATTTAAGGTAGCCTGAATTTGTCACTCAGTGCCTTACCATAGAAATAAGATACCAAAACTGTATTATCTTCAAGAATCAACGTTTAAATGAATTGAATTGCATTGAAATCCCAGTGGTTCTACGGGTGGGCCCGAGACTAACGATATGCCTAGGCTGTCCGGTCGGGTACCCAACCGCAGCCTAGCTTTCCTCAATGTATTTTTCCTATGCCGTCTTAGCATATGTTACTCAAGTAAATGTGTGTGTGTGTGTGACCTGCCTTTCTCTGCGATTCTCAAAAATTTAAGGAAGTCCCAGGGAAAATAATTTTTCTTTTATTTTCTTTGGCGATCCCTTTAATTTTTGAGAAGTGAGAAGGAAGACTAGTTCCCACACCCATACAGTCACTTGAAGATAAATATATTTTTGACAAGAACTTGCTTTAATTTTTTGAGAATCGAGTTGACAATTCATGCTGATTAAGAATATATATTACTTATATAGTCAGAGATGCCTTTTACATACAATTATACTTTACTAGAAGCCCCTTTTATCTACTTAATTTTCATGGCTACAGGGTGAACCTAGTACCAATAAAACTCTTATATATTTAACAAAAAAAAATCCTTTCTTACCACTTTGTTCCTGGCTGCCCTGGGCAACTGCTGTCAGCGTTGCTGCCGCCGCACTTGGCGGTATGGAGCCACGGAATAGCTGCGCCATCAAACCCATTGTGTTATCAATACTGCTGCCACTGCCACTGCCGCTGCTGCCACTGCCACTATTTGTGGCGCCTGGCGTGGGTGGCTTTTGACCAGCGCCGCTGTTGCTGCGCTGCAGACCGCGACGCGCCTGCTTGGCCTCGCCCCATTGCTGTTCCATGGTGCTGGCCAGCTCGCTGCCCGGTGCAATGCCGTCGCTAAACATGACACTCTTGCGTTTGCGTCCCTTTTTGCCATCCGAGCTGGAGGAGTTTGAGGAGCTGCCATCGGTCTTCTTTAGCACACCCACGGGCACAATGACACTGGGCGGCGGTGCGCCCGCTGCAGCCACCTGACAATGTGGCGGTATTGTTGAACAATATTCCATGGGATTATTGGGATTGGGTGAACGCATTGGTGTTGGCGGCAATGCAGAAGGCGGATCGCCCGCATAGATATCAGAGACGCCACCATTGGCCTGTCGCTCGGTGAGTATCATGAAACACTGGACACAAACACGCGACTCGGATTCATTGGCAAACTGCAAATGGAAACGTTGCGAGCAGCAGACGGAGCAAAGGACCTTGCCACAGGCGCGACAATGATGACGCCGCTTGATCATGGTGAATTTCTGCTGGCATTGCATACACTGTCCGGCCATATTATCGGGCACCCAAATGGGCGGCACTTTGCCTAGATTTGCATGGGGATCGCTATAGCCAACGGCCTCATAAATGGGACTATCATCGTCCTCATCATCTCCACCTGGCTGTAACGTTGCAGCTGCGCCATCTTCACCAGATTGTTGCTCCGTTGAATCAGCTGCAGCTGTGGGCTCAGCATTCGGTGGCGTTTGTCCGGCATGAGCTTGAAAGCCACCATTTAAGTCCAATGTTTGTGGACGCTGCGGACGCTGCTCTTGCGTTTCCAATGCATCTGTAGCAACGCTCTCCTCCTCCTCATTATCGTCATCATCATCATCATCTAGCTTGCGTCCAGATAATGAATCCGTTTCGCTATCATTGCTGCTATAGGATGAGGCCAACAGCTCTTCGGGACACACTTGAGTCGCCTCATTAGCGCGCAATTCTGCAAATTCTACAGTGGATGCCTGCGAGAAGTTATCCACATTCATTTGATCCGCTGATGTCGTCTCCTGATCCGATAAAATGCGCACAGATTCTTCCTCGGTCACTGGTGATGCCGAGGAGTCGTCATATGTGATTTCCTGTGGCATAGTCTGACTTTTGGCGCTTCGCACAGAGTTTGTTGGCTGCTCAAGCTGCGGCTGCTGCTGCTGCTCTTCCTCCTCATCAATGTCCACCTCCTGCAGCATGCTGTCCAGCTCCGTGTCTGAAATTTCATCCATTGTGGAGCAAAATGTCAGCGGTTGACTACGCTTTTGCGCTATAATCTGCTCCTGCTCCTGCTTCGTCTGCTCCGCCTGTAGCTGCTGCTCCTGCTGCTGCTTTTGTTGCATCTTTTGTTGAGCTGCGGCCAACGTGGGTGCGGGCTCCTGAAATTGCAGGTGTAATTAATTTAAATTGCAATTTTGTTTAAAAAAATGTAAATGATTTTTTTTGGTGTTTTGTTTTTATATGAACCGAGTCAAAAAAAATTGCTAAAAAGGTTTTAAAATTGTATTGGTTTTTTTAAGTTTTATTAAAGAAATATTTTTGAAAATTATTTGCGTTATCAGAGGCCCTAAATCTCAAGTTTTATTATTTAAAATTTTAAATTAAAGAATTTGCAAGCCTACAGATTCAAAGAGTTATCCAAAAAACTAAAATTCTAGCTTAAGAGAAAATATTGCACAAAAAAAAAGGTTTTTTAAAGTGGAAATATTTTTATGCAAAATTTGAATTTTAATCTCTAATAAGTTCTGAACGAATTATCTAATTTAAGATTGTTGTGTGACGAGTTCATAGACAGTTTTATTATTCATTTTAATAAGATAATCATCTTAAATATTATTAATTTAGTTTCGGAGTTATTTTCATTTAACCAAAGCTACCAGAAAAGTTATAATTCTAGATTTTTTCGATTATCTCAATTATCTAATTTAAGATTGTTATGTCACAAGTTTATGGACATTTTTATTATCTTTTCAAAAATATAAACATTTTAAATATCATTAAATTAGTTTCGAAGTTATTTTCATTTAACCAAAGCGACCCGAAAAGTCGAAATTCTAGTGTTTTATCGAAAACGGTACCGGCAACCTTATTTTTTGTCATTTAATTTGAATTTTAAGATCTAAAAGCTTCTAAAAGAATTATCTAATTGAAGATTTGCAAATTTATAGGTAATTTTATTATTTTTTCACAAAGATAAACATCTTAAATATCATTAAATTAGTTTCGGAGTTATTTTCACTAAACCAAAGCTACCGGAAAATTCGAAAATCCAGCTATTTTCTATTTTCTCCAAAAACCATACCGGCAACCAACTTTTTGAATTTTATTTTCGGAATCAGCGACTCATTTTACATATAAAATCGACTCAAAAAAGTTCGAAATAAAAGAATATTTTTTAATTTAAATGAACAACTTATTTCAGTTCAGTTCATTTAGTCGTTCAATTGAACTTCTACTCAAATTTGTAGCTTAAATTCTTAGACTCACCGCTGGCAAATTATCCGTATTATCATCCTTATCCACTGCCAGCTGTGCCTGACTTTGTGTCTCGTCCAGCTCTGTGCTGGTCTCCTCGGACAATTCGTTGAGTACCTTGACCAGAGCCGAGGATGCGGTTACCTCACAGGGTAAAATTGACTGCGATTCGGTTATTGTATTTGTATTTGTATTTGTTATCGATATCGAGGATAGACCCGTGGCCAAATCTTCAACAGCAACTGAAGACATTTGCGGTTCGATGGTGTTTGTCTTGGTTGGCAGCTCCAATGCGCTAACCTGAACGCTTTCGGCTTGTGGCGTGCTGGCCAGCTCCTCCTGCTCCTCGGAGTTGCTCATGTTGCCCGGCGAGGGACCCGAGGAGAAGGTGGAACATGATGATGTTGTTAGCGATTCAGTGGATGAGACGGTTATTTCATCAATAGATTTGTTTGTTTGTTTTTTTGATTGAGTTTCACTGAATTTATGTATATCCTCGTGTGCATCATCATCATCATCGTCGTCGTGTACTATGGAATTAATGCCACTAGCTGCCTCCTCCATTTGTTGCTGTTGCTCTTCCTCCCGCTCCTCCTCTTCATCTAATTGCTCTTCAACCCGTTGTGTTGCCTCTGTCGTCCAGTCGTAGTTCTCTGGCGTTGCCAGAGATTTCACATTATTGCGATAATCGTTAAGGCTGTTGAACACCTGTGAGACGCCGACAAAACTTTTGGCAGCGGCGCCAGCACTGCTGCCATCGCCCAATGGGCGTGTCTCTACGCCCACATTAACAGTTATGTTTGTCGCTGCGGCTGTTGCGGTTGCCGCTGCTGCATTTTTGCTCAGCTGTTCATCGGCTGCGAAGGGGCGAAAAAACATAATTATCAATTGTTATAACTATTTTCTGTAATTTTTACCTTTAAGCTCAGCTTCCAAATTGTCCAGGACCTGATCGATGTCCACCAGATCCATTGTTAACTAAGTGGCTTGCATTTAAGCCCCTGCAACGAAAGACGTAATAGCACTGAGCACAGCTTTGGAGCGTGGGCACAACAAAATAAAAAAAAAAAAGAAAAATAATGAAAAAATCAAATAAAATTTTCACATTGCGGGGGTGTCGGGAGGGCTGGGTGTGCAGCTGCTGGGGTAACGAACGACTCAAAACGAGACGCAAAAACCCAAGACAACAAAGCAAAATATGATTCATAGCCGTATTTAGTAGCTGCTTTAGTCGTCTATCAATCAATTTTGCTTATCAGCGTTTATACTGCACACGCATTTTCGTTTCTAAATTATCGAAATTACCTTATTTACCCAATTTTTTTTGTTTAATTTCTTGCAAAATATGTTCGAAATGGGTATGCAGTGTGGCCGTATTGCACTAATGCAGAAATCACATATCACTAGAGTTGTCCTGATTCGTTCAGCGTAGGTTCAATTGAGCGAATTATTCAAATGAGCGAATGAGTTTGCGAATTTAAAGTGTTTTCGTGCTTATAAAAAATGTTGATTTTTAATTTTTAGAGTCGCGCTAGAAGTCAAAAGTTAATTTAATAGCTGCAAGATTATATTTAATTGATTGTCAACTTGTAAGAATAACGTCTCCATTGTGTACTAATTTTTGCATTTCCGCTGATTTTGAATGCCAGCGCTTAACATTATCGGGCTAGTAGATCACTTTCACAAAGCAATGTAATATTATTGTAATTATTCAAAGGTAAATACTTAATTTCTTATTAATTCAAAATACAATATTACGTTAACAAATACCACTACGTATTAAAGCACTTACGACAAATGTGGTATTTTTCCAACGTAATACCAAATGTTAAATATACGGCCACCCTAAAATGCTGCAGTCTCTGTTAATCTTAGTTAACATTAGTCGAATTTAAACCGTCGAATGATTCGGACGCGGAATCTGTGCGCGTTACCATATCAAGTGTAAAGAAATTTAACAATTTATTACAACGAAACTTGTTGTAATTGTAATAATAATGCGACATACAACGTGCTTTTAAATTAATAAGGTGCAATTAAACGCAACAAGTGCAATTAAGCAACAAAAATCGACAACAAATTGTTGTGAAGCAAAACGCAAACAAGCAGCAAAAAGTAAAAGAAGAAAAACATAAAGAAGCCGCCACCGCTACGAACTATCTGAGTGTGTGTGTGTGCGCGTGTGTGTGTACGCGACGAGTGTGCATGTGTGTGTGTGTGAGTTGTCTGCCTGCGTGTGTAGGTGTAGTGGTGTCTGTTTGTTGTGTGGTGGGCGGAAAATCCAGTTAAAGCGCATTGCAGTTAAAATCATTTTCATAATTTTCATTCATTTAAATGTAAAATCATTTTAATTTTTAGCATTTAGTAGCTTGTGCTGCTATTGTAATTCTTTTTTTTTTTTTTGTATTCTGCATTCATCCAAAACACACACACAGTCAGCCCACACATACAGCAGCACACACACACACACACACCCATACTATGGCAGCCATTCGCTGGCACCTTTCGATTGCGCTCTTGTCGCTCCGCTGTCTCATTTTATCATTTTTGTTTTGTTGCGTCTCTCTTTATGCCTGTGCTTCCACATGCAGTAATCTTTTTGTTTATTCTCTTTGACGCTCTCACTCCCCTGCCTTTAATGCCCGCCTGCCGACCTCCCACTTGCGATAGCTGCTTTGATTTTAGCCGCGCGCGCACTAAAAATTGCTGTTAATTATCGAAAAATTAAATGAATAAATGTGTAATTTTTTATGCTCTCTCTCTCTCTATCTCTCTGGCTTCTCCGACTTACACACACACACACGCACGCACGCACACACGTACAACGCGCAATTGAATTGTTTTTGTACGCGTTTTATTTGAAATTCAATTGATAAAATTGATGTGAAAATCGCGTTTATGCCCTTGCCAAAAAAAAAAAATAAAAGAAGAAATAAATGTTTGCCTTAAGTGTTTAAAATAAGCATTAAAAGCTAAATCACGTGTTTATTTAATTAATTTCATTATTTAGCGCATTTTTGTGTACCAGTTTTTGTATTGCATTTACAAAATAAATATATTATTATATCGTAACAACAAATTTTAAACAAGCTCGTTAATCTGCCAATTCGTCGCTCTATAAACAAATTTGGAATTTGTAATTTTTCAACAACAACAACAACTGCGGCTGCTGCTGCTGCATCAACTTTAATTTTAAAGTCAACGTCGTTTCGCCGCCCACGCAACGAAAATGAAATCAAAGCTGAAAGCTGCGCTGTTGACGTCGCCGTCCAGTAACGGTAAATGGATGCTAGTGTCTTTGTTGCTCTGCGTTCTGCTGGTGGCCGCCACCCAAGCAGCTGATGAGGTAAGTGGAACACAATGAAAATGAAACATAATTAGCAGTATGCATAGAGAGCACAGAAATGCAGTGAGAATGAAACAAAGCTTTCAGTTTCACAAATTGGGAATTGATCGTTCGGTAACATTTTGTAGTGGAATGGAATATTGTAGAATTGGAACAGTATTACAAAAAGATCAATAGGAGAATTTAATGTGGAAGTTTCGCATTAAAAATTATATTGTTATTTATGATAGGGTAAATTTTAGGAAATTGATAGTTTAATCAGGAATTGTTAGATTACAAGTTTTATTTTTAAAAAATATCACATGTAAATTGTCGATTAAAGCAATACACTTATATTTTTTTAAAAATAATCATTTATAGTATAAATAAATAAATATTATAGCCTTTTTTAAATCAATTATTTCCACCTTTTTTTTTGTTGATTTTACATAATGAATATTAAATATATCATACCAAATTTATAAAAATATTATATGTATTAAAACTCCAAGAAATTTGATTTTTAACCAATATTTAAAAAATCTTTATTATTTCTATTTTTTAAAGAATCCCTAAAATCTTTGTTTAAATAGTAAAAGTATTTTTTTATATTTACGTTATCGTTATATAATTGAGTTTGGTATTTTTTTCTATATAATTATGATTGAATTTGTTTCAGTTGATTATTGTTGGTATTCTTAGATTTTTACCTGTTTGCAACTCGTTGCAAATGAATTCGTTGTGCTACAATGAAACTAATCAAATTAAAAGATTGTTAAGAAAATGTTACCTTAAGACTGCATCATTAAAATTGAGTAAAAATTGAAGATTCTTAACGAAATTCCTAAAACACAAATGCATTTACTCGAAAAACAACTTTAAAAAATCTAAATATATTTAGTTTTATGTTACAATTTATATATATTTATACTTTCTGATTGTTTTGGATAATTTATTTAATTTCTAGAGATTATGCACTTATTTAACCTCAAGTTTTACACATATATTTTTTGCATCTCTAAAGTTGCTCCACTCTGTCGGTATTTCTTTGTCCAACCATAAATTGTTGTTTGCGGCTTGAGGTTTTTCATTTGCTTTTCCTGACTGTTGTCATCGCTCTTTAGAATCGTGTCATTTATTATGCAAAATAAACTAGAGATGCCCTGAACTCTACCGAGTTGAAAACTAATCAATAAATGCAAACAAGTAACAAGAGTTGAAGCGTTTAGTTCACAATTTGATTCATTTGAAAAAAGTGAACTTAGTTAGTTAATAAAGAATTTAATTTAATGAGTTATTTGTATTCCTGATAGTTGTTCAGTTTAAAAAAAAAATAATGGAAATTTAATTTAAATAATTTTCAAATAATGAAAATAAATATTTAAGGGATTTCTAATAAATAAAAAGTACTAAAGAGCATTTTTGATTGAGCCCTGAAAGCAATGGAATGTTTGTAAATACAATTCCTAATATAATTAGTATTCAAACTTTATAGATTTACGTGAATTTAATAAATTTATCACGATTTCTAAGGAGGTATGATATTAGCAATATTTTTATGTTTTACTGATGAAAAATATAGGTTAGGTTATAAATATATATTTATTTTATATGGTTAGTATACTCTGCCTGTTACATATATTCTGCAAAGTCTTAAGGCTCCATTTTACCCATTTTTAATAAGTACAGGGTGTAAAAACTCTATAAAAATTTAGTTTTCATGATTGTGTCAAAATTTGTAACCTGCTGTAATTAACTGAAGGATAATGCGACTCAACTGACTTAAAATAACTATAATCAATTAAACTAAAATGGAATTTAAATCGAAAACTAGTTCGTTCAGTAGGCATTGAACTACACTGAGAGTTCAAAGAATTTAAATAGAAAAAACAACTTTAGAACCAAATGATCAATACGCTTGAACTTGTAGTTCCAGCAATTGAACTAGTAGTTTCTACAATTGATCTAGTTTTTGCAATAATTTTGCAACAATAAAAACTTTGTCAGAGTCTGGCAACGTTGCAATTCGATTTGCTGCTGCAGTGCTATCGATATTGTTGTTGTTTGTCGTTATTGTTCTTGTTGTTGTTTTATTGCTTTTGTAGTTTTCTTTTCGTTATTGACGACACGATAATGAAGAGAAGAGATGCTGTAAAAAGACATTAAAAACGTCTGCATTGCCGGTGCGCATAAATATGGCAAACAAGAATACATATACATACATACATATATATGTGTGCGTGTGTGTGCATGTGTGATGAATGTTGTTGCACTCGTCGCATACGCATTGCCCATATAACTAACATCTGCTTCTTCTTCTTCTACATCTTCTTCTTCTTCTATAGCATCTTTACTTTGTGACCGTTGATCGTTTGCCAAAGTGATGGAAAAAAAAGGCATCCGGGCTGTTGCCAATTTCAGTAGCCAGTTTGTTTGCTTGTTTGCCTGTTTTGTGACTTATTGGCCCAAAAATGTGTGCACACTCATACACACACATATGAATAGTACATTGGCCCGTTTTGAGTACCCTGTTGTAGTTGTAGTTGTTGTTGTTGTAGTTGTCTTGTTTATCGTTCCGGTCAAGTCCAGTTCCCCGATCCATGCATATGCCGTTCTGTCCTTCTCTGTATGTTTGTCACTTGTTTTTGCCAAAATTGGCTTTGCTCTGCTCAGTTGTGGTTATGGCTACTGTTGTTATTGCTGTTGCTGCTGCTGCTCCTTCACGCCAAAAACATTTTAAGAACGTGCACAGCAAACTGATGATGAGCTCCAATAGGGAGGAGCAGGCTGTTAAAGTAATAGAGAGAGAGAGCAAAAGAGAGAGGGAGAGACTGCCCACAGTTTTGAGTGTGCAGATTAATGTAATGATTGCTGTGTGGGATAGAACAGACAAAGCACTCAAATACACACACACACGCACACATGTGTGTGACATGTTGGGTTGGTGGTGGGGGAAGATGCTGGGCTATCGCCGCCTGTTACACCCACTCTTTTGCTAGTTTTGTTTTTGGCTCGTTTACGCATTTGCGCTCATTAGCATTATTGGCATGTGTCGTGTTCGTGACATTGAGCGAAGTATAGAGCGTGTGTGATAGAGAGGGAGAGCGAGTGGAGTTAGCCTAGTGCGTTTAAAAAGGTGACCAGGCGCGCGTAATGGGAACTTCAGCTCATCTTTGGCTCATCTTCACGTGCTGTGCAATGGGCTGTTTATATTTATAGATTTCCGGGAAGGTAGTATTTGTTTGGACAGAGACACAGACGCATGCACACATATATGATTGTCAATATTGTGGGTTTTTTTCTCGCTCTTTGTTGTTTTGTTAACTTGGCCTACCTAATGTTTTGGGCAGCTCGTGAGGCGGGCGCAGTAAGTAGCTAACAAAATCAGCTGTTACGCATGATGACGTCATAAAATGATTTGGATATTTCTCTAGAGTATATATTATTACATACACATTTTGTATATAACAATTTTCTTATAGCGAACTCAGATCAAAAGTCGTTAAATTCTTATCCATTGCACACCTTTTTCGGCTGCAGCTGTCTCTTTCGAACGCACGTTTTTATTTATGGGTGTGTGTGTGTGTGTGTGTGTGTCTATGGTCATTTGTCTTCTTTACATTTGCTTTGCATTTAATGAGCTGTTCTTGTTGTTGTTTTTGCTTTTGTTCTCTCTCACCTTCGCAGGCGTCTCGCTCATTGACGCCGAAATCGTAAACGCAACAGACGCCTCCGTCGCGTAGCTGTTGTTTTTGTTGCCTACGTTCTTCGCTGCTAATGTCAAGATGTTATCAACAGTTTGTTTTTAATGTATTTTGCAAATGTCAACGTCTCTCTCTACACACGCACACACACACACGCACACATGAATGCATCAAATTTACTGTAAATGAATTGCCCTTTAATCTGAGTTCAATTGAAAATCAACACAGATAATCAGCGTAAATTGCAATGATGGAAATGTTTATAGACACGAGCTAATTGTAAAAGCGTAGTAAGCACACACATACATACTAACTAATTTAAAAACAAGATCACGTTGCAAATGTCAGTCAACGAGCAAATAGCGATAGAGAGAGAGAGAGAGAGCGTAAAATAGCAAGAGAGCAAGAGAGAGCGCTGCGAACGCGCATCAATTACACATGTTGTACGCTGACATGTGCATAAAAACAAAATCCAATTAGTAAATTTTTACATGTCAAGACAACATAAAAGCAAAGGCAATTGCAACAAAACCCAAAGGGTTGCCACAAATAAACCAAAAGCAAAAACATTTGCGGGACCCGCATCACAGTAACAGCAGGCATCAAACCAAAAATGCGAGGGCGCGATTACAACAGTGCAAGAGCGACAGAGAGCGAGCGTGTTGTAAGAGAGCGAGTACAGCATAAAAATATGTGTGCAGGCGGCGAAATAAAAACCAACAACAGCAAAACGAGCATAAAATGTAAATGTATGTATGTGTGTGTGTGTTTGCGTTTGTGTTTATAGCTGTGTTGGTTGGTTTGGTAGGCAGCAGACAAAGTTGAAGAAAAGAAGACAGCGACAACGCCGGCGTCGTCGCGACATGAAGTTCGTGAAGCTCCAACAGCAGGCCAGGCAGCAAGGCAGTCAGGGCAGCGACGCTAGCAGCAAAGTTGGCTATCATTGAGGGCTGATGTTTGTTGTTTTTGTTGGTTGGTTGGTTGGCTCGTTTGCTTTGCTTGAATTTCAGTTTCTGCTGAGGTAAACAACATACAAACACAGAGCAGGCCGGCAGTTTCCAAGACCCGAGAGTAGACACCAGACCAAACAAGCAGATTGAACCGCTGACGACGACGACGTCGACGACGCCGCTGCCTGCAAGAAGGGTAACGCAATGTCAATAATCGTGCGTTGTTGCCGCATTTCATTGCTGTTGTTGTTGTTGTTGCTCTTTCATACATATGTTCGACTCTGGGCTTGTTTCATTTTGCGGTTTGCTTGCGACAAGTTGTATCTCTGCTTGCTTGCGCTTCCTTCCTCCTCTCACTCTCTCTTTCTATCGCTTGTAATATTCGTGTGCGTGCTTGTATTTTTTTTTTTATTATTATTTTATTTTTTTTTTTCGTTTTTTACAATTTTTGTTTTTTTGCTTGTCCCACTGCTGACTTTGGCCTCCGTTTCCTCTTTATTTACGCGCCGTGCCGATTCAGTTTAGCCTACATGCGTGTGTTTGTATTTTTTTTTCTTTATTTTCTTAATATTAACTGCAATTTTTCTTTGTTCAAAAGGCAGGGCATGTGGCTTATGTACCATATATTCCTTTTCCCATCCACCTCTTTATAATTTACACTTGATTTGTTTACTGCGCCTTGTGTGTTTATTTCTGTTTTAATTGCAAAAAATAACAGCACACGCACACAACGACACGGACATTTATGCGCATCCGCCACCGCCCCCCTTTCTGTGCACACACACAATTGCGTTTTGTCTTTGCGGCCTTTTTTTTTTTTTGTTTCATTGACGCAAATCGCGCGCAAAATTTTGTTGTTGTTGATTTCTATTGCTTCCTCCCTTTTCTGTCTCTCTTTCTCGCTGGCCCTTTATGGCGCGTATTTCCTGTGCTCTCTCATATTTTGACTTTTTGACTTTTGTATTTTGTGCTTATGTTTGTGTTTGCATATCATTAACATGAAAAATATAAAAAGCCGCAAATAACAACAAAAACAACAAAAAAGAGTTAACAGCCCACGCAGTACAGCTGCATTTTCAACTCTCTCTCATACACACACGCACACCACACAGACACACACACCCATAGAGCTTAATCCCACGCAATTGCATATTTTAATCAGTACACATTTTTAATACTCTACACCTTTTAAAATTTTTGGGCATAAATTTGTGCATTGTATACATATAGATGCATATTTGACCTATAAAAAAATTATTGAAAAAAATTGTTATTTTGTTTATAAATATAAACTATAATACATTTAAAAATGTAATTTAATTATAAAAAGGAATCGCTTCCGTCGAGGCCTACAGCTCAGAGAAATATAATAAAATAAATAAAAAATATATAAAATGAATAAAAAATATATAAAATGAATAAAAAATATATAAAATGAATAAAAATATATAAAATATATAATAAATTAGAAAAAATTAAAATATATAAATTTTAAATGAACATTACAAAAAATAAATAAATCAGCCTGAATAGCCGATTTTTTTAAACTATCCCATTACGTAACTTTAAGTACTATCAAGAAAATAATTTGACTTTGTAAATTCCTTTATGCCCTATACAGAACAATTTTATATATAAAATTTCAAATACTTCCTTTCCCAAATTGTTATATATCGATTTAACAACCAAAAATTATTTAGATATATTTGATTGCTTTTTAACACATCAATTTTAGAACTGTTTTTTATCTACACTTTAAATTTTATACCAAACGTATTATAAGTTATTCCATAAAAAAATATTTAAATTTAATTTATAGTAAAAAGCAGTTCTATTGCCCTTTAAAGTACACTGCTTGCTTTTACTGTAGTTGAACTGCTTTAAAATGCAAGTGATGCACTGCTTGTTTGATGATTACAGTTCGGATTTACAGGGTGTCTCGCTCAGAGCATGCTTACTTTTTTCTCACTTTGTTTTTTTTTTTTTTGATATTTTTGATGGTTTTTCAATAAACTTTACACGCTCATTTGAAGTTTTCTCAGTTTCTCTGATTTTCGTTTTCATTTTTTTCTTTCTTTTATTTTTATTTCCATTTTTAATTTGTTTTTTTATTTGTTGTTGTTGTTTGCTGCACATTTTACGGCTTTTTACTCTTTTGTGAGTGTGTATACACTGTATATTTTTAATACCTACGCGAACGCCCACGCAAATTCTTCAATACACACACACACATTCCCTTCCCACCCTCCCCACATGCAATTTGTTTACACATTAAAATTTATACAATATTGTTTAAAAAAAAAAAAAGAAAATTTCCATTTTTGAAATTTCTTACTTGAGGTTTTTTTTTGGTATAGAGAGAAAAATGCCTGTGGTTTTTCATCAGTCTTTTTTTGGAAACATATTAAACAAGAAAATTTATTTGCTAATTTTTAATGTACTGTACAAAATGTTTGTGCATTAAAAATTATTATCAAGTAATATTTTTAGGAATTTTTTGGTTGAATAATTGGACTTGGTGTTAAACAAATAAACAAGTTTATAAATAATTTCATTAGATTTCAAATTCCTGCGGAATTAAGTAAAACAAAAAATTCCCTTTTGTTTCTAAAAAGAGACTTGTTTAATTAAGTATCAATCATTAAAGACAAAAAAAATATATAATTGAATATATATAATAATTAAAAAAAAATTGTAATCACAATCTTAAGGTCATATGGTCATGTGAGTGTTTCACAATTGCGATTTAAGAAATCAGCAAAATATAATGTGCTTTATTAAAATACAAGTACTACATATATATATATATATATTCATATATATAAATTCGTACTTAAAATGATTAATTAGCTGTTTGTTTCAAGTAAATGAGATCATTTCTGTTTTCAATAATCTGCTGTCATTTGCTGATAGAATTCTGTATAAAAGTTTATAGTATGGATGCACTTAAAGAAATTCTTGGAATGTTATTAAATAATGTAGAATTATATAGAATTTTAGTATTAAAAAACAGATTTGTTGTATAATAGAAAATGGGATTTACACTTCAATTGAAGCGACTAAAAGTAAAGGATTTTTTTTAAAATATTATTAGGCAACATTTACTTTGAAATAAAAATTTTAGGAAAATGATTTATTTATTTAAATTGCATTAAAATTGAAGAGTAATATAAAAAAATTAAAATTCGACTTTTCCTTAACAAAAAAAGATGCTATTAAATTGTAAAAAAATATTTTAACAGATAAGAATATTTATTCAACAATTATTAAGGAATAAACTTAGAAATATGCCTAAAAAATATGCCTAAGTTTAATTAGATTATTTATTCAAAAAATATTTAAGAATAGACTTAGAATTTTGCATCGAAATATGCCCTTACAACAAATTAGATTATTTAATCAAAAATTATTTAAAAATAAACTTAGAATTTTGCATCAAAATATGCATAAATTTATTTTTAAATAATTTTTAAATAAATAATTTAATTTGTAATATTTTATGATAATTTAAAGCATCTTTTTATTAAATTTGGAAAAAGCTTAACCTTTTTTTAATAATATTTAAATATGTTTGGAGTTATCTACAGATATCCAAAACTACTTTTTTAAATTATAATTATGTTTCATGCACTAGAAAAATTTTTCAAAACTTAATTTTTCGATATTATTCACCGATTTTTTACGTGTTTTGAATCTCAGATATTCGGGATACAACATGCGCTTCCAAAGTGTTATTTATTAAATATAGAAAATCTTTAGTATAAATAAAACAATTTCGATTGAATTTTATATTATTTGCTGCACAATTCATTTGTTCAAATGCTTTAAAACATTTCTAAAGCTTCAAAATATTCTTATTCTATTTAAAATCCATTTACTTGAAGGTGTTTATGTGCTCTGAAAATATGTGAAACTATTGAAAACTGTTTTTGCATCACCTGAGAGATCTGTGAGATGAGATGCTGCTGCTGCAATTGCTTGTTTGCTATTTCCGATTCACAGCCAACTTCCGATTATACACACACATTTGCACACACATTCCCACACACACACATTCCAATTGGAATTGCAATTTTTGCTGTTTCAATATCGCGCGCTGCTGAAAACGCCCACAAAACGCGTATAGGTCGAATGAGCTCTACACCTTGCCACTCCATGTGGAACATTCAAGCTATGTGGCAAGGTAGAATATAGTAGAGAGGTGGGTGAGGGAGGTAGAGCGAGCTAGTGGCATGTGGCATACTCTATACTTTAGCCGGGTGCTGTTGCTGCTGCTGCTGGCCCCGAATGTGTTTGCATATGGCCGAGAAATGTTCTTGTCATTCCTGTAGTTTGGCAGCATTGTTTGCCAGCCTGACGATGATGATGATGTGTCCAGCAGATTAAGGAACTTTGTGCTCATCATTGTCATCATTATCATCATCATTATCATCATCATTATCATATGCTTGCTGCTCTTTTAGAGCAACGCATCGGGAAACCAAATACTCATTATGATCCAACAAAAAGAGGCAAAAAAAAAACGTTTTACTCAAAGGTTGCTTGACTTGAAATTACCTTGTTTTTAAAAAGAAAAATATCACTTTTAATAAATTTTCTAATTAATTAAAATAGTTTTGATTTTGTTAATAAAGTTATAATTTAAAAAAAAAAAATGCAAAACAAATTTGATATAAAATTTGTTGTGAGAATTTACATCTCAAATTTGCTGAATTTATCTCTTTTCATTTTTAATAATTCTAATAATTTCTGCAGCATATTGAACTCCATTTACTAGCAATTTGTTTACAGGGTATCTTAAAACACACACAAAAAAAAACAATTACCATGCCATGCGAAGCTTTTGGGCCGTTTTTTTTTTTTTGGAGAGCTGGGAAAGCGCATACAACAAAGTCTGCAACAGATTGCAGGCCAAAAGTTTGGCTTTTGTTGCAAGTGTGTTGCTGCCTGCTGCTGCCTGCTGCTGCTGCTCCGGTGGCCTTCGTTGCATGCAACATGACAGCAGCTGCCCTGAAGCTGTTGCTACTTTTTTTTTTTTGGGTTTATCCAGGTTATTGACATTACGCAGTTGTCTCGAACTTGAACTCGACTCAAATTACATAAAAGGAAAGGTTGCACATAAAGGAAAATCGAAAAAAAAATCAAATTTAAGAAAGCTTTAAATGATTCTAGAAATCAAAATGAAATGATTTTAAATTTCTACAAATAATAGAAATTTTAATAAACATATTTATTGTTTGATTATTTTTAATAAATTTATGGGAAATTTTAGGTTTTCAATAAAGTGAAGAGTTAGCGCTGAAATTTATGAATTCTAACAGATATATTTTAATAATAAGAAAAGTTTATTCAAACAAAATATGAAAATTGTTTTTAAAATTTAAATTTTTGTAAGAATTAAATTTCTATTATTGTTTAACTTTATTTATTGGCAACATTTGCTTTAAATGTCTAAAGAAAAAACATAAATCAAATTTTAATTGGGCTTATACCACATATAAATTAAACTTGAAAATACAATGCTAAGAATTCTTTTATATATTGCTTGCACATTTTTATAAGTTCTATATTTTATAAATCTTCAAATGCAATATTAAACATAAAGAATTTCTTTTTAAATGCAAACACAAACATGAAAAGAATTCCTTACTTTATTAAACAAAAATCAAAACAAAAAAAAAAAGGTTATTAAAATTTTCAAAAAATTTCCAAAAAATCCTATTTAATTTCACAGAATTATATCAAAAAATATAAACTTTATTATCATTTCACAGAAATGACTTAAATATATATAGCTTTATGTGCAATTAAAATTTATTGTATTATTTATATATAATCTTTGATCTCGCTTTTGTTTTTAAACGCACGTGCTAAATATTTCAAATGTCGCATATTTCAAAACTTTTCTATAGTATGTGTCATAATATATTTTTCCACATTGTTGTTGCTTTAGTCATACCCCTCTCTCTCTCTCTCTCTTTATATATATATTATATATATATTTCTCTCTGCCATCATCATCCATTTTTGTGCAAATCCGTTGAAATTTATGCATAATTCGTTTTTTTTTTTTCAATTTTGTAGCTTCTGCGTTTTTGTTATTGTTGTTTAACGCCAGCGACATTGAGGCTTTAATTGTTAACAAATAAAAAAAAAAAAAAATAATAAAAGTATTAAAAAATACATAAATAAATAAAAACGCAACATTTTTGCCATTTATGTAAATATTTGCATAAAATTATGCTTATAAATCCATATATCACATTTAATAATTGGTGTGTAATCATTTTTTTTTTATTAAAATACTCTTTGAATATAGGGTGTTATAATAATGTCAGTAAATTTGTTAATTAAATACTATTAAATACTATTAATACTATTAAAAGGTCTATGAAATATATAAGGTTTAGATATATATAGACATTCTTTTATATATATATTCTTGAATATAAAATCTTGTTTTAAATTTTTTTTTTAAATTTTTGGAAGTAGTTTAAATTAATTCAATTAAATATTAGCTGTTACTTTTTACTTTAAATAAAATCTTATAAAAATAAAATTCCACATATTTTATTGAAAATTTTGTAAATATATTAAAGAATTAAAAAAAATATATTTTATAGGAGAAATCAAAAAAATAAAAAATTTTCTTTTTATATAAAAAAAACCCTTCTATTTATAAGCTGATTTTTTTAAATTTAAATAAAATCTCATAAAAATAAAATTCCACTGAAATTGTTGAAAATTCGGTGAATATATTAAAAAAATTGAAAAAATTTATATTTTATAGGAAAAATCGAAAAAATAAAAAGCTTTATTTTTATATAAAAAACCCTTCTATTTTTATACATGATCTCCACATAACTTAGCAATTGCAATTTCTATTATATTACATATGCTAATTAAAATTGTATTACTAGTTATATCTTATAGCTGCCATATATTCGATTATTTTGGGAATTTAATTTATATATAAAAAATTGCATTAAAATAATTTTTTAAACAATCTTTCGAAAGGGTATAAAATGTTCGACTGCTGAACATAGATTTTATTTTTTGTGTATTTTTTTAATATTTATATTTCTTATTTTTTCTATACCGCTCGTTCAACTCCGTCTCCCCCCTTCAGCTTTCAATATGTCACGTATTTAGCTTTGGGCTGTCTTAAACGGTTTTATATTTCCGTCTGCGCTGACTCAGAGAATTGAGAGCCAAGAGCTGAGAGAGAGACGAGAGTTAAGATTGATATTATAGTAGAATATAATATGCTCTTGACTTTATTACACATGCAGATATTTGAGATTCATCAATAAGCAAACAGCGGAAATATGACTCAAGCTCAATGGGACTTTTCAGTGCCTTTAAGCGTTTTGTTTTTGTTTGACAACTGACTTATCAGGGGGGAACTGTGCTTCAACATTTGCGGGGAGGGGGGGAAATTTAAAGCACTTCAAATTTGTTGAATGTTGTAAAATTGTGTTGCACATAAAATTTTTGGATACTCGTAAAAGTAACGCATCATCGTAAACAATGCACCAAAAAAAATATCATTAATTGGCAATCTTCAAAATGTCATTAAATTCTATGGCTTTTTATTTCTTAAAGATAGATACCAAATTTTATGTTGACGAAAATGTATTCATCATAAAAAGTTGCTTAAGGTTTTTAGAATATTTAAATTTGTATAAAAATTTAACAACTTGCCATTTTCAAATCAAATCATAGCTGTAATTTAATTAAATTGGTTTACAAAGACTTTGTCAAGTAATTTAATCCGTTGAATACTTTTTTTTTTCAAAAGTATATTTGAATTTTTGCTATGAGAGCGCATTATAAATACTACAATTTACGTAAATGCAATTTATTTCAAGTTCACAAATCAAGACAGATTTTATTATGATATATCAAAAAGCTGACGTTATCGCAGGGGTATTCAGTGTAATGCTCAAAAAAACTTACATGCCATTTTTATTAATTCATTTTTTATAAGATTGTTGAAATTTTAAAGTCACTTTTAGCCTATTTCTAAGGTCTTCCTTATCCATTGAGGCTTATTCTTAAATTAGAACTGTGTTTTTTCTCAGATTAGTCATAAAGTTTTCAGTGAATCACAGCTTTGATATGATTTAATTTGATCTTTTGTTCAACAATTTAATTATACATTTAATTAAAGTTCACTTGAATCATTCAAAAATATATCTTTATCAATGTTTTCCGAATCATTCAAAATATATATATCTTTATCAATGTTTTCCGAAGCGTCCGTATAAAATTTGCATTTTTTTTAAAAGTCGTTTTTAGTATAAAAAACCTTTAATTTATTAAGACATCATTTTGTTGATGATCATTTAATAAAAAATTTGATTTTAATGAATTAATATAAATATATAAATATATATAAATTTCTTAGGCTTAATTTTTTTTTAATATATATTTTGTTAGGACTATTTAATTTATATTAGTTTAATTTATATTAGTTTAATTTATATTAGTTTAATTTATATTAATTTAATTTATATGTATAAAATATACATTTTTGTTTGGCTTAAGAAGAAATATTTACGATAATATTTTTTAGGCAGTATTTAATTTTATGTATATTTAAAAACACATTATTGAATTTTGTTGATTAATATTTTATTTCATTTCAAACTTTTAACTTTAATGTAATTTGTTTTAGGTTTCTAGTTAGGGTTTTCAACTCTTTTTTAGGTTAGTTTGTCATACTGTGCAATTGGAATGTTGTTTTTTTTTATTAAATCACTTCCGCTGCTTGAGCAGTTTGATTTTGTTTCTTTTTTTCTCTTTTTTTTAAACAAATAGAAGGGTTTAATACTACAAATTCTGTGTGGTACATAAGTAATAATTTTAAACTGAAATTTGTATACCCTTGCAAAAGCGTATTATAATTTTGTCTCGAAATGTGTATCGCATAGAAGGAGACATCTCCGACCCCATAAAGTATATATATTCTTGGTCAGGACGAAGAGCTGAGTCGATATAAACATGTCCGTCTGTTTCTATGCAAAGTTTTTGGCTTTATCTTTAAGTTATCTTTATGAAACTTGGCGCAGATGAAGCTTGATAATGTATGTAGTTTGTGTGTCAAAATCAGCCCGATCAGACTACTGTATCACTTAGCTATGGAGGAAAAATCAAAGACACTTAATTTTCATGAGAAGTGTTTGTATGAATAACTTCTTTGATTTTCAATATATCAAAAGTAAACTTTGCATATCGATGCATATTTACGATTTTTACAATCTGACCAATTTTAAACAAAATCGGATCACTATATCTTATAGCTTCTATATGAACAATTCGTTTGAAAAATTTTGTTTTTAAGATATCAAAACCAAAGTTGGCATTCCAAATTTTCTTAGGAGACCATTGCAAGGGTATATAGCTTCGGCGTGCCGAAGTTAACCGTTTCTTTTTTGTTTTTTATTGTGATTTTGCTAGTGCACTACCCTGGCGACACTTTCCCCTCCTAAATCCTTGACCACATCATGCCTTAAAGCAAATTTACATTTTAATTTATGCCTGAAATGAGCATGAGAATTCGGCTTCAATGTTGTGTGTTGTGTGTGTGTTTAGAGACCTCTCTCAATGCTTTGGCATTTGCTGTTTTATTATTTACACACAGAAACTACATGGCAGCCACAACGCCCATCGAAACGCCGTTAGCGCCATGGGGGGGTTAGAGGTTTGCCCCCCTTTTGCTAAATTCTACAAAAATTTCCCATCCTTGATATGGATGCTGACGCCCCCTTGCCCCCTGCTATGCGCATCATATGCAAATACTCGTAATATTTTTCAAATGTTGTTTGCTTTTTGCCCGACATACACACACACACACACACACACACATACACACGCACACCCTAAACACACACACAAGCGTCTGCCTGCCTTTTCACATTTTTCAATTTTCCACGTTTCGCTTTGTTGTCGTCGTATCATCATACTACACACACACACAACACACACACAACACACGCACAACCATACACATACACACACATTTTTGTATTGAGGCATTTGTGTGTGTGTGTCTGTGTGTGTGTTGCTTACATTTTCATTATATTTTTTCATGTGATTTTTTTTTTTTATATTTATTTATTTTTTTTCTTCTTAACAATTCTCACTTGGCTCTTCAGGCTCTGGGCCGCCGCCTGCCAGCGCAAAAAGGAAGTTGTTTTCTACAACCGACCCCCCCACCGGCCTGAGCTTCCCCCTTATACATCCACCAACTGTTTGCATTCTAAATTACCCATGGGCCAATGGACTGTATTGCCCCCTTCTCAGTCTTTCTTTCTGTTTCTCTGTAGAGGGCGAGCTCTTGGCTTCTTGGTTTCCGTTGTTGGGGCCTTTGCCGGGGCTTTTTTTTTCTTATTCAATTTTTTTATATTTTTTTTTTGCATATGTTTTGTATGGCAATTGGCAACGCAAAAAATGTTGACATTTTTATGCCGCAACTAATTAGATTTGATAAAGATTTCAAGTCTCTATAAAACGAAACAAAAAAAATAACACATGTTGATTCGCAATGCTTCAATAAAAAACAAAAAAAAAAAAAAAAACAGAAAAAAACAAGAAAATACAATTGAAAACAAAAGAAAACTATTTCAATTGAAATTTCATTTGGTTTCGCTTTACAATATCATTATATAACTGAAAATAATTGTCATTTATAATTGAGAGATTAAAACAATAATTGAGAGATTAGAATATAACGGGGAAAGTAAAATTTATGGAATGAAACATTTTTTAAAAATACCAAATTATTTGGCTTGAAAGAACATTCAGATTAAATCATATTTGAACAACAAAGTTTTTCTTAATTTTAGTTTGTATTAGTTATTATTTGGGCAAAGTCTGGCAAATTTAGAATATTACAAAAAATAGGGCAATTAATTAAATTAAATAATATATATAATAAAATCAGAAATATAATAAAATCAGAAAAATAATAAAATTAGAAATATAATAAAATCAGAAATATAATAAAATCGGAAATAAAATGAAATCAGAAATATGAAAAAAAAAACAAAATAAAAAGAAAGTTATAAATATAAAATATAAAAAAATTAAAATTACATAAATAAATAAATATTATACATCCATAAATTGCAAAATTATGTTTAATAACAAAATCATTTTTGTCTGTTATTTTTGACCTGATTTCTATTTTATTGTATTGCAGGATAAGATCTAATTAAATAAGTTAAAAACAAGTCTTTATATTATTATCATATTATTACAAATAAAAAGAATTCGAGCAGAATATTGTAACCATGAATTCCACAAAATATGATAAAAGAATTTTCTTTATTCATTTACAAATCGAATTTTTAATTACTTTAATGTTTATATATTGCTTAAAATCTTGAATATTAATTCTTTTATTTACCTTCATGTTTATTTATAAAAGTTTTTACTGCGAAACACAATTAAAAACTAGATTTTTCTATACCTATATTAATGTCTGAAAATTGTCTTATTTTTTTAATATTTTTTTTTATTATTTTTTTTTTATTTTTTATTTTTTTTTATTTTCTTTAAATTTTAGGCAATGCTGTCAAATTTTTAATGAATTTTTCAATTCAATTCAATTGTTTATCTATTTTATTTTTAAATTTCAGAACAAACACAGCTTCTTCTGCTCTAGCTTTCTTCCAAACTCTCGTAACCCAATTTGAGGTCAAATGATAAACGAAATTTGAAAATACAATTTTGTCTCAATCTACAAAATTAATGACAGATGCGTTGCATTTGTTGTTACAGCTGTGAAATTAAATGATACAATTTAAATCACCCTAAATGTATCTCTAACTATTGCCATCAATCTGTATCTGTATCTTTATCTCTGATGTCCATAGGCTTGTGGCCCTGTTGAATCAATTGTAAATTTCTATGCACTTAAATATCTCATATACTGAATATTCTAAGCTAAAAGAATAAACTTAAATCCACATTTGATACCCCAACTAATTACATATTTAAATACATGCAAAAGCGGGGGGCGAGGGGAATAGACAACAGTGGGGCATGGGCGATGTAGTATGCCACAGAATGGAGAGTACAAGGTTTTTTTTCCAGTCAAAGTGCATAACAAATGTAAAACCGAGTTTGTCGAGTCTTTTGCTCTCTGTATGAGAATGCGTGTGTGAGTATATGTATATGTTTGCATACTTTGCGGCCTGTCCAGCCAGTATCCAAAACTTGGCAACCCTATAAAACACCCTCTCTACACTCCCCTTCTATCCACTGTGTATTACCCACAGAGGCTGATGAAAAATTTACATAAATTACTGCAGACTGGACGAGGAACAGGAACAGGGCCAAAACAACATGCGAGAGCCATAAGCCGAGGCCAAATAATAAAAAAAAAACAACTAGTTGCTATTAAAAGTTACCGATTTAAATTATACTCTGTATCCAATATACACATATAAATATGGAAGAAATATTTTTGACATGATCTGTTCTTAGGATTTTCAGCAATATTTCGTTTATTAAAGTTAATAATTGTAGCTAAAAATGTGTAGGAAAAGAATTAAGTAATTTTTTTTATATTGATGAAGCTTTTTTTATTCCGTAATTTTCTTAATTTAGCTATAAAATTGTGGTAGATATTCGGAATGTAAAAACATCAAGGGAAAACGTCAATATATTGACATTCTTTAAAGAATCTCCCGATGTATTATTTGATATTAGTTCGAATAAAGTATATATATATATATATTTATATTTCATAGCAGTATTTAATGAAAATATATATCAAGTATGGGAATAAATCTAAGGAGCTTTTTAAAACCCTTATGGGAATTTAATCCTGTTTCATATTTAATTTTCAAGATACATCTATGCATTGTATATTTTTCTCAAATTAATAAGGAAAACTTTAGTTTTTTTGTCGTTCTTATATATTAATCATTTTTATATTATATCCTATTTTATTATATTCCATTTTATTATATTTTATTTTATTGTATTTTATTTTATTGTATTTTATTTTATTTAATTGTATTTTATTTTATTTAATTGTATTTTATTTTATTGTATTTTATTTTATTGTTTTTGTGACATAATTTTGGGGTGTGGGAAGTTCCAGAGGATATGCCTTCCAAATTTAATAGCTCTTGCTCAAACCAATATACTCTTTTTTATCCTTTAACTAGAGAGTATTAAAGAACTAAATAAAAGAGAGAAGCATGCAGGGAGAAGCAAATAGAGAGTGAGAGAGAGGGAGAGATGGAGAGAAAGTGAGGAGACGACGTTGACGATGACGACAACGACAACGAAATTAGCATAAATGTGTTGGAGTTTCATTTTGGCACAGTATATATAATAAGCATTATGCATTTGCGTGTTTGCTGTTGTTGTTCTTAAAGTTGTAGTTGTAGTTGTTGTTGTTGTTCTTGTTGTAGTTGTTGTTTTGTTGTTTGGGTATAGTTTTGAGCAGTGCTCCCTAAGCGTGCGACATGAAATGTTTTCAAACACAGCTGAAGGCCAAGTAATAATAAAAAAAAATAAAAAAAACCCAAATTTATATATATATATATATAGTACATATACTCTATATATAAGCAAAAAAAAAAAAGGAAATATTTTGTGTTGAAGCGTAATTTTTATACGCTTGTAGTTCCTTTGAGGCATGGGAACAAAAAAAAAAAAAAACAACGAGTCTTTTGAGAATTATTTAATGTAATATGTATTAGGCTTCAAATATGATGTAACATGAAGATTAAAAAAAAGGTGTATTCAATCAATATTTAAATTTAAAAGGTTTACTAAGTATATAGAAATTAACAGCGAAATTAAACTGATTACTTTTTTATATGGGAAAATTTATGTAAAAGATTGTATAGGAACTTTTTTGTACACACTTTTTTGAAATTCACTTCTAAATATCCCAAAATGCAATACTTGTTTTTTTTTAAATATAATTTTTTGCCTAAAAATCGCAAAACTGGGAATCGCACATTTATTTCATTATTTTTTGAGAGTGTATTATTTTATTATTTATTTTATTTTTTATTTTATTATTTATTTTTTTTATTATTTATTTATTTTATTATTTATTTATTTTATGATTTTATGTAAACTTGCCAATTATTTTTATAAATATATATATTTGTAATTATTTATAGACCCAAAAAAAGAAAAAGCAATCAACTTTTGATCTATTACACCCAAATAAAAAATAAATCTTTTGATCTATTATAATTACCCTCAAAAACCCTCAATGTGACCCTACCTACTGTTTTGATAAAGATTTTGGCACTTAAAAATTCTTCAACGGCTTTGAATTTGACACATTTGTGATGAATTGCATTTTCAATTATTGAAATCGTTTCAAATTTTGAGGTTTTTGATTTAAGAGGCTTTAGATTACATGCAGTATATATTTACTGTTTGTTTTTTGTTTGTGTGGCGTCTACATATAAATGCGAATTCCTTCAAGTAGCAATCAAACCCAAGCCCAATCCCAACCCCCAATCGACATTCTGATGGCTTCCATGTCACGCCGTTTAGCTTCGAGTCCGAGTTTAATGACCAGAGACCTCAAGTTTCGTATATTCGTGTTTTCGACATGGGCAAACTGGCAATTTACAAAAAGCTCAATGAAGGGGCGTCCGTTGCAAGTATGTTTAGATATCTGTCTATATCTATCTCTCTTTTTCTGTGTGTGTGTGTGTGTGTGTGTGTGTGTGCATTTTTAATCATGTACTTGCCTAGTTACGTAGAGTCCAATGGTCTTATAGGCCAGGCCCATTTGGGAATAGCGCTATGTGCCACGTACTTAGTTGCTAATTCTTTATGTGCACACAAGCATTTTTATGGCTCTTCTGCAAAAGCGGAGCATTACGACTTTTTTATGCATTCAGCAATATATACATTAATAAAAATTTTTCAATAAAACAAAAATTTACTGACTTTTTGCTTAATATTTAGTATTAAACTCGACAGCTGACAAAACTGAATGCTGTGTCAATAAATTTCTTAAGATGAATTTCGATGGCATTTGAAATTAATCGCATTTGAATATTTAATTTAATTTAAAAAAAAAACTTTATTTATATATTAAAGAAAATACATAATTATAGTTTTTTTTTTATTATTTATTATACTAAAGAAAATACATAAATAAAGCTTTGATATTAAGCACTATAGAAAGAATATCTACAAATTCAGATTACTAATGAAATTTAATTTAAAAAAAAAAACAATTAATGCTGCTTTGAAATATTGAATGTAATGCGAAATTTCTGTCAGAAAGTATTTTTTAAAAATAATTTCAATGTTCAATGTTTCAGAATTTCATATAAAATAGAATAAAATAAAATAATAAAAAAATAGCTTTTAAAATAAAATTAAAATTAATCAAGAGATTTTTGAATGTCGGAAAAAAGAAAATTTACTTATTTACAGGATTATACAAGCTAAAAATATACTGAGTGTGAGATTATCGACGATTAGGATAAATAATTCCTAAATAAGTTTTGGAAAAAGTTAAGGATTATTTCATAAACCAAATTTGATAAATTTTTATATTTTTAGGGAATAATCACAAAAGAAATAGAGGAATTTCAATAGATAGGGAGAGTATATATGTATAGGCTTTGCATTTTGACAGTAAATTCTTTAAGAATGCCACACAAAGAAGAATTGAGAGAATACGAGCTAATTAAGAAGATAAAAGCAAAAGTTGGTTTGTTGATAATATATAAAAATATCAGCATTTCGATATTTTTTTTATAAAAAACAATATATTTATACTGTGAGGTTTTTTTGTGGCTTTTTTTTTGGGGGTTTTTTTTTTGGGGATTTTTTTTAGGGTTTTTTTTGGGCCTTTCTTTTGAAATTTTTTTTTTTTTTTTTTTTAAATGATCAAATTTATCAAATATTTCGATATTTTCAACGAGAAAATATCGTAGATACGTTATTTTGAAAATATATTTGACATTCCTAACTAAAAGTCAAAAGAACCGCAACAATTATATATATAATTTTTAAATAAACCCATATAGAGTATAAAAACTTCGTTATTGAGTTAAATTTTTTAATATAAAGCTTGCTTTTAATGTGCAGAGTGCGCTACCAAAGCGTTGCTTTGAAAGTCCATTGTCATGCAAGGCACATAAGGAATTGCCATATAAGAATTGTACTATATATAAGTATGTATGTGGGAGTATGTATATACATATATATATTGAAACGGAAGTGCAGGTACAGTAAAGGCTCGTAAAAATGTGCAAATTTGTCACTTGTGGAATTCAATGTCAACGATTGTGTGCCATTGTTGTAGGCAGAGGTAAATCGATTGTGTTTTTCAATTAAAAGTACTTGGAATAAATGTTGGAATATTGTAAAGGTTGTAACTGTGTGTGTGGTGTATATAAGATAGACAGTTATAGACATTTAGTATGTTCATATTTTGTTGAGGTTGATTGTTACTTTTTGTTTTTTTTTAATGTACACAGAGTATATTTCACATTTAGCACGTTCTGTGCCACTTTTGGCTGTTGCTTTTGGTCGAGTTATTTACTCATATTATTGTTTTTGTTGTTGTTTCTATGCAAAATTCCAATTTCACAAATGTCACTGCATAGTTTTAGGCGTTTGGTAAGGGCGTTGGCTTTAGACGACATACCAACTACATACGGGGCATTTATTGTGCCACATCACTCCCATCCGTTGGGTAAACAAACATGAAAGTAAATTCAAATACGAGTTTATATAACATACTACAGTATACTATATATATGTCTTGTGTAAATATGTATACGGAATACGTGTTTAATATCATGTTTGTTTGTCTTTTCTCTCCATTTTCATAAATTGCGCCGCATAAACTCTGTTTGAACCTTAAGGCCCAATATGATATAACAGTCATATTCAGCTATTATATTTAATATTTGTTCCCATATATCGTTGACATTTTTGATAATATTGTTAATTTTTATGTTTTTAGGTTGCAAAGTTATTAATTTAATTAAAATGAATATGTTAAAATATATCGATTTTTTTCATAAGTATCGACTATCGACAATCGACTACCTAATACTATAAAATATTGGGCATATGATATATAAAACAATTCTCAAGGCTACCATTGCAAAGTTCACATTCTACTGAAAGTTTTAAATGTAAGAAAAGCAATTTCTTTAATAATATAAATGGGATTTGATACTCC
Organism: Hirtodrosophila alboralis; assembly: GCA_035043045.1. Lineage (NCBI taxonomy): Eukaryota > Metazoa > Arthropoda > Insecta > Diptera > Drosophilidae > Hirtodrosophila > Hirtodrosophila alboralis. The sequence goes on along the minus strand of JAWNNH010000195.1, from coordinate 1,214,875 downwards.
GAGATTTTAAACTATTATAACTTCTGTCAAAATTGAATTTATATTCGACAAGAAATACATTTTTTCATATGTTTTATTTATTGAATTTTTTGAGAATTTAATGAATTATTTTTATTTTTTATTTTTATTATTTATTTATTTTTTGAGAACTTATTAATTTTTTTTTATTTATTAATTTTTTTTTATTTATTAATTTTTTGTATTTATTAATTTTTTTATTTATTAATTTTTTTTTATTTATTTATTTTTTTTATTTTTATTTATTTTACTTATTTTTTGAGAACTTATTAATTTTTTTTTTTTAATTGAGATCTTACTAAATTATTTTTATTTATTTATTTTTTGAGAAATTATTTTTTATTTACTTATTCATTTTTTTTTTTATTTAGGGTTGGCCTTATTCTATAAAAAATCACAAAAATATTGAAATATTGTTTTAAAATTTAGATGCCAAATTAATATAGAGTATTGAATATAATCAAAAATGCGTTTGACATGAAAATCGGTTGGGTTTTTTCCAAGTTATGATAGTTTGAAGTTTAAGAGTATTATTTTTTTTTATGGAAATAAAAAGTTTATGATCTTTATTAATCCTTTTTTTTGTAACCCATTAAACTAAAGTTTAGATGTTTTTTTATATAGCTTTATTAATTCGATATACATATTTTTTTCATTTTTCATTTTTTAATTTTATTTTATTTTTATTTTCTTTAACTTTAGCTCCTATTGTTTATTCTCAAAGCTTTGATCTATTAACGTTTGAGCACACTTGTTCTTCTACTGAAATATTCAAGCGTTGTGTCCTTATTCTCCCTCACTTTATCTTTTCTCTCTTCATATGCCATTTCACATTCCATTCTATATGAACCGTTAAGCCTTTTTTCTTTGTGTGTAGAGTAATAACATATATAGTATGCTAAAACAAATATATATGGAAAAATTCCTTTAGCTCCTGTTTCTGTTCCTGTTCCCGTTCAAGCTGTTGGCTCTCACAGCTTTGAGACATTTTGCCTTTGACTTTGGACACATTGTGCTTTTGAGCGGAACTTCAAAGCTTCGCTAAAAGTCCTGCTGGCTTTTGGGTGCATGATAAAAAAAAGTGAACATTGAGAACTTTTGACTGCACACACAATGGCACAGAGACTCAAAAATTTAATAGTCAAAATGAAAATTTTTGACTTGATGCCCACATCCTGGCCAAGGCTCTCCAAAGAGCGAAAGAGAGAGCGAAAGAGGGAAAGAGTGGATGAGTGAAACAAAAGCCTGTTCAGCAGTTAATTCCCGTTGCTTATCAGCAGTTGGCAAACTTTTGCATTGACTGACATACTCACACACATACACAAACACACACACACACACATTGACAATCAGAAAATGTGAATACAATGAATATCCCACAAACATCTGGACAACTGACTGTGAATATCTAGCGGATGCGGATGTGAATGCGAATGCGAATGCTTTTGCTTGCCAGCCTCTGGTCTTTGGTATCTGCTTATACCCTGTACGCATTAATAATGCATGAAAAGGGGTATACGTTTATGTTGCTCAAGTATGTAACAGGCTAAAGATTTTGGTTTTGGCTACTATAAAGGGAACTTATTATTTTTAATGGAAATTCTAAAAGGTTTTGATTGAAAATTAAAATAAAAACCATTTAAATATATTGGCTTAAAAAGTCTTACGGTTGAGCTACAAAAATTGTAAATTACTATATAAAATCTAAGTGAGCGATATTTCAATTAATTCGGATAAAAATTATCTGAAAATGGAAATATTTTTGATCTTTAAGAGCTGGTTAAATCAACGCTTCAATTTTAGAGACTTAATTAGCTTTGGGAACAACAAAAATTGTTTACCAAACGTATATTAAGTCAAATCGCTAATTTAAAATATTATTTTTATTTAAAAACTATTTACAGTCACAATTTTAAGCGAATAAACTTGATTTTTTACACACAAAATTATTGTCCCAGTGCTGAACTATCGTGAATATTTCATGATGTTTGAATAACAAATAACAAAGTTATTAAACAATTCATTAAACAATTTATTAAGCGATTAATTTTTCTTTTTTTTTTTGAGTTAAGGCAAGAACTGAATAATGCTATTTTATCGTTGTAAAAATTGAATTAATAAATGCTAAAAATACTCATTATTTTCATAGTTTGGCACAGAGAAAGGGTTTTTTTTTGTGAAAACTTGGATTCAAACAATTTTCTGAATTTATTGAAAATTAAAATAAAAAATAAACAAATTTTTTTTTTTATTAAAACTTGTATTCAAACAATTTTCTAGTTATTAAAAATTAACAAATAAATAACTAAATTATTCAATAAACTATGTTGAGTGTTAAGCGAGTTAGAAAACTGTGAATAATTAGTTAAAATAGGTATTAAAGAAAAGCTATGTTTTATACAGTATAAATGCGATTTTCTCTATAGGATATCTACCAGTCGTGCATACACCATTGGGTCATTTTTATTTGTTGGTTTGGTTAAGTCTGGCCTGCTGCTGACATCATTGTCTTGCAATGCGCTGCGCTCATTTTGAGGCGACTGCATAGCTGATAGAGACAGAGAGGGGCAGAAGGGGCACGCCAAATGTCGCCCACTTTTCATCGCCTGGCGATACGTGTGCATGTGTTTGTTTCCTTTGCACCCCTTTCACCGCCCCCACTGTACCCTTTCAACTTCATGTGCTGTGCCTGCCTCAATGTTCCCATTTTTTCCTTATTTTACACATTTTTTTCCAAGCTCGTTTTTTTGCCCTTTTTTTTATGTTTTTGTTGTTTTTGTTGTTGCGACAGCTTTTGTGCTTGTGCCTTTAATTGAAGATTTTTTGACAGCAAACGTCGTCGTCCTTGTTGTCGTTATCCTGGGCCCATGGAAAGTCAAGAGAGATGTAGAACAGTCATAGAGTTCGTAGAACTTTTATAGCAAAGGCAGCGACTGCCACAGCTGCCACAGCAGCGATAGCGTCCTGTCAGCCAACTATGTTGGCAACTCTGGGTTGCAATATGCGGTTTACTTTATGCCCAGGACCTTTCACTATCGACATCCAGGCATTGTTTCTGCTGCTTATGTGGCCTCCTTTAAAAAATATAACAAACACACAAGCACCTTTATAAGCCATTTTTAAAGCTACAATTTCTTATTTAGACGAGTTTTTTTACATCATTTTGTTTAAGGATATTGCTGCCACAGCGTGTGTCAAAGCCCAGATTGATTCTGTCTTAAAAACGCAAAGTTTATAGCGCTCAAACTTTACAATCTATGATTTTTTTAAATTGACTTTCTAAGATGCAATTTTATTTTAAGCAATGGCCTGCTGCATTGGGCACTTTGACATTGAGGTAGACAATATAAAGGAACTCTTATATCAACCAGAATAGTTAGGTAGCAGCACTCTCTCTTATCCTTGTCATTTTCCTTGACACTATTCACTATGAATTTTTGTATAACATTGAAAGTGCTTCGTGTAAACACGCAATAATTTTGACGCGCCATTTTTCCATGCAATTTTTTCATGCAATTTTTCCATGCAATCTTTTTTTTGACTGACAACTGAAAGATGCAACAGAGGCCAAAAAAATATTTGTTATATATTTTATAAACTAAATAAAATTTCTCTTTTTAAAAACGCCATTAAATATTTCATGTAACATTTTGACGAATGAGCGGAAAATAAAAAAATATTACAAATTGTATTTAAGCTTGGTTTAGAATCAACTTTAAGCGAAAAATGTTTTCAACAAAATTTTGCAAACAATTCTAAATGTAAATATATATTGAAGTCAAAAGAATAAACTGGAAAAAAATCTATTTTGCTTACACCAAAAGTAACTGCATTGCTTTAAACATTTGTACAATAACAAAAGTTTTCAATTTTCCATATAATAAATTTATTTAGAACGTTGGGGCACGTGCAACTTGCAGCTAAAGTCGAAGACAAAAGTCGCGTGTGTATAAAATGTGTAGAACTCACGTGTTTACCGTGCTTTTATATTGATTTTTTTTATTTTATTTTATATAAATTTGCTTGTTTGTGTTGATTAGATTGAAAATTGCACTTTAGATTTGTAGTTTTCATTTTATTTGGCGACAGAAAAAATTCATTTTTAAATTAGTTGCATATTGACTTGGTCAAATGCATTTCACATTTGCCTGTGCAAATCAAATTGCTTCACATTTATTGCATATTCATGGACATTGCGGCAATCATGAATATTGATAAAGCAAATTGTTTGTTTGCATTTGGGGGTTTATTATATCGTTTTGCCTCCGCTGACATGAAATTGCTGCAGAAATTTGCAAAAAAAAATAAATAAGAATAGAAGGGAAAATGCGCGACAAAATGACAGTTAAAATTGTGTTTAAAATTTTCATATTTGAGGTGCACAAATTTAAGTAACTGTGCACTGAGAAAAAAATCAAATTACAGGTATAAAAAAATTTCGAATAATTTTTTTTTTGTATTCATTTATTTTTGATTCTGGAATAAACTACCTAGAACTTCATTTAAATATATATATTAGAGTCTTTTTTTAATTAAAATTGTGTTTAAAATTTTAATATTTGAGCTGCACAAATTTAAGTAAATCTGCACTAAGAGAAATATTAAATAAGGTAAAAAAAAAGTCGAATAATTTTTTTTTTGTAATAATTGATTTTTGATTTTGCCTTTATATAAAAATATGAACGCAAGTTCCAATTTTTGGCTAAAACTTCCTAAATATTTATTTAATATTTGAGGTGCACAAATTTAAGTAAATCTGCACTGAGAAAAATTAAATTACGTTTAAAAAAAAGTCGAATAATTTATTTTTATTTGATATCAATTAATTTTTGATACTGTCTTTATATAAAAATATGAACACAAGTTCCAAATTTTCCATAATTTATAATATTCAGTTCTGTCTTAAACTTCCTATTTATTTATTTAAATATATATATTTAGAGTCTTTTTGAATTTCAATTCACTTTAATTAAAGAGCATGCAAATTAATATTTATTTTTTTGAATATCAACAAAAAAAAAGGCAAAAAAATTAAATTCATTTATCAGTTATATACAGCAGAATGCGTAAATATGGTAAAATGTTGACAAATTAAGCTGCTGCATGGCAAAAATATGTCATTTGTAACCGCTTTGAAGAATCCTTTCATAAAGCTGCTACTTTTTTTTTTGACTTTTACCATACAAATTTTCCAATGATTCGATTTCAGTTACTTTATCAGGGAAAACCCAATGAATACCAATGAAAAAAAAAGGGAAAATCCGCTTGAAAGGTGAAAAAAAGGAAAAAAATCGATGTTGTTTGGCTTTTCCCCAGGTCATATCGTGCGTGGTGCGCATTAAGGATTGTTAAGTGGCAAAATGAGGGGTGAGTGCGTGTGGAGTGGGTTATTCCCTATAGTTGAGTGCTCTTGTGGTTGTTCTGTATATCCATCCAATTATACATTGCGCAAAATAATAAAAATTTACGATTGTGGCGAAAAGGCGTCATCATCAATAGGGTGACCCAGTTTTTGGTAATGTTTTTCTTTTCATTTTCTTTTTTTCTCTAGAAGAAATTTGATTTTTTTTGGCAAAAAAAAAGAAACTAACAAAAAAAAAACATTACAGTACTTTGCTTTATAAACGCACAAAAGCCTTTGATTTGGCATATTCTTTGATATATCGAAACTATTTTCTAGTTTCTTGGGATTTTGTGTTTGCTGTTTGATGTTTCAAATTGTTTGAATTTGATTGAATTGGTTCTTTGAAAGTTATTGCTGAATAATGTTTTTTTAATAAATTAAATTGCAAATTTAGTAGGTAAAATTTTAGGTATTATAAGAATACAAAGGGTAATTAATTGAATTAAATTCATTAGCTTCTTTTTTTGTTGCCTACAAAACGTTGAGAAAGTTTTTTAGTTTTTAAAATGCAGAAAATGTTTGAGTTATTGTGCTAAAAATTTGGATGTGAATTATAAATATAAAGTTCAATCTATAAACAGAAAAAATCTAAATTTTATTTGGTTTAAAGTTTGTAAGAAAATGTTTTACAAATTAATACAATATTGATAAAAATCCAGTTGAACAGCTTATAGATGTATTTATTTAAAATTGCCAATATTTTTTTTGTCTTGATATTATTTATTAATTTTTTCTTCGAATTTGTACAATGTTTGACTTCAATTAACATTGTTCAACTTTACAAAAAAAATATATATATATTTCCAAGTTTTTTCTGTGATTGAAAAACAATTTTGTTTGAATTATTATTTTTTGCGTTTTTTTTTTAAATGAACTCTGATTGCAACGCTACAAAAACAATTACAATTTTTTGATACAATTCATTTAAATTTCAACTATTATTTCAATATAATTGAAATTTAATAAAATACAGTTTGATTGCCAATAAACACACGATGTGTGTACCACAAAATGTTGCATAACTTTTGGCATACGCAAAATGTTTTAAATAAATATTTAGCTAAATTTCTGTATTTAATTTTGATTTGTTTGTGTATATTTTTAGTTATTTGATTTAACACAATTGTTTTAATTTTTTTTTTTGTTTAATTAATTGTCGATAATTTAAAGCAGCTTGCTCTGCTGATTGTGAATTTTCAATTGTGGCACATAATTTATGCCGCTGAGTGTGGGGAACAAAATACAAATTTAAATTTAAGGTAAACAAATTAAACACGTTAAATAATGAGTAAAGCATTTTAATTGTGCGTGGGCGACTAAATTAAATACGCGCAAAAAATAAAGAAAATGAGCAAAAAAGGAAAATGCCAGAGAAGAAAGCGTAAAATAAAAAACAGACTGAAAAGACTAAAAGAAATGTACAAAATGTTGTGCAATTTGAACTTCTACATTCCCTCTAACCCCACAACTCCTAGTTCCAAACAGACCAAAGTCCTTACAAAAGTTCCTCGGTTTCGTCCCCGAGCGTCAGTTAGAGATGCGACTGAGACTGAGACCGAGACTGACTTGTGGCATATGCTAATGAGCCCAGTGCGAGACGAGTTCTCTCTCTCTGTGTGTCTCTGTAATGCTGTATCTCCCTGTATTTCCCCGACTTGTCTCTTGCCCTCAATTTACTCCCTCACTTGCCTGTCTATCGCTAAAACCTTTCCCTGTCCGGTGAAGCATAATTCCCAGTACAACAAAAAAAATGATAAAAAAAAGAGAAGAAAAATAAAAATAAAATCTAGCAGCAAATGCTCTTGCATTTTAAGCTGCTTGTTAGCAGAGCTTTGCTTTTAAATATGCTATGCACAACTATCGCGTGTGTCATAATTTTTTACATTTTTATTATACTCTATAATAGCGTGGAAGAGGATTTTTTTTTGTTGCTAAAAGTTGCCTATGCTCATTAATAAGCTATGGACTTGAGTTGAAAAATAACTTGGATTGTGCTACTTTATCATAAGTGAATAAAATTGTATTAAACTCAGGCTGTATAATATTCTAGATTAAATCAAAATAATCTCATTATTAATGTTCTTCAAGCTTGCATTGATATTGATATTGTTTTAGTTAAATTAATAAATAAATTTAAGAGCATATTATCTTCAAAATAGCTATAAAATCTTTAAACTTTTATTGAGCTCTGTCTAAGAATATCAATCTTTTGCAGTAGAAAATAATTGTTAGAATTGTCAAAGAATTATTTTTGAATTATTTCTGAATTATATCCTGCTATTACTTGTGAAAGAATTATTTCTGATTTATTTCTGAATTATATCCTGCTATCACTTGTCAAAGAATTATTTCTGAATTATTTCAGAATTATTTCTGAATTATTTCTGAATTATATTCCTGCTATCACTTGTCAAAGAATTATTTCTGAATTTTATCCTGCTATTACTTTTCTGTGGTAAATGTTTCGACAGTGGTATTTGATTAATTTTAATTATTATTGGGGTAAAGTTTAGATGCCAAAATATCGATATAAATATATATTTATATTATTTTTCATATTTTTCATATTTTTAGGCTTATATAAACCAGTTTAATCACTTCTACGAAAATATAGACTATTAATGTAATTAAAACTTTGTATCAAATGTAAACTGTTTACAGGGTATTTTACAAGTGTGCGCTCTTGCTCACATATTTTTTATAGCTTTATTTTAGCTTTTCTGCATTGCCTGCAAGCGCACTGACCATGAAAAATGCAGTCAAACAGCGACGCACAAAATAAGCAAAACTAAGTCTAAGATTACAAAAGCCGAAAGACATTGCTGCAATGTCTCTGGAGTTTTTTCTAGCTTTTATTTTTTATGTATTTTTTTTTTTGCGCCCCCCAAGTTAATGAGGAAATAAGCTTAGATAATGTGACCGACATAATGTTGGAGGCACCCAAGGTTTCAGGGTAAGAAGTAAGTGGGAAACTTGTCTCATATTCTCATATTTGCGGTTGTGTTGTCACTTAAGCATTTTGTAAATGGTTTGTTTTGTCTTGCAATTAGTTTGAAAGGGTTGTTTGCCAAGAACCTGCCACATATATAGAGGAAGAGAGACTAAGAATGAGAGAACTTTTGGACAATGGACTGGCTTTGTTTAGTTATAATGAAAGTCGAGGGTAAAGTCTTTATAAGATAGAGGCATATCTTTTGCATACCAGAAATGGCAGCTGTAATTGCAACGATGACTTAATTGTTGAATTTTTTTTTTAAAGTTGTTCCATTTCATAGATAAACAGCAAGAAATTTCTCAAGATTAATTCCAACTTTTGCTTGAACTTAAGCTAGTTCTAAATACTTTATAGCTATGTCAGAAAATTTCAATTTAAACCAAATTGTACTACAAGGCAACATTAAAGTGGTTTTTCAAATGTCAAAAACACACGCAAATTAAGTTTAAATGCCGTTTATATTATGGTTCATATATATATGTACAAAAATGAATTTTCAAACAATAATAAGATGCACAAGTTTGAGGTTCATGTTGATGATGTCATTCCCGAAACCATATGACATTAATTATGCAATAAATTACATGCAACAAAATCATAATAATATAAATGTTTGTAATGCTCCCCAAGCAGCATTGGATTTTAATTAAAAAATGCCAAAAGCATCATAAATATTCCATTTATTTGAAGTGCCTACAGCATATTGGCTTCTCCCATATGAGTTTTACCTTTTTTGTGTGTGTGTTTTGTATTAAAAAAAATATATATTAAATAATAATTATTGTCAGGCTTTAAATTTTGCAATTTAAAGTTGTTGTCTTTTGTATTTTAGCAAAACGATTTGACAATTACGAATAATCAACTTTTAGCTAGCAAAATTCATAGGCTTCATTTAAATAATACCCAAGGACAATGATAAATGAGCAGCTTTTGTTTTACGCTTCAAAAAGGATCAAGTTCGGTAAATGTGTTAACAATGGACACAATGTGTGTATTTCTCTCTGTCTCTCTGTGTGTTTATTTTTGTGGCTTTGTTTGCTGCCCTTTAACCACATCAATTTGTCTAAAACAATGCTGTCTGCTGACTCTGCCCTATTGTGCATTACCTTTATTTGCATAAAAGAACTGCGCCCAAAACCGTAAAGGATTGGCATATGGCAACAGTTTTATGGGTTCTGGGCTTAAAAATCAAACAGAAAAAAAAAATAATTTAAATTTGCATTTGATTAGCTAATGAATACTTCTCTAATAGTAGGTTTTCAATCTTCCAATGTTCACTTTTTTTTACCCTATCTCTCTTATATTTTAGCTCTGCTTTTTAGCATATATGTGAACAATTTTATTGGCAACATTTATCTGCCAGGAAATCAATTTCTAGTGAATTTTTCTTTTTATTTATTTTCGCTTTTTTATATATTTTCATTATTTTTATATATTTTCATTACTTTTATATATTTTCATTATTTTTATATATTTTCATTATTTTTATATATTTTCATTATTTTTATATATTTTCATTATTTTAATATATTTTATTAATTGTTTATTATTTATTATTTATAATTTTTTGCTTTTTTTTTATTTTTATATTTTTTATTTTTTTTTTTTTTTGTTTTTTATTTGATTTATTTTTTTTTTATTTTTTTATTTTTTTATTTATTTTTTTTTTTAAATTTTTAAAAAAATTTTTTTTTTTATATTTTTATTTTAATCGTCTTAATTTTAAATATTATATCTAACAATTAAAATTATCTTAAATATAATATCCTATATAGCCTTCTCGTTATTCCTACCCAAGACTTTTGCTGCAATTCTGTCTTATGCCACATTCTTAAACGATTTCTTCTAATCTGCTTTTAAAACATACTCTAACATATATTTTCTTTCTTCTTTTCAGGTATGTACGCAATTTGAATATTTTTGAAATGTGTTCTCATTTCCCTACGACTTAATTATGCGCTGAGCCTAAAAGCTTTTATGGTATAATATAAAAATATGCATATATTTATTTTTATTTTTATTTTTATTTACCCCAAAGCGTAAGTCATGTACAAAAAATTTTTCTAGCCTAGTTGTTGCCAAAATAAATTTGTGGAATGCACAAAGCGCCAATGTCAATATACAATATAAATGTTTCATGGAATTTACGCTCAAGGCCAATAATAATATACATTTTGCCTCGTTGTTTTTGTTCAAATTGTTGGCGTTTTGTGCAAAAACTGAGCAAACAACACAAAAACAAAAATCGAATAAAAAAAAGAAATTACAAAAATTGCGAAATGAAAAATTTATATACACGCGCTTCTCTCATCTCCATCATACTCAAAATATAAAAGTCTCGTCAAAAGTTTTCAACGATCCATAATTTTATGGCATCCATATGAATCTAAATGCCAAAGCATGGAAAATAAGTAAAAATACAGACAACTTTATTGTGGTTGCCTAGATAAATCTAAGCAGGCTTATATATATATATTTTTTTTTTGGGGTTTGACACAGTGGGGTAAGAAATATATAGATTTATGAGTATTTAAATTGATGCAAAACATTTCGTAGAACAAGCATAAAAAATATAAGAAATTGACAAACTTTTCTAAATTCAATTTAAATAGATTTTCAATTAAAATAAATATGAAAAAATATAAGAAATATATAGATTTATGAGTATTTAAATTGATGCAAAACATTTCGTAGAACAAGCATAAAAAATAAAAAAAAGACAAACTTTTCTATATTAAACTTAAATAGATTTTCAATAAAAATAAATATGAAAAAATATAAAAAAAAGAAAATTACATTTTATTATAAGGAAAATTCCACAAATTTAAAAGAAAAGACTTTAACCAAAGTTTTTTTCTTAATGTAGGTTTAATCTCAGCTTTTTACTGCCTTTTTCAAGCCAACGCAAATGACAATTAAACCACTGTGCATAAGCTACAATGTAAATGTAAATATCAGAGAGATGTGTACGTTTTATGTTGAATACAAGCCGGATATACTCGGTTTGTTAGCTATCCCAATGCATATCTAAATGGACGGAATGTTTTTATGACCACAAAAATATAATTTCATTTTTACTGTGCAAACATTAGATAATCATTTTGTAGCTCTACCTCTTCCTTTTGTGGTTTTGATGTGTGTGCAATGAAAAATATTTTACTACCTTAATGTCATTGGCAGGATTACTATTTGGCAAGTGTATATATACATTTTGTTGTGGCAATTTATAACTCAAATGTAAAGCTTTCACCATGTAAAATATAAGCAGAAAATTAAAAAAAAAAAAATACCACATAAATCTGGAAATTTAAATAATTTAGCACATAATATTTCAATTCAAAGAACTTAAGTTTCATAATAAAATATAGCTTTATTTTGTTCTTAATACACAACAGCTTTATTCAACAGCTGTTACTTAACAGTTTTTGAGCATGTTAAAATATTTTAATATGTAACTTTACAGTCTAATGTCCTCAATTGCAGAACAGCTTTATTTAACAGCTGTTACTTAACAGTTTTTGCTCATGTTAACATATTTTAATATGTAACTTTACAGTCTTATATTTTAATAATCATAATATCGTTTATTTTATGCCATTTTGGCCCATTATACAAGGTAATAAATGTTAATCGTATTTCTTGTTTGTCATTTATTATGCTTAATTAAAATTTTATTTGAGTTTTACAAACTCGAAACGGATTCCTTGCATTCCTTTGTTAATCAGACTGTCATAGCTACCAACTTCAACTCTTTACTCTTAACTTTAACTGGCACCAACAAAAAACAACATTGGCAACACTTGGAGTGCCATTTTATTATATCCTTTTGCAGGATATGTGAAGCCAAAAGAGAAGTGTGCTGAAAACGAGTTGCACTCGTCGCTTCTTAACGTGTCTTCATACGTTTTTACATCCATAAACTTCCGGTTGGATGGTTGCCTGCCAGTGTGACCCTTTTCTCTCTCTCTGCTTCTCATCATCATTATCATCATCATTATCATCATCATCATCATCATTGTCTCAAAATATTTCTTTCGACCTTTTGCTGTTAGCATCGTCTCCACGTTCATTTCATTTCAATGCTCTTTGCGCACTTTTCCATCTTTTACTTTGTTAATGAATCCTTTTGTTTGCAATTCCTTCACATGCACTCTCTCGTACATCATTGTTTTAAGGTTTTCTCTCTCTTTTTTTGTATCCTTTTTTTTTTTTTATATTTTTATATATAAGTGCAATGGGTATATTACGCTTGCCACAACTGAAAATCCAACATATAAAAGCTTAAAACCTTTGGTCGCCTAAAGAAAATGTGTTAAATGTATCATTAAAGAATTGCTGGATTAAAAGGCAAAAGAAATCGGTGACTAAGAGGATAATAAATGAATGTATAAAGTAGTATATGGATTATATTGATAAATTTATTTTATATATTTATTTGACTTTGTTTTGTAGGGAATAAATGCTATGGAAATTATTTAATTTAAATGTGCAAACTACTTATGTTATTTGAAAGGATATCCATTATAATCCTACTTTATTTAAAGGTGATAAAAGTGTAACAGAAAATCATCGAATTTAATCTAATCTGATAATTAATTTAGATAAATAATATAAGTATAATAAACATATAATGGATCGTTTTCTATCTGCATATTTAACTAATATTTTAGGCAGATTGAAGATTTTAAATATCCTCTTATTTGTTATTATGGATTTTAATATTATATTAATATTCGAACAATTAGTATTGATTTTCTCTTATTAATTGATCTCTCCATGTCTAGTAATTTATTTATTTAATATATTTATTTTCTTTTGCAAATATAACAAAAGGAATTTATAAAAACCTTTAGGATATTTGTTAAATTTTTTATAAACTCTTCTTTTATTTATTATACATACTTCTCTTTTATAGACAGCTTAAATTCACTTTGTTCTTAAATTCCTAAATAAAAACTTAATCTTTCCAAGTACGAGGTATTCTTACCAGTCAAAATGTCAGCATTATCCACAGACTTCCGCTTTGTATTTGGCCCAAACCAACTGGGTGTGTTGGGTTGTGTCCTCCCAAGTGGCAAACCGTTCATCAAGGACACTTTTTTTTTGCTCTTCTGGTACGTTTCCTTTTTTAGTCGCTCCTTCAATTGTGTCGCACTTTGTGCTTTTGCCCAATTGCAAAAATTGTGTTGCTGATTGCGTTTTAGCCTTGCAATTTGCCAAATGCATTGCGCATACGCACTGTTTGCTGCCGGCACAAAACTTGGGGAAAAGTCAACAGTTTGAGTTGGAGCCTGGCTGCTGCTGCTGCTGCTACTGAGGCTGCTTAAATCGTATTTTCTTAACAAATATTTAGTTAGCGTTTTGGCTGCGGTTTTAGCCGCTAAACCAAATTGCAAATCTAATCCTTTTAGAGCTTGGCATTTGCTTAGCTGCTGAACATTTTGCCAAGCAGAATTGAAAAGCAACTTTTCGCTGAGCTTAGCGCGTATTTTCTTTCTTTTTTTTTTGGTCAAATGCAAATTTGTCTTCAATTGGCTTATCTAACGCTGAGAGACTGTGTGAGTGAGAGTTTTATGTGCACAATTTGATGAATGGCAATGGCGCCTGAACAGTTATCAGAGATTCAGGCTAGGTCCTACCTCCTCTCCCTCTCTCTTAAAAAACCATGACCATATAAATCCATAAGCTTGGCAACACCCAATTATTTGCAGAGCACTTGCACATAAATCTTAAATCCGGCGATATACGCTTGACATTTATCGCAAATGTCTGCGGCGTGTTGTCCAGTCGAAGCAACTCCAAACAAACGATTGGCATAGAGTTGCTGAAGCTGAGGGCAATAATGCTATTTATATATATTCTATATAGCAACAAAACTAAAGCAAACTGATGAAGTTACACTCAGAGAAAAAGAATGCATTTTTTTATATAACAATATAAATATTTTTATATACAATGATTATTTGCAAAAGGTAAAAATTAATAATGCTCTCATATTTTAATTAATTAAAGTCAAATTTTTTGGGGTTTTGCGGCCTTACAACTAAAATAACACTCATTTTATGTTTTGAATAATAGTTTTATATCAATATTAATGCCCACAATCGATAGAAAATAAAATTTAGAGATTTTAAATTTATCAACAAAAATTTCAAAATTTGATAGGGGTAGGTATGCAAAAAAATGCAAAAAATTGAAAAAAATTTATTTTCTAAAATTTAAATGTCAAATTCACCTAGAGGCTAAGCCATAATTAAAAAGACATTGGACATAAAAATCGGTTCAATTTTGAGCAAGTTAAGGGAGTTTTTAGTCTGGAATTTTGCATTTAAAGTCAAATTTTTTGGGTTTTTTTCGGTCTTACAACAAAAATAGCTCTCATATTATGTTTTGCATAATAGTTTTATACCAATATAAATGCCCACAATATAGAAATAATATTTAAATAATTATTATAT